>JARYHS010008074.1:82021120-82097372 GCA_031002005.1 Vandiemenella viatica
ACCACTTGTGTAAATCCTCCTTCCCTTATTAAGATATTTGCAAATCTTTGTTCCCTTGTATTATTTATCTTATTCCCTTCCCATTTTACACCTGGTAAATTTAAATCCCCGCCGATGATGATCATTCTATTCTCACCTCTGAAATCTGAGTATGAATTTAATTTCTCCCCAAGAGCCTCATCCTCTTCTGTCATTCTTCCACTGCGGTAAACAGCCAACACTCTGATTTTTTCTTTTTTATTACCCCAGAAATCTACCCCAAGTAACTCATGGTCTTGATCTATGAACGCCAGTGAACTGTGGTAGTTTTTGCTAACTAGTATGAAGACTCCTCCACCAATTGCTCCTCTATCTCTGCGGTACACTCTGTAACCATCAGGAAAAACCTCACTGTCTAGTACTTCTTCTTTTAACCAACTCTCTACCCCAATTATTACTTGTGGTTCATGCATCTCTATTAAGTTTGCAAATTCGATTACTTTGTTCATTATACTTCTACAGTTTACCATTAACACCCTTACTACTGGCTTTACATTTTCAGAATTTATCTCCTCTTTCCCACTTTTACCGCAGTCAGTTATTGTTTCAGCCATTTCATCGATTTCTTTAATATCTGTGACTTTCCCCATCGCGAATCTGCAATCAGTATCACTTGGATAATCTATTTCTGTCCCTTCACCAGCAGCCCCTAACCTAAAAAAGGCACAGTCCTGACCCCATCATCACTGGAAACGGGTTCCCTCACCGCTTTAGCTAACAACTCAGAAAGTACTTCCCTTCCCCCTTCTATTTAGGTGTAGGCCATGCCTAGTGAAACCCCACCTACCAATGGTGTTCACAGGCACAACCCCCAACACAGAACTAATGCCTTTCCCAAGTAGCACTTCCATTTCCACATTAACCCGCCTCACAGCATAGTTCAATTGTGGCCGGTCATGGCGACTTAGGACCTGCATGAGCTCCACCCTGGTATGCTGTGCCTCCTTCACCACCTTCCTCAGGTCACTCTCTATACTATAACTCGCGTTTCTATCAATACTATTTCCTGCACCTCCCACTATCACTACTCTATCATCCTTAGTGAAACTCCTACAAAGGGAACCTATATCCTCTATTACCTGGCCTAATGTTGCACTAGGTTTGAAAAAGCTTGTGACCTGATATCCTGTACCTAACTGATCCTGCAGAAGATGGCCTACACCTCTCCCATGGCTACTACCTAGCAGCAGAACCCTTTTTTTCCTATTCTTGCCCTGCATGCCCTTATTCCTAAAGGTCTGCTGCATCTTACCTACTCCTACTCCTACATCTACATGAGGCTCTTCTCCTCCTGACTCTGGCAACAGGTCAAACCTATTTTTTCCCACAATTACTGAAGTGTCTGGCTTGTTCATCCTGTTAACCATGATTCTCCTACGACCTGTTACCAGCTCCCACCCATCCTTATCAACTTCCTCCAACCCACTATCACTACTTTCTGCCTCTACAGCTTGAGCCTCGACAAGCTCAGCCCCCACAGGCTGTGCCTGTGCAGTCTGAGCCTCCACAGGCTGAACCTCCACAGGAGCGGCCACCACAGACCACGCCTGCAGAGGCTGAGCCTCCACAGGACGAGCCTCAAGAACCCTGATCCTTTCACGCAACTCCCTAATCGTTTCGCCCATCTCCCACATCCTATCATCCCTTCCGTATTTATATTAGTATTACTGTGGTTCACACTCACACACTGACTGCGAACAACACCTGAGGGATCATTATAACGTAAAAAAGTGTACACCTACAACATTGCAAGACTACCTACGATTTGCCTCGCATTGCACCCCTAACTTTCTAATATCTACAGTTTAACATTCAATCCGAATAACCTACGGCCCAGGCCTGACTCTTACGATGAAAAACAATTTTTAAAAATCTTAGCCTTCCACGGAGATTTGAACCGGAGACCACGACGTTCGTAAGCAAGCGCTTTAGCCACTTTTTTTTTTTTTTTTTTTTTTTTTTTTTTTTTATTTTGGGCCTCCTTCCTCCCCTTCAGCCCTACCTTTCGCTCGCCAGTAAATTGGCTCTTTGCCTGGCTCTATACCTTTGTTATTCATTCTTAGGGTGTTCTTTCACCTTTTTTTATAGTGTATTTATCAGTAGTATTATCACCTTCTTGGACATTTTCAGGTCCTTTGCGTTGTGTTTGTTTGGATTATCGTCATTTATTTGGTTTTATTACATTAACTTTTAAAATTCCGGCTTTCTATGTGTGGCTGGCTATTCTTGTGTTTCTTGATCCTTCCTGTTGTTCTGAGTAGGTACAATGGTTTTGTTTGCCTTTTAGTTGATTCATTTGGCGCAGTTCACGTTATCTTATTTTCTTTTATTCAGTGAGCCTTTATTTTGTTCTTTGAGGGTTGTATGAGTAGTTTTGTCTGGTTTGATTATTGTCACGGAAAAGTTTCCGTCATTATTATATCGAGCATTCGTGCAAAATCTTTTTTATAGTTTTGATTTTGGATTGTTTCGTAATATAAAATATTCATGTGAGCTATATACTCGTAATAGGTAGTCTTCTCGGTTTTTAGGATGTAAGCTAAGGTGTTGCCTAGTATCCACTGTACAGTATTATGTTTCGTTTCGGGATATCTCGATTTGTCTGGTTTCAATATTTCCTGGATACTCACTGTTAGAGGGGAAGTTCTGTCTAGGAAGGCTATTCTTCGCCTGGCCCAAGTCCATATTCTCTGGTTTTCGTCACATGTTATTCTGTGCTTCAGTGAGTCAGTATTTCCGCATTTTGTGCATCTGTCAGTCGGTGATAAATGTATTTCATAAAGTCTTCTGTTGGTTGGGATGTTTTCGTTTACCACGTCGTACCACAGTGATTGTGTTTTAGAGCTTAGGGTTTTATTAGTTATATTTTTCCAGATGTTGCGCCAGGTGAACTGTGGATTTTTACCTTCGATTTTGTTTTTGTGACATGATGCATTTATTATTTTGTAAATTTCTTTGGTTGTCTTGTTATGCAATGTGTATCCTTTGGTTCTTGCATAGATTGTTTCGAGGTGGAATTTTCTCATATGCGGGAGGGTGTACTTTATTTCTGCCATATTGAATGGTATTTCATCAGATACTGGTTTGGTTTGGTTTATTAGAATATTTGTTGGACCATTTGGGTCATTCATCGCTGTCGTTATGGTTCTTTTAACGAATAAAGCACAGCATCTTTCACGTACACTGATCATACCTATCCCTCCTTTATTTAAAGGTAAGGTCATTGTTTTGAATGATACTTTAAAGATTTTACCCCTGCTTGCATACCATCCTAGCAGATTCTGTATCCGATCTGCTATTGAATCGGGTATAGGTAGGACTTGGGCGATGTAAACCATTTTGCTCAATATAGACACTTGTACAATTTTAGCCTTCTGTATTGTATCTAAGTCCCTATCACTATGGATATTTATGACTGCCCTGATTTTATTTAATGTTATGCGCCAGTTTTTGGTTATTGTTTTGACAATATTCTTCTGAAAAGTAATCCCTAATGTCTTGTGTTCCTGTACTTGCTCATACCAGGTGTTTGTTGGTGCTTGGATCACCCCCTTACTTATTGGTAGTAGTGCTGTTTTCTTTAGGTTGAGTTTGGCTCCTGTTGCATCCATGAATGTAATGATGATTTCCCGCGTTGTTTCGATGTCTTCCGTTGAAGTTTGGGCTATGCAAATATCGTCAGCATATGCTCTACAAGTAAATTTGTACCCGTTCAGATTTATGCCTGTTAAGTTTTGGTGACATTTCGCGAGGAGTGGATCGGTTGCGATTGCATATAGAATCATTGATAGTGGGCATCCTTGCCTTACCGATCTTTGTATCTTGATAGGCGCTGACAGGTGTCCGTTTATGAGGAGCTTCGAGTGTGTATTTGTAATGATCTTCTTTATTACATCAACGAAAGGGGTGCCTAAGCCTTTTTGATGCATGACTTCTAACAGGTAATTGTGATCAATTCGATCAAATGCTTTTTCAAAGTCAAGAAATAGCAGTGCTGCTGGTGTGCGTTTTTCTGCGGTTATGCTGATGATGTCGCGATATTCGCATACGGTATTCAGGATGCTACGTCCTGGTATGGCACTGGCTTGGTGTGATCCCAGGATTTTCTCCAAAAGGGGTTCCAGTCTTGTTTTGAGGATTCTTGTTAGTATTTTGAAGTCCGTATTTAGCAACGTTATTGGCCGTATTTCATCGATACGTTTGATTTGGTTTCCCTTGGGTACAAGTACTATGATACCTTCTGTAAAGGCGGAGGGTAGGTTTGCCTCGGTCCATATATTGTTAAGGACCTCTGAGAACTTATTACGTAGCATTGGCCAATGTCGCATGTAGAATTCAATGGGTAGTCCATCCGGCCCTGGGGATTTTCCTCTTGCTGCTTTATTAATCGATATTTGAATTTCATCATGATCAAAAATCCTTGTTAGCGTGGCAGCATCTTGTGCACTTGCTTTGTTTCTTGAGTTAGATAATAACCTCGTGATGGCCTCCTTGTTGGTGGTTGTTGACTGAAAGATTTTTTTGTAATGTTCTGTAATTTCTTTAACTATATCTCTTCCGTTCTGAATGCGTTCACCATTTTCCTTAATTATGTTGGTAATTAATGTTTTTTTCCTCCCTTTTGTGCTTCGTATTAGGTGATATAAGGCTGCAGTTTCTTTTGAAGCAATGTCTGCCGGTTTTGATGTTATCAAGAGTTTATTGACTTGTTTGTTTTGTAGTGATAGGATCTTTGCTTTGTATTTTTTAATTTTTGTGCTTGTGTTGACAGTTATGGTGGGATTTAGATATAATTCTCTGATGCATCTGTAGTAATATTCTATTGTGTTCTTTAACCAATAGTTCTTTTCAGTTCCATAAGAGATTAGGGTCCGTTTTAGTTTCGGTTTTACATGTTCGACCCACCATGTCAGCGAGTTTTTATAATTTTTGCAATTTTTTAGACATTCAGCCCAAACTTTTTTTATTTCTTCATCCAGCGCCGGGTCTTCTAGCATGGAGATATTACATTTCCAGTAACCTTTGCCTCTATTAACAGGTTGTCTCTGCATGTTGACAGTGCATTGCATACTGCTGTGATCCGAGAAGCTCAGGGGGAGGATGTTTGCACTTGTTGTTTTGGTGCGGAGAGTATCTGTTACGTAGATTCGGTCCAGTCGACTTGCTGAGACACTTGAAATGTATGTATACGCTATTTTGTTTCCATGAATGCATTCCCATGAGTCGTGTAAGTCCATTCCTTGAATGAGGTTTGCCATCTCCCGGCACCCATTGAAATTTGGCGTTTGGTCTTTTTCGTTTAGTACGCAGTTGAAGTCACCTCCCATAATTATTGCGCTGTTGGTGTTACGCAGCAGGTAAGGGAGCTCTGTTTTGAAAAATTGGGATCTTAGGGCTCTGTTATTATTGCCTGATGGAGCATATATATTGATTATTCGGGTGTTGTTTATTGTGATTGCAATGCCCCTACCGTTTGTTAGTCTTTCTGTATCTTTTGCCTCAATTCCTTCTCTGATCATGAAAGCTGTTCCTGTATTTGTTTCTTTGGAGTAGTTTATTATTCCGTCGTAGCCAGGTATATTTAATTCCATAAGGGTTACTTCCTGCAACATTGCTATGTCTATGCTGTTTTGTTTTATGTAATCCGCTAGACATTTTATTTTGAAAGGCGTAATGATTCGGTTCGTGTTTATCGTTGCGATGCTGTAACTTTGATTGGATGTCATTGTTTATTGTCCGTTTCATCAGAGCCTTTCATTACTTCATCGTACCAGCTTTCTGTACCACTTGGTTTTTGTACTTCTTCTTCTTCCCCTTTCTTTTGATAGTAGGCGTATTTCGGTGTTTCTTGTTTTTCCATTCTCGCTTTCGTTGTTTCGTCTTCTTCTTGTATTAGTTTGGCTGGATTTGTCATTCTTTCAACTTTCTCTGCTATTCTTTTAACTGGTTTAGCGTTGGTTTCATTTCGTTCGCCGAGGGCTCGGCGTTTTTTGGCTGCGTTTTGACTTGTACTATTGGGGCCATCCTTATTTACACTTCTGATAGATTGTCTCGTTATTCTTTTCTCCCAGATTTCTTCTTCAGCTTTGTTATTGGTTGCCACCGTGTGCATCTCATTAGGTTGTTTTATTTCTTGCTCTTCTTCTGCCTGGTGACTTGTGGTTTTGTTTGTATATATTTCTACCTCTGTGAGATTGTCTGTGATACTCTCCTCTTCAATTTTTTGTTGTTGTTCTTTCTGTTCAGGTTCTTCCTTTTCCTCTTCTTCTTGTTCGAGTTCTTCAGATCTTTTTTCCTGTTTCCCGTTGGGCTGTTCCGGGTTCTCCTCGACGTCCATCGCCGTGTATTCCGCGTTGTCCATCATTTCCGTGTGCTTCTCACTTCCTGATGTTATTACGCGATGTGTGTTTACACCATTGTCTTGTTGTGCCGTGACTTCTGCATATGTCGTGTTGTCTTCCTTATTGATCACTGATGAGTGTTGCATTTTCTGTTATATTAGCAGCAGTTGTTGCCAATTTGTGTCTTGGAAGTTGCACTGGGCGTCGTTTTGTACATTCAGATCTTAGATGTCCTGGTTCATTGCAGATTGAGCATGTGCGCGGCTGTCCTTCATATATGATTAATGCTTTAAAACCCTGTATTGTTATATAGGAAGGAATATGTTTTTTTAGATCAATTTTCACGCACCGTATTCCATTGTTTGCTTGGAATCTGAACTTAGAACTCCATTTTTCGTCCGTCGTCGTTATTATGTCACCATAGTTCCGGATTGCTGCCGTTACACTAGCATTACTAATTTCAAATGGTACATTGAATACTCTTACTGATCGTAGCCCCAGCCCTGCATGGCTTATATATACGGTACTTACGGTTCCATCTGGGTTCTGGTAGTCGGCTTTTCCTCCAGTTTTCTCTACGATCGAATTGCACAAGTTGTCATTTGTCATTTTAACGTATACAGCATAGGTCAAGAAGTCCATTTGGATTCCATATACGTCCGTGTCTGTTAAGTTGAATTTTTCGTACAGCCATTCGTGGAAGTCATAAGCACGTGGTCTTGTCTCCTTTGCGTCGAACGCGAATTTCAATGTATTCTTACGTATCGTCGATTCCATTTTCACTATCTTAACGCACAAGCAAAGCTATCACTGATACACTCACTGAACCTCGCTTGAGGAAGTATCGAGCAACCGTACACGACGGCGGCTCGATGCGAACTACGAACAACACCTGAGGGATCATTATAACGTAAAAAAGTGTACACCTACAAAATTGCAAGACTACCTACGATTTTCCTCGCATTGCACCCCTAACTTTATAATATCTACAGTTTAACATTCAATCCAAATAACCTACGGCCCAGGCCTGACTCTTACGATGAAAATCAATTTTTAAAAATCTTAGCCTTTACGGAGATTTGAACCGGAGACCACGACGTTCGTAAGCAAGCTCTTTAGCCACTGAGCTCCCAGTTCACTACACGGAAACACGGTCTGGAGACTTCCACTTCTAACGTGTCTGTCTATCGCCGTATTTCGAAGTTATGAGACAACATGTGTTATTTATACAGATAATTTTTCAACCAAATGTAGACAGTATTTTTCTCCTTGTTTCAAAGGATAAGTGTGCAAAGTTTCATCGAGAGCGGATGAAAACTGTGGATTTGTATGAAGAACAAACAAACCAACAAACATTCATCTTTATATATAAAGATTTTGTCCTTTAAGAGTAAAATTCCAAAAAATTCCTTTTCTAATCTATGATATCACCAAAGCGGAAATCTTAATCTTTAAAATGATACATCATTTATCAATTTCAGTTAGGAATATAGGAATATAAATGATTCATTGTACAAAAAACCGCATTATAGAAATATTGATATTTTTGCCCTTTAAGAGTCCAATTTCGAAAAATTACTTTCTTAAAATTTAATGTGACCAAAGCAGATACCTTAATCTTGAAAATGATACCTCCTTTATCAATTTTGGTTGGTTTGAAGGGAGATAATGGCTTGTGACAAAAAAACTTATAGAAGTAATATATACTAGATAGTTTTGATCCTTATTAGTTCAAACATTAACACTGTAAGTTAGACACTTACCTAAACTGGCGGCTGATGTAATGTACTTGTCTCTTGTTGTAAATTGCCTTGCTTCTGTTAGAGTGCTGGTGCCCAAATGATTACCAGCCTTGATGACACATTCGTAAAGTTCACCATATTTCAGACCCGTAATTAATAGACTTGTGGACTTTGTGTCATTCTTCATTACTGTACGGGAACCAACTTGTTTCCAAAATATTCTAAGGAAACAATGGCACACAAACTTTTTAATAGTTTATACCAAGAATCTAACAAATATCCTGCTCTTATTATAGTTTATCAAATCCAATTACATAAAAAATTGAGTACCATCATTTGTTGTTACAGTTTATGCATGTAGAATTATATTATTTCATTTTGGTCTTAAATTAAACTTTTATTACTATAAATCTAGGTTTTATTACTTATCCAGCATATTGGTAAGGTCTCAACATAATGTGAAAAGTAATATAGGAAATTACCTGTACATTTCTACAGTGTTTGGATTTTTGACTGGTGGATCCCATTTAACAAGAACTGAATGTGCATCAACCAGTTCAATTTGAACATTTTGAGGAGGACCTGGTAGACGCCCTTTAAAATGAAGCACATGTAAGTCACATCAGTGAATCAAAAACATTTTCAATTTTTTGAATGATTTTATGATCAGTGGTAAAATAATTAATACATATCTTACCTCTGTCCTCATGAAAGCAGGCCATAATTTGCTTTGTATAAGAAAGGACACAGAACTTATTATTGAAGAGTGGCTCACCACGACACCAGTCCAAGCATCTTCGTGGAACTCCCCACTGTGCACAGCAACTACGATGATCAGAACCATCTGAAACATTATACATATAATAAATCAATGAAACAATTTTAATAATTTTCTGTACTTCTAAAAGAACAAACTGGTTTCCATTACAATAGGTCATGATTTGATGCTTTATGTACTAATCTCAGCACTTATAATCCACAGAGAATACATCATCCAACTTATAAAATATGAAAATTCACAGCAGATTATCAAAAGGTCTGAAAAATTATGCTTAGTACAGAAAAACCAAAAAATTAATGGTGTTTTTGAAGGTTCAAATGAACAATAAAAAAATAGATAGGAACAACATAAAACAACATTATGGGCTACACAAGGTGCCCATTAGCACCTATAAATATACATTAATTTAGTGATGAAGCACAGGATATGTTCACTGACAATCAGTATTATAAGTGGAATGCCAATGACCGGATGATATTTCCTGGGTTAGAAGATAACTTGGGGAAAACTATTTTTAATTTATGTATCAAGAACATATTATTCAAATGTGTCCATAAATGAAAGATGATTCTAGCATTTTTAAACATAAAAATTCAGATGTAATTGTAGGCTTCCGCGGCCAGAGTCAGTTGATTCTTGGCTGTCCGGGTGGCGCCGCGTCATGACACTACGCCACCCGGACAGCCAAGAATCAACATAAAAATTCAGTTTTACCAAAGAATTTCCACAGTTAACATTACGTTGTTGGCTTGCTTCCTCCAGAAATACCTAAGATTGCCGAGCTTAAATTCTAAAAAGGACAAACTAAATAGATTCAGATTAGATGTTACAAAACAATGGAAATTCCCACTCAGGGATCCTGTTGTCTGTCAAAGCAAAGAAAATAGAAGCATAAAAATTGTGATGTGACTTTGTTTGGCTGGATTATCTGTTGGATTACAAAGGAAACCTCAACAAAATGTTGTGCCAAATATTATGGAAACTAAGGACAAGTATAGGAATGACTTATACCATAATGCTAGCTAGCTAGAATAAAAGGACACTGAATCCCAGTTAAGATTAACCTATACCATCAGATATATTGAAGAAATAACAGAAAATCCATGAAATAATGGATACAGCAAATAATCCTGGAGACAATAAGCCTAGTAGTGACATGACAACTGACCTTATATTAACTGATTAGTGGGGATAATTACCAAGAATTTTATACATGTGCTCTGCATGCGTAACTATAGAAATTTATCAGCAATCAAGCAAACAGATTGCTTCATGTAAGCAAGGAAGGCAATCAGTAGCACAGACTCACCATCCCAAAGCCAGGGTCTTAAGGGGATGGAATTAAAATATGTATGCCTCAGGGCTGGATTAAAACAGCACGGGCCCTTGCAAATGTGAAGAAGGGGCTGTAGTAGAGCTGCTATGTGGCTAATCCAGTACTGGGGTATGCCTCACTGAACACCAGAAACTTTTGAGTTAGAAGGATTAGCAATGTATCATGTTGTCAGAATGTGAAAATCATTTGATGGATTGCAAAGTTATAGTGAACAGTGAAGATAAGATGAATTGGATCCACCATAAGGAAGGCATATACTGATAGGCCTATCATGGACGAGTTTTGATTAAGACAGTTAAAAAGTAGTGTTACCAGGCCATAAATTTGGAGAGCGATGCTCGATGTTCATTTTACTGCCTGTTTGCAGACCACCATCACCCTGCTTCCACACTCTTGCCACATTCAGCAAGCATGACTCTTTTCACAGACTGTAGATTTTTTTTTGGTGGAGATTCTCTTGTGGATTCTTCCACTGTCATGTGATGTTAGTTTTGTTTGGACTTTCCTTCCATTTCTAGTTCAAGTTGGACTTTTGCTTTGGGTAAATCTTGAAGACAATTGTAAGGTACCTCTTAACTCACCAAAAGCATTCCCACTAGCTGTCGCCAGTAGTAATATACTCCACAGTTCGATTTTGAAATCGCTTATACAGAACATAGAAATGTCACTTAAAGTAATTGTCAACTTGACTGGATTTTCCCACATTCATTTCCACATTGAAAACTTGTTATAAGAATCATTTTTAAGTGTATTCATTATGTCCGGAAAAATTAAACTTAGGAGATAATTTGGTTTGTTTTTATGTTTTAACCCACGCGATTAGGAAAGCTAGAATTTAAGATTTGAAATAACTTTGAATTGAGTAAAGTCACAGCTGATCTTTTATCACTATCTAACATATTTTGAAAGTAAAATTAACTATTTTGGCAAAGTTTAATTAGTGTTTTTAATTAAGAGAAAAAATAAAGTTTTTAACTAAAAGGAACAGAATTGAGAAATTTACATCAGTAAATGGCCTAAATTGAGAGGAATACGAATATATAGTGGTTTCAGTAAAAAGTTTAAGCCTCAGTAAGATAATTAAGATTATGAAGATAGATTGTCGTTAATGGTTGTTGAAGTGCGACAAATCATGCCAAGCTGATGACGTAAGAGACTTCAACGGTAAGCTTATAGAATCACCTTTGAATGTTGAATTAAATTAAAATAGATAGAATATGATATTAGGAAGCCCTTGTAGTAATTGCAAGTTCAGACATTTAGTTTATTGGGAGATATTAATTTTCCAAAGAATTTGCTGCCGTCATAGGAATGGGAAAGTCGATAATAGTCCCTGCAGCCTTCTTGAAATTTCCTAATTTTTCAGTAAATTTGAAACTGTCAACTGTCATTGGTTCACAGAGCGAATTGCTCCCTGCATCAGTGGTTGCAGCACATGGTAACATGCCGTAATCATATTCCCACAAAAGTTAGGGGGACTTGGTGAGTTTGTCTTCTCGTGTGAACGTGCTTAGCCTGCCAATCTGTTATGGAACTGTTGTCTGATGTCTTATTCACAATTCTGGTATTAACAATGTAAGAGTGAACTTTTCAAGAATATAAGTATTTTGTGATACTAGAACTATGTCAAGAGAACTTATTTAATTATACCCTTCATGTTTGGGGTTCATAATACAAAACTGTGGTGACTGTTTTACTAAATATTAAGGTACCAGAAGACTACACAGGTTATGAACTTATGTTCACAGTTTAGGCAAAGTGTTGCAAGCCCCATGCACATCTAGCGCCTAACATAATCTAGTCTGCTAATCTTATGTAGTTCACTTAGACTTCTATTGAATCAACCTGTGAATGTGGGGTCAATGGCTCAGCCTACCTACAGTAAGAGCCAAATAGTGGATATCTTGCATTTATCTCATCAACTATAATGGTTGTATATGATAACACCAGAGACCCATCCAACCCACTATGACAGCTGACTGCCTGGAAGACCTTCTTTGACCTTTATGTGCCCCTAATCAGATCCACTTTGTTGCGTTGCTCAAACAACTGATGCCCAATTCCTGTCCTTGGTCTTCTACTTCATTGCTGTGATACCAGGGTCAAGATGTCGAGATTAGTAACTGCCCGACTGACTAACTGCTGATAATAAACTATGTAATGAATGACTACACAAGTCATGGGCTTATCCATTGAGGGGCAGGGGGGGGCTGCTACCCCCCCCCCTCCCCAGAAGAAAAATTAAGTTGCCTTCAGTACGCTTCGATGAGTAAAGAACTGGCTCACCAACACTTTGTGAGAGGAAAGATTGACTGGATTATGTCTGATGAATGTGCATCAAAATTTCGTGAAAGAACACCAAGAGATATTGAGAAAGAAAGATATTGAAAATTTTTTTAAGAATCCGAGACGATTAAACTATAACTGAGTTACGATCTTAATTTACTACATAGTAGGTCCTTAGATTAAGTGGTTGGATTACTATATTAATCAATAATAAAAATAGTTTCCTCAATAGGTTCGAGTTTCATTTTGTAAGAAATCGTCAGTCCTCCACCCCACTTCTTCGAAACCAATATTAGTTGCTCCCCCCCCAGCTCAAATCCTTCCCCCCTCTAGTGCTGATCCTAGATATGCCCTTGATTTGATGAACACAATTCTGATTCTGTATAATGGGGGAGCTAGTGATGAATATTCTGAATTTTTTTTTTTTTTTTTAACAATAAACTTCTGTTCATAATAAAACAACACTGTAATAAAGAAATGTTGCAGATGTAAGTTACAATTTGCATTAAAATAGCCTGCTTTTTAGAATTACAAATGAAAAAATGATGCAAAGAACTTAAAAAAGTACTGTATGATGTGTGAATAATTTGAAGTAATCTTATCTTATCTTACCTGCTGCACATTTCATAAGCTTGTCAAAGTCATTGATACCTCAGGTTTATCTATGACAGCATCAATATCTAGGTAGAAAGAGCAAGCCACCATGCAGCTTGATGTGACGTTCTGTTCTAAACAGCACTGAGTAACATTGTTGCTCGCAGCCTATGAAGGAAAATTATTTTTAAACATACAGTTTGCATCCAAAATTATCTACAAAATGTGATATTCATTTTACTTATTGTATAGTAGCATAACATTACAGAAAGGAACTGTATACCATATAAACATGTACCTGCAAAGATTGTTTGGAATTCTCTTCATAATTGAAATACGATGCTGATGGAATTAAATTTTGTTAACTGATTATGTAGATTTAAGTGTGGTTTTATTACTATGGATCCAAATTATATACTTCAAAATAATTGTAATTTGTTACTGAAATATGCATCTGAAATACTTACGACATTTCTTATTCTGACAGACACGGGGCGTGTTTTGCTACCAAAAGCATTTTCAGCATGACAAAAGTAGTCCCCTTCATCCTCACTGCTGATCTTATTAATGTTAAGTTGCATTAGGTACTTATCTTCCTCCTGAAAATAAAGTTCATGTCTGTTTGATCTGGGTATATTAATAGCAAATGAGTTGCTATTCGATGAATCATTTAGTCATGATAATACAGGGTGTTACAAAAAGGTACGGCCAAACTTTCAGGAACCATTCCTCACACACAAACAAAGAAAATATGTTATGTGGACATGTGTCCAGAAACGCTTACTTTCCATGTTAGAGCTCATTTTATTACTTCTCTTCAAATCACATTAAACATGGAATGGAAACACACAGCAACAGAACGCACCAGCGTGACTTCAAACACTTTGTTACAGGAAATGTTCAAAATGTCCTCCGTTAGCGAGGATACATGCATCCACCCTCCGTCGCATGGAATCCCTGATGCGCTGATGCAGCCCTGGAGAATGGCGTATTGTATCACAGCTGTCCACAATATGAGCTCTAACATGGAAAGAAAGCGATTCCGGACACATGTCCACACAACGTATTTTCTTTGTTTGTGTGTGAGGAATGTTTCCTGAAAGCTTGGCCGTACCTTTTTGTAACACCCTGTATATCTAACATATTTGCTTAATTTATGCTTAAACCATTTTAATTTATCAGTTGATTTAACCACCTTGTCCAACTGTGGTTAAGAACCAAAATTTAAATTGTAAACTCGGTATTAAACTTCATTCTGACATATTTTTTTTTAAAAAAAAAAAAAAAAACACGTGCTCCTGAAAACCTAAATAATGTAATAAAGGACAATCAGAAAGTTGACAAAATTAAATGAAATGCTTAGAGAAATGACAGGAGAAAACTTAATATGATCAAACATGTTTTTTTCCAAATTTAGCAAAATCTCTTACAAAGAACAGATTAAAATTGTACATTAGTACTAACTACTCTACCAATAAATGTAAAAATCAACAGAAGGAGAATGAATGACCATTATTAATAAATAAAAGCTCTACTTGACATGATGATATATTTTTTTTGTACTGAATAAATTTTAGAAGTTCATTTTAAACCATTGGACTTTATCAAAAAAGAATCTATAGTAAACATAGAAATTTCACATTGTTTGAAAGTTAGACATCTTTTATTGAAATTTTATGATAGTTGCATCAGTGTGACTTACATCTTTTACTGGCTGGACATGAATGTTGTACTTTCCACCTTGAATGACGGGGACACGGCCTTCGTGGTCACGCCAGAACATAGTCTTTGGTTCTGGATGTGCATCTATTGTGCATTCCAGAACCACAGAGTCACCTAAACTTGCCATCGTTATTCCAGAAGCAGTTATATGGGGAGGGTCTGTAATTAAAAACGATTTTCATAAATATATAACACATTATTACAAAAAGCATAGTAATCGAATAAACTGCCTTTGGTTAACCTGATGAATGGAGATTAAAGATTCAAACAATGAGAATCAAATTGCCCAACAGTATTGTCACTCTCACTATTATCATAACACTACTGTTTTAATGATACTAGCTTTATCCTGTTAAAATTAACAGAGCTATTGAAAATGAGTACACTTACGACTGATTGTTATCTTCCTGGAAGCTTGCATTGGTGTTCCATAACCATTATCAGCGTAACATGATATCTGGTCCATGTCCCTTGTGACATTATGGACTACTGTAACCATATGACGGGTGACTTCTTGTCTGACGAGACGACCAGATATATAAAGAGAGATAGTTGGCATGGGTGTACCCATGGCAATGCACAAAATTGTCATGCTGCTACCCTCAATAACAAGATTGATTGGATGAACAGTTGGTGGCTGAAACAAAACATATAAATTAAAGTGGGGATTGCATACACAACCAGTTATTGTTGTGCTGTCAAGGTTAAGGTTACAGATAATTGGATGTTGTAGAATACATTTTTAATTGTTTTTGATTATTGTAAATGGAATGAAGAAAACTGATCATAACACAAATACACAATTAAGTTTCAATGAAAAGAGTAACAATAAGAATGTCTTGGCTTCCTGAATATTACAAAAATTATTAAAAAAGCTGAAACAAATAAGATAGGATTTACTGCTAGTAAACTGAAGAAAATGAAAAAATTCTTCCTACGATTGTCAATTTATCTAATGGAACCCAACAGTTGACAAAAGCATAAAAGCTTTTGATTCATTACCAGATTCAATCTATAAAATGACACATAAGCTGTTTGAATATATCACTATCTGTCTGCAATACATGTGGTGTTCAAACCATCAAAAGATGGCATTCTGTTAATGAGATATCATATGCATGACATGAACCAACGAATAATACTATATATAGAGGTGGGAATGAGAAACTCATTTGTTCTAACCAGTTGGCCAAACTGGAAACTCAATATCATGTTCTCCGGTCCCCTCTCCTCTCCTTGTTTACCCCATTCCTTCATACTTCTCCAAGCTGGTCACTGTGTCAAAGGAGGCGAGTGGTAAATCTCCTCTTCTCTTGTAGGGATAAGAGCAGCAAAGTTGGGATATGGCTGACTGATCTTGAGGCACCTCTGTTAAATGAACGGGCTACACTTGGTTCGATCCATCAGAGCTTATTAATGTTTGCATTATAAATAAGTCATTATGCAATGTAGTTATTATATATTATAGCTTGTTTAATACCATTATTTCTGAACAGTACAGTCATCCAAGGAGATTATTATTGTTTGGTTGGAAGACAGAAGGCAGGTGAAGAGATTGTTGAGAGTGTGAGTATAATGACAACGAGGCCTGAATATATATTGATAATTGAATTAGAAGTAGTATGAGTATGTGGAAGAAAAGAAATGCCCATGATCACAAGCTGTCACTTGATTTCAGGTGTGAGTGAGTGGGAAAGTTTTCTTTCATAATTAAGGGAGTCAAAGACTGAAATAAATTACCAAGGGAAATAAAGAACCAATTTACCTGTAACACTGAAATTTTTTTTAAAAAATCATAAAAGTCAAAAGTAGATGGCTTGTAAGACTACCCTCAAAGAATTTAAAATTAAAATAGTCATGAAATTTGAAAGCATATGTGTAGGGAAATTGCTATTCTATCATATGGTCCATCACAATTAAGTAACAATATAAATTATGCTTGATATCAAAAGAATTATTTAATTACAAATTCATAGTATTTTATATAATATTATGTCATATGGTTGATCAATAGTTCAGTATTACTAAGTTAACTACTGTTTTAATTATAATATTACCTCTACAAAAGCTGGATATGCTGGATCTGTCCAAGCTATCAGTGTTTCAGATGGAAGGCTTTGTCCATTCTTCGATACAGCAATGACATACACTATGTACTGAGTATTTGGATTAAGATTCTGTAAAGTATGTGAAGTGACACTTGTTTCTGCCATATGGAAAGCATCATCAGCTGGAGTTTTGTGATACAACCTGCAAAAGAAAACCATTGACTTTTAGGATGCTACAACAAAAGGATGCTTGTTGATTTTAATGAGGTATGAAGGAGACAAGAGTAATCTAAGGAAAACAAATGTAAAAATTATGGCTAGGATTTTGATGATTATTAATTACACAGTTTCAGTAGAATTTTTTAAATCACATTTTCTTTTAGGCAACTTGGAATGAAATTTGACTAATTTTGCTTATTTATGGAGACTATTTTGCAAGTGTGTAGTTACTCTATGATAACAGTGACACATATTGTATAAATGTGTCAAATGAATGAAATTATTAGCTTGATCTGTACCATCAGAATGATACAAAACATTTGCTGAGATAATATTCTTTCAAAGATTCTGTTTAAATGTGATTATTAAGAATCACAATTAAAATGAGGGTAAGGACATACGAATGAGTTTTCAGATACCAAAATTAAAAATTGTGTAGGAGTTAATGTATTATATCAGAATATCAGAAGGTTAACCAAAAAAATGGATGAATTGCTAGTCCATATAAATGAATTAAATGATATCAATAGAATTGATGTTTTATGCTCGTCTGAACACCACATAACTACAGAGGCAGGTATGTCAAATGTAACTGACTTTAATTTAGCTTCTCATTATTGTAGAACAAACTTGGAGAAAGGAGGAGTTGTCACTTCTGTTAAAGCAAGAGAAATGGTTATAGTTTTGAGGATATAAGTATTATCAAGTATTATGTTGATCAACATTTTGAAGCTTGTGCTACATGGCTAAAATTCAATAATAAAAGGTTAGTAAATTGTTTTATTCACTGTTAAATGTAAAATGTTCTTGAACCTTCACTCTGCAAACTCCAACATTAAAATTGTTTCACCAAAATTGAGCCTCTGTACATTCCTGTGGGTTTTGCTATTGCATCACAAACACTTATTTTGTTCACAATTGTCCGAACAATTAAAAAACTGATTAAGTAGTCTCATATTAATGGAAAAGATTGATTTAAATGCACAAAGTGAGTTTAAAGTTTAATTTTACTGTTCCATTTCCATATATCTTCACATGTGTCTCACTACAGCAATATGATTGCTAAAGCCATGCTGATAACTGCATAAGTTGATTACTATGGTAGTATTTAGCCACAACTGACCAATGTGACCAATCCATGTTTTATAAAACTCTTGTTCATCCCCACTAAATTGTCAAAAGTCATGATGTCACTAGACATTAAAACCCTTAATTCAAATTTAAATCTGCCCAAGTAATAGTTAATTCAAATTAATTACTTTTCTCAGCCCCTTAAACTTTTTTAAAACACTATAGACAGTAAATTCTACTTATAGTCACTTTTCCCAATAGATTTCTGCAAACTTATCTTCTATGGTTCCTCTGTCTTACTGCCGTTCATTTGTTAAAACATCTTTCAACTTTTGTATTACATCCTTAAATCAATATTAGTTTAATTTTTCTCATAACTTCTTGATTGCTAATATCATTTCTATTTTCCCATTTTGTGTTCTTAAATTGCTATGTTTTTATTCTTTTTTGTGCTATCCTGTTTTCATTTATCCAAATCTTTCAAATCATATACCTCATTTTATTCCTTACAACCTAATATCAATTTAACCGTATTATTCTCAGTATCTTTTTTTGAATCTGAAACAACTGAAATTATGTAGTATCCCACTTGTTCCATCAAATCTTTTATCAAGAATTTCCATTTAATTTTTCTTATTTAAATAATTCCTATATTCTAGTTATGTATTTTTCTAATGTTGTGCAATTTCTCCTTTTAATACATCTTTAATGAACAGTATTGTATCCCATGACATTATTGTTGTCATTTGTGCTCATATTTGTAACAGATTTAATTTTCCAGATACTTAATTTAAATAAATCTTTGTATGCATTCGACTGTACAGAGACTGAACAACTTTACAAACCTATAAAGTATATGCTCTGCTGGATGGCTGAACTCAGGTGGCTGCCAAGTTATAGTAACCCATGTTGCACTGTGACCAGATACAGCAAGAGAGTGTGGTGGGGATGTTACTCCTGCTATACCTTCCTTACCAACATCTGAAAATTTAATCAGTTAACAGTAACTTGGCATTCAGTTATTATTAATGGTATGTATTAAGGGAGGAGTTATTACACTGGTGCTGTCATACCTGTATCAGTAATATTAATCATAAGAATTGAAGATGGTAATGAAGTTCCATGCTGATTGAATGAAACAACAAAGAAGTTGTATATACTTCCTTTATCCAGCCCACTGATTTTGGCATTTGTATCAGTTACATTTAATTGCTGTAAAATCAGAACAAAAATTGCATTAACTTTTGGCCATGATGTGGTAATATTTCTGTTACTAAAATGTACTCTACAGCATCTATATACATTACTTAAAATAAAATGGAAACAGTAAATGTAGTGAATAAAATTTTCTCGGGTGACTAGCCGAGTTAGTCCATTGATTAAACATGACGTTTTGGCGGTCACAATCTCTGCCACTATTGTCAAGTGACTGCTGCCGGTAGTGGCTAACTAACTCGGCTAGTTACCCGAGAAAATTTTATTCATTTGCAACGCCGAGAAAACCTCCAGTCTTACATAGTAAATGTAGTGTTGAACAAAAAAAATAACAGTATGATTTGAAAAAAAAACTGTAATAAGATACAGACAGGTTTGCTGAGGAATATTAAAGAAACAATCAGTATTTTGCAATCGTGCATGAAAAGATGTGCAGAATAAAACATTTTGTTAGACTTTGGGCTGAACTCTTTTGGTACTACTTGAAATACTCAGGGCATTGAGGCAGATTGTGCTTTGGAGATGTTCCAAAGGATACTAATTTAATTGACATTTTTAGTTTTCATTGTGCTTCAAGAATTCCCTATGGAAGTATATATCTGGCAGCCTAAATCATACTGTTATACTTTAAGGAAGCTAGTGTAGTCATTCTTATAAATTCTCAAAAACTGATGAGAGATGCTCTTAAGATGGCTTAACATACCCACTGAATCGACAGGTGCTATAAACCTGGAAAAAAAATTACATATCTTACAAAACAGAAGACTTGGTATGGTGTGACCTGTCTTATGTAACCTTACTACTGATAAGACCGTTCAGCTATCTCTCTGTACAATACAAATGAATCCACTATTTTTAGTTTAATAGAAGCATATGTCATTCATTAACTTATTTCACTTGAAAATGTGGAATTGTTATGCTGGTTGAATTTTAGAAGGTGGTTACTAGATAAAAATCAAAAGTTATGATTGATCAAATGATAACAAACTGTTGCAAAGGACATTTATATTAAAGAATGGAGATAATGTACCAATGTTATTGAAGAAATGTGTTTGTCACTAATAGTATGAGTACACATTGCACAAGTAAATTCAGTCCATGTAGGATATTCACCATGTTCTCTGCCTGTGCTAACATTTGCTGTCAGCATAAAACTAAGCATTGCTATCTTATGCTAACAATCAAAGATGTAGCTACCTTTTAGCTGAAATGTTATTATTAAGTGCTTGACAAAGCCATTAGCTAAAGGGTCTCTAATATGGCATACAATTATAATCAACCAATAAACTGCCACCTTATGCAATGTGACACTGTACTTGACATTTGTGTGGCTATAACAGTGGAATACTAAGCTAAGTGTGATCCTCAACCTGAAGGTTGAATCCTCCCATTGGAGGAATAATAGGCCTAGCATGAGAAGGTAGATGGCCAGTTCCTTACCAGGCAAAGGGGATCTACAGTTTATAGTGGAACATAAACCATGGAAACATTCTGGTATACTTCACATTACACAGCAAACTGTGCTAGAGGTGAGGGTCATGTTAAATACTTATGAAAATTTGAGACCATCCCAACTGCTTCATAGTGATGTAATTTTCTAATAAAACATTTAAAAGATGATTGCACCAGGAACATGCTTAAAGGAAATGAACATCTGCAAAATTATTGAAGTGAAAACTTATATAGTTGCATTATGTTTGGGTGGGGGTAAATCTATGAGTTTGTAAGAAGCCGCACGTTGCATGCGTCAGGATGATGGCCACCTGATGCGTGTGTGATATGCGGGCAGGGCGCTTTTTTAATTTTTTTTACAAACACACAGTTTTTATCCAATTTTGATGGAATTTTGCATACATATACTTTAAAACAAATAGGAAAACACTGTTGAGGTTTGATTTACAGAAACCCAAACCCTCTCCTCCTTTCCCCCACACCTTAATTTCTGTCACCATTGTTCAAACAAACCCACAGTTTTTATCTGATTTTGATATTAGTTAGCACACATAAGATTCAAAACAAGGCAGTCTGGTATCTCAGCAGTTAAGGTGCTTACTTCCAAAAGTTCTCTTTCCGGGTCACGGGTTCAAATCCCATGATGAGTAGGAATTTATAGGAGTTGTATTTGATTATATGAACTACACCAGGATGTTCTGTTGTTCTGATTCCATGTTAATCTCCAGGCCCCTGAACAAAGGACACAGTTATTTGGTACATCTCCTTTGGGAAGATTGGACAAACCATCAGGTTGTGAACGAAGTTAGATTTTTAATTTTTGAAGTTAAAACTTCTTTAGTTGTGTTGGGCGATTTTTGAATGGGTATAATCTTATGAGTTCACATTACCAACATGCTAATGTTAATAGTATATCTGTTGCAGTCTGTGGCTCAGTGTTGGACTGGTGAACGGAAGGTCCCCAGCTCGAATCTCTGTCTCAGCAGGGATTTTCATAGATCATTAACCTGACCTTCACATCTGGCATAGCTTGCTGTGTAATGTGAAGTATGCCAGAATGCTTCCGTGGTTCAGATTCCACATTAAACTGCAGGTCCCTTGTGCCTGGAAGCACTACTAGGTTAGGTTGAGGCGGCTAAGACATAGTCAGAAAGCACAGCCAGTAAAATCCCTGCCACCAGGTCATTACGCCCACATAGAATTATTATGATTTAGTATATCTGTAGCTATAAGTATGATGTATTGCATGTATGAGATTAATAGTTTTAAGTTTTCACTTCTGTCAGCAGTTCCCAATGACTGCCATGTTTTTATTTTAGTTTCATTAAGTTTGTATCATTAATACTTACATTATCCAATTTGAGCACTGTTTCATGTATGGAAATATTGTCAACCTTTTGGTAGTGAACAATATATCCAGAAACTGTACTGTTAACAGGTGGCTCCCACTGTAAAGTTACACCACCATCAGTGACACTAGTAGCATGCAGTTCATTGATTGGACCAGGGAGGAGACCAGTACCTGGAGTAACAGAGAGCATCATTCCTAAGCACTTCTACACTTCTTCACTTTCAAACAAGAGACTATCAAAATTATCTAAATCAAAGTTGTATAAATATTGGTTCCTCTCATTCCTTATTTCTGTCTACATTCATTTGTATATACAAATAAAGAGAGATATGGAAAGTAGACCCATTACTTAGCACAGTTGAAGGCAGGAGGGAAACAATGAACACACTAATAAACATTAAAATTCCTTGGAATGCATAGCAATGAGACTCATGCCCAGGAGATAAGATGCATACACAGTGAGACTTACCACATCATACCAGATGAGTTATGTTGTGACTCTCAGTGTGAACATATCTGACAACCTCACCATGTGCCTCATCCCTTTACATTTTATAGGATTTATACTGAAATAGTTTAGAGTATGTTAATACTCATCACAGTCCTCTCACTACCATATATAGTAAGTGATGGGTTTACTTTTTCTATTCTTCCTTATTTTAATTATGTTTGCAATTCATTTACACTGAAGTGGCATAAGTCATGGGATAGAAAGATGCAAATATTGAGATAGCAGTAGCATAATGGAAGAAACATATAAATACGCCATGCAGTGTCAGAACTGTCATTTGTACTGTTATGAGTCATGTGAAAGGTTTTATGATATGATTTTGACTGCAAAACATGAATTGACAAACATTAAATGCAGAATGGTAATTGATAGTTGATGCATCGAACATTCTGTTCTGGAAACTGTTGGTTATTGATCCACAGTGTCAAGAATGTGTTCTGAATTACCATCTGCCATGGACAATGCAGTAACTGACCATGGCTAGCTAATGACCAAGATTATGTCATCTGCATCGAGGTGTAATACTGACAGACAGGCAACACAGTGTCAAAGAACAGCAACACTCAATGTGGACCATGCAACAGACATGTTTGTTCAGATAGTTCAGCAGAATTTGGTGTTGATGGGATATGCAGGGCTGCATTTAAGCATAGGCTACATAGGCTGTAGCCTAGGACCCGACATCACAAAGGGGGGCCTGCAGCACAAAGAGGGGGCCCCACACCACAAGTAGTAGAGCTAAATAGATAACTAAAAAACGAGTTATCCCATAAATTTGTTTGTGCCAATTTCGAATTTAAGCCCCCTGTCAGAGGGGTCACTGCCAACAGGGGGGCCCGCACAACATGTATAGCCTAGGGTCCTACAAAGCCTAAATGTGGCTCTGCGGATATGACTGCAAAAGACAGATGTGAGTGCTTGTGCTCAGCTGCACTCCCTCTTCTGGGTTTGTGAAAATATTGGTTGGCCCTATAGATGACTCAAAAAAGGTTGCATAGCTAGACAAGTCACAATTCCTGTTGGTAAGAGCTGATGGTAGGCTTCAAGTGTGGCACAGATCCCACAAGGCCATGCACTCAGGTTCTAAGGAAGGTATTGTGCAAGCTGGTAGTGGCTTCATCCTAGTATGGGCCACGTTTACATGGCACGGACTGAGACCTCTGGTCAAACTGAACCACTGACTGGAAATGGTTATATTCAGCTGCTTGGAGACCATTTGCAACCATTTATGGCCTCCTTGTTCCCAAATAATGATGGACATTTCCAGGACAACTATGTGCCATGTCACTGGGTCAAAATCATTCACGATTGGTTTGAGGAACATTCGGAACAATTTCAGCAAATGATTTGCCCACCTAGATTGCAAGACATCAATCCAATTGAACATCTTTGGGACATGATCAAAAGGTCAGATCATGTTCAATGTCCTGCAACACTTTAATATTATGGATGGCTGTAGCAAAAGCATGGTTGAATATCTCTTCAATGGACTTTCAATGATTTGTTGAGTCAATGCTTATCAGATTGCTGCATTTCACTGGGCAAAATAATAAAAATGTTGCTGGATAGCAAATTCAGATACAATTAAGGAAAGGAGTAAACCATCAATTACCACAGTTGATACATGAACTGACACATACTAACACAAAACACTGTAATTATTGTACATATACTTCCATCAGTAAGAAAATAATAGTTTTATGTGTCCTTACTTCAATTCGTGTATTGATATCATTCAATTGACAACTGTGGTAGGTAGTAGTTTTCCCCTATATCCTAAATTTACATGAATTTTATAACATATACACACAGCTGGGCACAAAACAGTTAATCTGTTAATCGTTAATTAACGAAGTTAAAAAAATTGCGAAAAATTAACTTTTAAGTTAACCTAAAAAATCATTAACGGTCTTCTTAACTTCCATTAAGTTGGACTTCCGTTAACTTTAGTCCGTTACATAGGTTGTTGACGTCTTTTCGTTTGTTTGAACTGTGCGCCACGCCACCACTCGTATGCAGAGTTGCCAGATTGTATGATTGGATACAAAACTTGTATAATTTGGTTACCTCTTGTATCCTGTTTGTATAACAGATTGCCTTGTATAATTGGATACAAAAATGAGCACTTAAAAGTAAAGTACATTTCAGCACCTTTTTGAAAGTGTTTGCCCTTTGTTTCATTGAGTTGGCAACCCTTCATGCATATCTATTTCCTTTTTGTTATTCAAAATTTATTAATGTATACATTGTTTACTTTTCGTGGACTTTTTTTGCTCCCAGCACTTTCACTCACGTATGTAATCAATGGATGACCCCTTTGTATAATTGGGTTTCATTTTGTATAATTTCAAAGAGACAGCGGTATAATACAGGGCGTTCGCCGGAAAACGCTACCCTCCCAGTCTGTTGCCGTCGGCAACTTGCTCGGTCAGTGGAGCCAGCAGCTCCCGCCACACGGCACCGTGAATCACCGCACTGTTTAACACCTCTGCTGCCCCAACAGTGCAGTGACGCAGTATAATGGGAGCCTTACATTGATAAGAACGGTTTCTTTGCATTGTAGATAGTTTGTGACTTCAGTCTCTTATTAATCAGTGTTGTGAATAAACGTTTCTTTGCGGTTTGGGTGGTTTGGGGCTTCATACTCTTACTAATCTGTACCGTGTTTGAGTGTGAGTAAAATTATGGTACGTTACAGTTTGCAACAAAGAATATTTCTCTACGATATATATGTGAAGAAGAAGTCGTTTGAAAAGTGTCGCAGTAAATTTCGTCGCGAATTTCCTGGCGCTTTACTGCCAGCTAAATCAACAATTCTGCGTCTGGTAAGAGAAACGGGTTCATTTTTTTAACAAAAAGAGACTGTCGGTCAACCGTATTCTCACAGAGGAGAAAATTGACGATATCGCTTTTCGACTAGAACAGTCACCCAAAAAATCATTAAGTCAGTTAGGGCAGCGTGTGTCTCGAAATATGTTCAGAAGATGTGAAATGTGCATTACACAAGAGGGTCAACACTTCCAGCATCTTTTATAAGGTAAGCTAATGAATTACGTCACATTTAAATGCTTAGCACACAAGTTTATGAAGCATAATTATTATGAAATAGTCCGCGGCCGACGGTCGAACAATGCCGGAAGCTGACCGGTCGCTCGCCGGGAGCAGTTTCTTCCTTGTAGCGCTAACAGTGGGTTGCGTTTCCCGGCGAACGCCCTGTATAAGTTGGCTGTACTGACAGCGCTGCTCGTATGTTCGGTGTAGTAGTGGGCGCCGCCTGCTAAAATCTTGGTGGCGCGGCGGCGCGCCGAGCATTTTCAGCCGGCGGCGTAACTATTTTATATTGTGAATTCTGCAAACGTAAACTGGTCGCAGTTTTCACATATTCAGGTGTCCCAGTCCAACTTGTTTTCTATAATATTGTTGCTTTTCATTCTGCATTCATGTTGGTTTTTTTACTACTTTTTTTATAAAGTCACGAGTACGTTAATTGTCTCTCGTAAGACAATTTGCAAGTGTTATGTTGATCACAGTCTCAACAAAGATAAAGACAGACAGGAATACCACTTCGTTGTTGTGGCGATAGTGTAACCACAATTTGTTAATTTTTATAAATAAATCCACACTTGCATCATGGTACATAACACCTTGAGATAGAGAGCAGTTATACCTACCGTACTATAATACTAATACATCAGTACAACTTTTGACTAGTTAACTTTTAACGGATAACTTTAACTTGCGTTAAATTTATAAACATTTAACGCTTTAACGATTATCGAAGTTAACTTTTTAAGTAGCGGAATAATGATTAACGAAGTTAACGTTTGGATTAACTGTGCCCACCTGTGCATATACAAAAATTAAGAAAGGGTAATAAACCACCACTTATTAGACAGCATGATAGTGCCAATATATGAAACAGATACAAACACACATGAAATGTCATAATTACTGGGTACATAATCCCTTCTCAGCAGTAGAACATGTCATGGCAAGGTGGGTATTTTGCATTAGTTGTTCTGATTCATGACAGCTGAGCAGAGGGAACGGGCGGTGGGATATTTGAAAATGGAAAATTAGTGAATCTATATAAATAAAAATGTTCATTTGTTACTAATCTCAAAGCTCCAAACGTTGCTTTGAAATTTTGCCACAACATTGAATTTGTATTCATGTGTGTTTTTATATACCTACATGAATTATTTTGTAAGTATTTTTTTTCTTAATTCTTTTTTGTTTGATTTTGTTTAAGTGTTTTGGTGTGATGAATTTTTCTTATTCTCATTGACTTAATTAGTATTTTTATTCATTTTTTTATTTTTTGGAAATTGGGAATGAAAAGGTGCCAGTTGATGAGTAAATTTTTTTCATGAATTGAGGAATATTGATTTATTTTCATGTCAGTTTAATTATTTTGTTAATATTTTTTTTTTATTCAGAGTTTTGGAGTGATTTGTTTGAGCCACTTTAAATATTTCGTGTTTCATTGTGTTGGAATTAGCTGTTTTGATTGATGCTTTAATTCATGAAAATTCGATACAGAAGATCAGTCTTGGGTCATCATACACGTGGAGCAGGAGCAGTGTGAAGAGTAATTTCAAATCAGACTGAGGAAGAAGGGCAGCAGCGAATGAGCAAATAAATGCTGAGGAAGCAGCAGAATGATATGCAGCTAGACTTAGGGATTTATGGTTGTGAGCATGGCAATTGTGTTTTGCAGCTTCAGATCTGCTTCATTCTCAACAGAATGAACACGCTAGGCTGAGAATGGCCAAAAAACGTCAACAAGAAACAGCAGATCAGCATCAATTAGCTGTGCCAGGAGAAACTGGTAAAATGTTCCTGACTAGACCCAAAGTATCCAACATGTGAAAAGTATTCTAGGAATTCAGATTTATAGTTTGGGATGAATGCGCGATGGCACATAAAAAAAAAATCACTTGAGGTTTTTGATCGATCATTGCAAGATTTGCATGGAAACAGACTATTTGGGAACATATTAATATTGTTTGCAGGACATTTCAGGCAAACATTACCTGTAATTCCTTGTTCGACACCAGCGGATGAAATAAATGCTTATCAGAAATACTCTACTTTGTGGTGCCAATTATAGATGTTGAAATTAGGGGCCATCCATAAATTACATCACACTAATTTCATGATTTTTGTAGCTTTCCCCCCTCCCCCCGTCCTTGTCACAGGTTGTCACATTTGTGGGATTCCCCCTCTCCTGGTGTATCATTACAAATTTTGCAATTTTAAATTTATAAATTATTAAATTAAAAGTCACTTTCAAAAATTATTTATATAATTCTACTTAAATCATCAATAAATCAGACTTTTTTAGAAAACTGATAAAACATGACAAATCAAATGAATGATACAAAATTTAATCATCTTGTGTAGATGAACTTCGAACCCATATCTTTATATTATTTATGACTGACATAGCAGTCACTTCTTTCTTGATTTTGATAATGTTAGGAACATTCAATTTGTCATCTTCTTCACCCAACCATAAAGCATCATTATCATTTATCAAACAAAGAACTTCCCTGTCATGTCTACCTTGCTTTGAGAATGAATCTTCGTGAAGGGCAAAACCTCTTGTTTCTTATTATGTGATTGTTTGTGTTAGTTTGTGGGTTTGTGGTGAAAAATATTGACCATAGATGCCACAATCATTTAAATAAGTGTGTGGAAGTCATAATTTGTCAAAGTATCAAAGGTGGTGTTGGTCTTTTGGTGTATGTCAAAAGTGACCGACATGTGACACCTTAAGTACAGTGACTGTGAACTCGCAGAGCTGTCTTGTACGAAAAGTGATACAATTCACACATGTGATGTCACAAAGTTTATGACTCGTCCCTCCCCCTTGTCACGCGATATCATACTTTGTTGATCGCCTCCCTCCCCCTTAACATGTGTTGTAATTTATGGATGGTGGCCCTTAACTACAAATATGTGTGTTCAGCTGCAAAATGATCGATCAGTTGAGATAATTCTGTTGGAAATTTGGAATGGAAGTGTTATTTCATCTGAAGAGGACAAATTTCATTGCCTCATTACTTCTGCAAATTAGTAACGTAAAATCAAGGATTGGTTGCGAAAGTATTTCCCAACATTCAAATCAACTATACGAATCATAAATGCTGGAGTGAATGAGCTATTCTTGCTGCTAAAAACAAAGATGCCAAAAGTGATACAATTTACATATGTGATGTCACAAAGTTTATGACTTGTCCCTCTCCCTTGCCACATGATGTGATACTTTGTTGACCCCCTCGCTCCCCCTTAACATGTGTTGTAATTTACGGATGGCCCCTTAACTACAAATATGTGTGTTCAGCTGCAAAATGATCGATCAGCTGAGATAATTCTGTTGGAAATTGGGAATGGAAGTGTTATTTCATCTGAAGAGGACAAATTTCATTGCCTCATTACTTCTGCAAATTAGTAATGTAAAATCAAGGATTGGTTGCGAAAGTATTTCCCAACATTCAAATCAACTATATGAATCATAAATGCTGGAGTGAATGAGCTATTCTTGCTGCTAAAAACAAAGATGTCTAAAAACTTAACAATATCATTCAGTCTTAAATTCAAAGCAATATTATTAAGTCTTAAATTCAAAGCAATATTATTCAGTCTTAAATTCAAAGCGAGTCAGACACATACAAGTCCGTTTAAACTGTTTTGGGAGCAGAAGAATTGGTTTATTATACAACAGAATTTTTTAATTCACTTAATCTACCAGGGATGCCACCGCATGTACTGCAATTGAAAATCAGTATGCCAATTATCGTATTGTGAACAGCAAAAATAATATATATATTATATATAATAATAAAAAAGATCAACTTTGTAGAAGCAACAATATTGACAGGACCTTCAAAAGGTGAAGATGTCCATTTTTCTCATATTCTTATGATTCAAATGGGTATACTATTTCAATTTAAGAGATTGCAAATTCCCAATTCACCTGGCGTTTGCAATCACCATCAACAAAGCTCAAGATCAGTTGTTAGAATTTTCGGTTTAGATCTATAAATGGATTGCTTCTCATAATCGACAATTATCTGTTGCATGTTCTAGAGTCGGCAGACCAGACAGTCTCTACATCTTCACAAGCAATGGAACAACGAAAAATACTGTATACCCACAAGCATTGTGAATTTTTTTTATTTTTTTCCCATTTAACCAACTGAGCCACAACAATGCATGGCTGGGAACAGCTAGTTACACAATAAAATTATAGAAACCTCGTATCATTACAAGAAATTTATTTCAAAAACTCTAACTGTAATGTACAAAACTGATGTTGCAGATGTCAAAACTGTAACTTTTTATTTTATTTCTGTCTGCACACCACACAAAAACTAGCATCACATTTTAATTTGATTTTATTTATTTCATTGTGATGCAGTGCTCACCCCAGTAGCTATTTCCCTACACACACACACACACACCCTTTCTTGTTCTTGCCTAGTTTTGCCCTCTGTAAATGTTAAACTCCTTCAGTGTTCTTTGTAAATTATTCATCACTTCACTCAGTAATTCATTCCAATTCCTGACTTCCTTACTTGAAAAGGGAAATCTGGATTGGGAGTCATTGGAAGATAGAAGTCAAGTGAAAAGAGTGTTCAGTTGTACAAGGCTTATAAACACATTAATGCATAGATGAATATTGGTAGAAAGATTATGAATTGTACATGGAAGGGATGGCTATGATCAAAAGCTGGCACTTGAATTCAGTTGAAAGGGAGTAGGAAAATTTTATTTTCTAGGTAAGGGAGTCAGGGTCTGGAATTATTTATGAAGCAATATAATGGACACTTTAACAAAAACACTTAAGAAGTTTAAAGCTGGAATTCATAAAGGGCAAGGGTTAGTGGATGTTGAAAAATCATGATATGGGAAAGTGAGGGTGTAAGGAAATTTCCATCACAGCATGTGTGCTCTACTGCAATTGAAATATATTTTTTTTTTTTTTTTTTGTGAAACTCAATTAAAATTCACAAATCTTCTCTGTGTAAATGAGTATATTCACCATATGATCAATCTATAAAATTTTGGTAAACTTCAGGAAGATAACTACAGACTTACCTTCCTCAAAACACTGCACAATATTGCCAATGAATGGAATACAGGATGTTGCAGTGATAATGAGTGAATCTGCAATTACTCCTGCACAAAGAGGCTGGCAAACTGACGGTACACCACGCCGTGCACAACAGGAGCCATGGTTTCGCCCCCCCAGCACCACAGCGCAGCAGCTTGTGCAACTCTGAGCCACACAGTCCCGCCAGTGCCCGCACATCTGACATGCTGGCATCATATGTGCATAGTGGAAGGCACCCTTCACTAAGATTTGCTGACACGCAGCAAGCAGTGACATTGTAGAATGTTGACTCTTCAATTTTTTTCCTCTATAATCTGAAACGTAATTTTTCCATTTGGAAATGCTTAATTCACAAAAACATTCAAATTAATGGTTGTTTATAATAATTGGAAAAGTTTAGGTTAGCTATAAAAGTCTCCTGAATCCTCCATACCTGTCTAAATTTTTAGTACTATAGTACTTTCCCGTAAATTTTGAATATTCACAGATTAAACATACCAGCAACTTTACTGTAAAAAATGAGCAGCTGATTGGCATTGCATGATTAAATTGAAAATTTTTCAAGATTATATTCTCAGTAGTTTATTCCAGAGTCTAGAAAGGAAAAGGGGGTATCTAAAGGCATAGGTGCTAGCTTGTACTGCATTGGAACATTATCATGTATTAATGAATAAGTTAAAAATAAGGAAGGTTAGGGAAAATAACCTTTCAGTTACCACAGATGAAGGCCAGAATGACATGAAAATACAAAAACATGAATACACTTTACAATGTTTCAGTTTAAAACCTTAATACAGTAAATCATATTCACATAACAGAAATATTGTAAAGTATGTTCATGCTTTTGTGTTTTCATGTTTGTTTGACTGATGGCTTATATTCCCTATCCTTCCTTAATTTCCTTGCCTAACAACACTTTCACTTTAACCACTATCTAATAAAAAAAAAAATTAGCATGACAATTTCACCTCCTGGGAGCCAAACTTTACAATTTATTGACACTATTAAGGATTACACATTCACATTTGAACTTTAGTGGTTAATATAAAATCTAAAGCCTTACTTTTAAAATTGATACCACAATTAGCTGAATCAGTAAATAACTAATTTGTAAGTAATTACTATAATGTCTATTACATCAGTTATGCTTTAGAAATCTATGCAGAATTATGCATTTTAAATTGAACACAGCTGCACATATATGTTCTAAAAGGAATTTGCTGAAAGTAGGAAATTACATGCTATACATTACTTCCTCAGATTTCCACTCTTAACATATAATACCTTTCAATGTTAGTAAAAACAAAAGCATTTAATTCACACATACTTTATTCTGTAAGTAATTGTTTTGAAAGATTTGAGTCATTTACCTGGCTATCTGTCCTGAAGACAAGTCTTGAGGAGGGTTCACCAACACCATGTGCATTGGCAGCTTCAACATACACCTCATAATCAGTATCACTGTGTAAGTTTTCAAGAATAAAAGGAGGATGAATGTTGGTTATTGTGTGATATTCATTATCATAAGTGGCCAACATTCTGAATTTCACATTGTAATATAGAACAGTTTCTCCCAAAATCTTTGGAGGATTCCAGTGAATGATTGCATAGTCAGTTGCAATATTTGAGATGTATACTTCCTTTGGTGCACTTGGAAGCACTCCATACCCCTGAAGAAGACAGTTTGTGTAGTCTCCCATATATTTCAGGCACCTGAAAGAATGTTTATTTATGTTTAAAAAAAATGTTTAATCAAGTTTTATTTCAACATAGCATTGCTTAATACTAAAATACTTTAATTAGATAGAATTCATAATGGTTTCAACCAACCCAACTGTCTGATGAAATGTTCTCCTTTGAAACAAATTAAATTTGATATTATCACATCATACAGTACTGACATTAATTGGCATAGTAACTATCAAACCTACTATCACAGTATACTTTGAAATAATACATTTTAAAATAAAATGTATTATTTCAAAGTATACTGTATACTTAAATGTGGTAAAAAAACAAAAAAACAATTTTTTTTTTTTCAAGCTACATTATCGCAAGAGGTATCAAAATTTGTGTAATTTAACACAGATTACGGAAAAGGTAAAAAAAAACCTAGAAATGCATGTCATCTTGAGGGCTCTACCACTCTTTAAAATTTTATAAATTTTACATTTTTACAGTCTTAAACCATATGCCTAAAATAATACAAAAATCAAGTTTAGATGGTATTTTATTATTGAAATGAATGAAACAAAACACAAGAAAACAAAATAAATAAAATAGAGCTTATAAATAATGACAAAAACTTAGAATTTAAACTTATTTTTATGTCCAAAATTTGGCATTTCTGCTCGAGATTGCAACCTGGTTCTAATAAAACCATCTCTTTGTGAGGCCTCTGTCACCAGTGTTACACATCTTTCCACCGATTTTGTGTGACAAGGAAAGTCAACAGTTTCCAAGCTCTTATCTCTTGCCATGATCTGAAGGTCCTCATTAGAAATATTTTGAAGAACTGGTGGTGCTGTAATCTGACACTCATGCCACACAATAACTTTGGTGTAATCTTTAGCAGAGAAGTTAAAATACCCTGCGTTTAGTGCTACTTTCAACTCCTCTCGCTTTTATTATTCTTCGCAATGCCAGCTTCCGAATGTGGTTTCTATCATCAAACATCATAGTGACAAGTAGGTTTTCTGGGTGGGCAAAAAAAGCATTTCTTTTGATAACAGAATCCACAACAGATCTAAGATTTTTGGGTAAAAATCGAAAGTACATAATCAATTGAAAAAGATGTTTGGCTCCGTCTTTAAAAGACGTCTTTTGCTTGGTTAAGAACCAAATCGGAGCGTATACTTTAACCACATAGTTGACTAACATTTCCAAATTTTCTGATGGATTAAGGGTACTTACGTAAAGTCTGAGTATACGATTGGCAGAAGTAAGCCATCTCAAGTGCGCCATTTTTCCTGGTTGACGGTTTGCCAGCTCAGGACTACAGGAACCAGTTGATACAGCTTGACATATCTCATAAAGATATTTTTGATCGGTACTTAGTTCATCGACCACATTTTTCGGCAAGTCAGGCAAATTACCAGCCACTGAGTTAAAACACACCGTGGTTTTATTTTTGCAAATAGCTAATTGTTTTCCAATAGGTACAGAATATTCTCTAGGACCCGAAGTGCAGCCATCTAAGGTTAAGAATAAATGATGAAGGGGTAACTCATTTGCATGAAGCATACAAACACACCATTGTAGAGGTCTCTCCAAATACTCCTCTAAATATTGAATCACGCCGCCCTTCCAACCGGTGTTAGTTGCAGTTCCGTCACATCCAATGCAAATCACGTCATCTAAATTCCAACCTTGATCCTCTAATAAAGTTGTAATCGAAGTATGAATTCCCTTTGCAGTGCCACTACTTGGCGTTGTGTGTCCCAAATAAATTGCTCCAGGTTCTGCTAAAATTGTGATGTGCTCTTCTAAAACTTCTTTCCGGTGGTAACTATCCCCTATTTTCTCATTTATCAGAGTCTTGTCTTTTCGTCCATCAAAGTAAATGCTTTTTATAACAATACCTCCAATATCTTTTGAAGCTTCTGTCTGTGCTTTAGATACTGCTCTGTGGATCTTGTTTTTATCAATAACCAGAGTTAAATCTTCGGTAGAGACCGTGCTGACATCAGCCAAAACTGCAGAAGCAACAGCAGCAGCAGATCGCATCGATAAACCGTATCTATCACAGACCTTAGCAACTGTTGGCAATGGCAAAGTATTCTGATTCGTCGTTGAAGTCGATGGTGTCTCTGTCGAGGGCGTATTTGTCGGGGATGCCTCTGTTATCGGATACGTTTCTGGGGAAGATTCACGCACCAAATCTTCATCACAATTTGTTAAGCCAGAATTGGTTACTTGAGTAGAACATGACTTTTTTTTGCTGCCCTTATTGACTCTTCAATTCGTCTCTGCAGCTGTTTCATTAATCTAGCCGTTTCTTTCTTATCAACACCACTTATAACCATTTTCCTGTCATTTCTTTGATCCAACAAAAAACTTCTCTCATTGATAGGAACTTTCTTAAGTTTCAAACATGAACAAGATCCAAATGAAGTGCATTTACAAGCAGCAATGTCGAAAAGTTTCTCAGATAACTCTAAAAAACACTTCAATTTGTTTTCAAAACTATAATTCATTTGCTTTTGGGGTATCTTTTCAAATTTAAGTACTTTTCGAAATAGGATTTCAGTAATTGAATAACTCGTTCCTTAGTTACGATTGGAATCGAAGCTTTGGTCCAAATATTTGTGATCTTTTCAGAAACAATCACATATATACCTGAATTGGATGGATCCTTTCCATTACACTTCAATTTCAGGTCGTTCTTCACAAATAAAATAAATTTAATGACGTCCCTTATAGTTAGTAGCTGCTTATCGTCAAATTCTTTGTATGGTCCCAATATAGCACAAGTAGTCTCACTACGCCTCGAACCCATTCTTTAAAAAATCACAAAATCCACTTGTAACACTCTAAAGATCACAACTGTAAGTAAAACTATAAAAATGCATTACTTTTAATGGTACAAAGCATTAAAATTACTTTGGCTTCGAAAAAACACTCGCGAGTCAAGTCAACAATGTCCTCGATACAAGTTGAAACTTGACGGTATTTGCAGGTTGAAACCTAATAAATTCAAAGTCGCCTGCAACGTGACGTTGAATGCAAATCGAAACATCGTGTATGTATTACACCTAAATAGAACAATAAAGTAAATTATTTTTTAAAATTTAGTAAATTAAGGATAGCGAAATACCACCATAAAAACATCAATTTTTCAAAATTTTGAAGATCGGTAGAATCCTAAAGACATAGTTTTATTTTATTTTCAAAAACATTCTGGTAATCTATGACCAATTACACAAATTTTAAGAGGTATTGCGTTATGGAAAACATAAAAAAATATTTTCGGGGTACCCTATTCTACAGCTTTAAGTTTTGCTTCTTTTTGGCTATAAAAATTAACAGCTGGGTAATGTGTGTTCTTTTGATGTCCTTTATTTGAATATATAAAGTAAATTGATGTGGTCTTATGACCAGTTGTTATAATTTCAAGTTGTCACACATTTTGCTCTGTTGGGGTTCCACCTAATGTTGAATTGAAACCCACTGAACCTCCATGCATGCTATGCCAGAAAAGTTGAGTTTCCATAAAAACTGGTGAACTAGTGATGGAGTAACCTGACTGCCTCTAGCAGATTCAGCAGGTGGCTTGACCCCCTAGGCATTTGTTGAAATCTCTTGTCTCTGACATGATTAAGGCTACAAACCGAAATATTGTGAAGTGTACTTATTTTGTGTGTGTGCTTTTTAACATTTGTCTGACCCTCCTGTCTCCATCTGTTGTGAGTTAAAGATGACTTTCACTATCTCATCTTATTTTTAATTGTGTGTTAAACTGATGAAGGCAATTTTTAGCCAACTCTTTAGAAGAATTTAAGAGTCTTCCTCATTCATATCCAAGTCCTGGTGGACATATGATTTCCTGAAGAAAACAGCTGCTACGACTTTGTCATTAGTCAATAAGAATTCTTCAAATGTGTAAGGGGCTTCTAGCTGAGATGAGATTGGGATGTGGCTAGGATCCTGAATCATAATGCAATAACACAGAAAAGATATCATCATATTATATTTATGTCTTACTCAAAGCAATTTATTATGTAATATTCCAAATTGTTAGTATTAGACACAGCTAGGGAGCTTTTCCTCACTAAACTGAATATCAATATTAATTCCGTTTCTACACTTGATGATTTGGGTTTTCTTGTTCCTCCCAAGATGGCTGTACTTTACAGAAACTAATTCTTAATTTCAGATTTCATCCTGTCTCATGATGAATGTGTAGTGATTAGTGGGGTTGGGATTCTTGTTTTGTTATTTCCACTTCTGCCACTGTTTCCCTTTTCATGGACTTGTTATAAGTGGCTATACTTTATATATACAGGTAAGCTTTAGGGAATATATTATGAACCAGCCCTTTTATGATCAGTGTCATTTCATTATTGCAGGCAGACTTCCACCTTCCTTGTAACTATAGAGATGTACCATTTTGAGGTGGGTAATTCTGTCACATATAAACATAGTGTGAGACCTGAGAGCCACAGTGTCTGAGATTAATTATCTATCAGGTCATGCTATTCTGAGTATTCAATTTTTTCCTTGGTGCTAAAGGAATGCTATCTGTAGGAAAGTTTATCTGGGAGCATACCCAGATACTTCAGTATTCTGCTGTCTTGCCTCAAGAGGTAAATTCTAATTCTCTCTTTACTTTCTTGTTGTCTGGGTGGAAAGTCTTAGTGGAGTTTGGCTTTAAGTAGTTGGCATTATAGTATCTGTGGAGTGAATTCACAACCAATTTTTATTTTGAACCCGGGAGTGGATTCTGCAGGGATGTCAGGCATTGTTGGGTTATTTTTAGATTTTTTAGAGTCTGGTATGTAATAAAATATAAGTATAATTATGTTGAGGTTTAACATAGTCTCTGTTTATTCATCAAAATATATGCATTATATTAATAATTTAATTTAAAATATAATTAAAAATTGGTAAAATGGTAAGGAATTTAGTCCTAAAACATTGTTTGCTAGCAGGAATGTTTCAGTTGGATCTCAAATCAGTGTTGCCGGTGGTTATAATTGTGCCACCAAAATATAGTTGTGTACTTATGATTCTTACAATCATCCTCTTTTCATGGCACAACTAAAACAGATAATAATTTCATGACTCACTTGAAGTAGCTAAAATCAAGCTGTGTGATGTTTCCGGTGCAGAGTTCTAGACAGAGGTCAGGCAGGCCCCTGGCTCGGCAACAAGCAGTGTGATCTAGACCGTTTGTCAGACAACGGAATGTGTCTGTAGCCCATGGAGCACATATCATCAGATCTGTCACCTCAGCAATGTCTGACAGAGATGGGTCACATAATTTGTTTACACATCTGAAAAGATAATTATTAGCTGTTAAACAAATTTTCCTTTGTGTGACGGTGTTTAAAAGTAGTATACAGAAGTAATCATTCATATCTATGTAGTAAATATCAACACCTTTGTTTCATATAGATGCTAAAATTATGACCTTTTTATGTCACTTATATTTATTATACTAAAAATCAAGTGTATTGTGTAATGTAAATAAAATAATTGCTGGCTTAAGAGGAGAGAAGTAAACTATGAAAGAATAAATACTACCATATATTATCAAGTTAATAACATTATTAATTACAGATTAATAACAATATTAATTATGTACTAAGCGCTAGCAGGGCAAGACCCAAATTTCATGGGGGCAAGGTAAGTTTTGTGAGGCTCTCTGGAACCACAGGAGAAGAAATGTATAAAGATTTTTTTTGAAACAATCAAATTTTTATTAAGACTTCCAAGGCTGATCATCAATCATTTTTTTTTTTTTTTTTTTTTACTTATTGCTTTACGCCTTGTCGACGTCGAGGCCATTAGAGGCGGGCATCAATCATCACCTAATTATTTAATGTTTAACATTTTCAAACAATGAACTACACTTATTCTCACATTCAAAATCTACTGGAAATACAAAATAAAATTACATATGACACATAATGGCATGACTGTGTGCAGCACTCTCATTGGCTCTCTAGCCCTAATAGGTGATAGGCAAAATGAATGAGTAGCTGGGGATTCTCCATTACAGTCTGTGTAATGCCAGCAAATTTTGCTGGACAATTAACGGTGCCAGATGCTTGCTAAACGGTGGGAGTTATCATTTTATGGTGAGTGAAATATTTAGTTGAGGTCATGGCTTTTAATGGTCCTAATCTATTTTATGGGCTAAATAAAGTTGCATAAACCTCTGATGCATGAGGCCCCTCAGACAACGAGGCCATAGGTATGCTCCTTCTGGTACTAAGCAGCTTTAACCTCACAAATAAAAAACTAAGTTTTGCTTGAGATCACACAAGGTGAGGGTGAATAATCACAAAGCTCTTAGTAAGTGAACAATTTTCCTGTTGTTTCATGTGGTGTTATTTTTATGGAGTATGTGTAAATAATCATTCCTACCTAAGTATTTAATAAATATTTTCTAACCAGCATCCACGGTTTCCTTTCAAAACTAAATATGTAGCAAGACTAAAAGATTTAGGTAATTCAGAAAACTTCCTTCATCTTCATCTGGTAGCTACTTGCTGAATGGAGGTCTAAAGGATGCATAAGATATCGACCTTGACATGTTTTCAATGCCATCTTCATAAAATTTAGACTAAATTAATTTTAAATGTTTATCTGTTTTGTGGTGTGAGATGTGTAATGAGAAATAAATTGTTATTCAGATCACATTTAATATAACCAAAGTGATTTAATTTTCTCAGACCCATTTCAGATTGTAGCCTGGAAACTTCACTGTGCATGCACTATTTAGCTATATAGCACGAAGCCTTTAACATCAAATTTTTGTTAGTCTTTATTTGACAGGTACACTGAAAGTTATATATTCAATATCAAGAAGTGAGATTACAGGCTGTGCCAAGAGGATTTGTCTATTATGTCAAATATGGTAAATTATTTTGTAAATAAACATCATATAAAAATAATTCCTATTCCAAAAGGTTCTCACGATACTTCGGAATTGTTACTAATCTCCAGAATAATTCATTAAATACTGCCATAAATTTGTAAAGATTCCAATCAAAATTTATTTTTCTATGCTTCTACAGCTTTAAGCCAGTTTCACATTCTATGATGAGGGAAATATTGTCTACTGCATGAGAAGCAGCTTACTTCATGTAATGTTTTCTAGGATGCACTTAATTATTCCTCTGACACATAAATAACATGATGTGAACTACTACTTTCAGTTCCTAAGAAAATCTACTTTGAAGCAGCTCTTTCCCAAAATTCATCACACTACTTATTGCCTTAAATGACAATTATTCTAGTCACATCTCAAAAATTACTTTAATTGAATTAATATACATCAACTAGTTTCATATGAAATGCTAAAAGTTGCAATGGTTGCTAATTATGAATAAAATATTTGCTGGCTTTAATGTCTCTTGTTACCCTATAGTCATAATTGGCAGATAAACACTTTTTTTGGACTGTTTCACAACACCACAATGTACTATCAACAAACATTTTAGAAGTTAGAATTTTAAAATTCTTTAATATATTCGCTCTATCAGTGTATTAAAAAAAACAAAAAAAAAACTGGGGAATATCAAGAGAGAAAATGTTCTGTGCATTTCTGATTCATCCATATAAGTTATGATACTGATACTTACGTTGCATGTGAGACACCTTTCTTGATGCAACAGCTCTTTATATCTGGAAGCTTTGGTGATTCAGCAACTGTAGTTTGTTTTACTCTGCCTGGTGTTAGTGTCAGTGTCCGAACTGTGTATGATGGCAGACTCTGGCCATGAATGTTCTGAGCAATGACATTTATCTCATACATGGTGAATGGTGTTAATGTAGATATAATTGTGCTGTTGTATGTTCCTGGAACCTGAAGGGGAAAAATTAATATTAGCATGAATTGTAAATTATGCTATGATACTTGGGTTGTTTTAAATAATTTAAATATAAAAATACTTTAGTGGTGGGCTTTCAACGAATTATTTTTTAAAGAGTTCATAATAGGCTTTTTTACCTTCAAAAAAATAAATTCTGAATATTCTAACCTGAATTTCTTGCAATGGTAAAAGTTGCTTAGCTTTGAACATAGTTCTGAGGTTGATTCAGTGAACATATATAATAAAACAGTGTATTGGATCACACTGGTGCTTATACAGTAGAGATATGTATGCCAACCCTTGGTCTGGTTTGTTCATTCGAATCAATTTAAGTATGATACTTCCAGGAGGTGAGGGCATTGCAGGTGAGCTCAAAGAAAGGTGCAGAGAAGGAAGACTGGGTTAAAAAGACAAGGACTTGTGGATTGAGAAAACATTAGAAACTGGGCTATTAATAGAAGTAATGTTTTTTTTTTGGTTCTCTTAGGATTATGTGGATTTAAGCCTTAATATACAGTTTAATGATTTAATTTAATTTAATTGCAAAGGAGCACATGCTCCGGTGGCAATTTCCCCCTATCCTACACTCACCTAAATTTGCCCTCTACAAATTTTAACTTTAAATTCTTTTAACGTTTTCGGTAGGTTATTCATCATTCCCCTTGGTAAGTCATTCCAATCCCTGACACCCTTACCTAAAAAAGAAAATCTTCCCACACCCTTGTGCCTGAAATCGAGTGCCAGCTTATGGTCATGGTCATCTTTTCCCTTCCATGAACTACTTTTCATACCTACTGCAATATCTTTCCATGCCTCATCGCCAGTATACGCCCTGTACACTCCCATTACCCTCCTCATCCTCCTCCTGTCTTGCAATGAATCCCATTCCAGCTCCTTTATCATATCTGTCACTGATTGCATTCTGCTATAATTTCCAGAAACAAATCTAGCAGCCCTTCTTTGCACCTTCTCCAACTCCTGTCCTTCAGTTCAATGGTATTATTATGTAAATTGCAAATTATTGTCAGTTACTACCAAAATTCTTGTTGCTATGTCGGCACTGTTCATACATGCATGCAATTTAACAGTTCATTCACTGAAAGAATTTAAAATTAAAATTCATAAATTGCAAAAAATTTAACACTCAAATTATATAAGATAATTAAAACAATAAAATAAAAAAGGCCAATTAGATGAATAAGTGAATTGCCACCAGATCGTGTGCTCCATCACAGTTAAATTAATAATAATAGTATCATAATATGCAACACATTTTTTTTAATGCCCATATTAAATGGTTTCCACTTGATAACACATTTTACCCTGCAATAGAATATTTAGAAACTGAACTGGACAAATGGCATAAATCAGGCACTCCAGTTTGTTGTAATCCCCGATACTAAATGTGGCTCATTTGAAATTATTTATTCTATATTTTAATTAATGTTATTTGAAATCACTGAAATATGTAAATAGTTGCTGTGTGTACCAGAGAGAATTTCATGTATACTGATGAAACCCTTTCTTGAAAAAAAGAAAAAAAAAGGGACATTTACTCAATATTCTTGGTAAACACTTAAATAATTTTGAAAAGAATGAAGCTGGATTAACAAGTGTGTCTGTGGTGAGCATCACCCAGGGCAGGTTTAGAGCTACCACAAGAACCACAGTCACGGGGGACCTCAAGCTTTAGAGAGCACCACCACGATCCTCTTCAAAATTTGTCCTTACTTAACGAACAATTTTCCTGCTAAAATAAATAATCTACAAATTTAGAATGTTAACAAGCTGCGTTCACAATAGACATTTGAAGTGTGGAGTTCCACGAGAAGTCCTTCATCAGATTCAGTTTTGAGAAACTTGTATCTGATGTAATTACAATAGGCCTATATATTTAAAGGCATGTATTGCTCTCAACCTGTATCAGCAATTTATATAATTTCGTTCAAATAAACTCACTCATCTTTTGGCGTTTGATATAAAAAGTTATTGAATTAAAATGTGTATGCCTGCTCACATGTCTCCAGTCCCAAAAACCTATATGTATTAGCAAAGAAAGGCAAGAAAAGAAATTTCGTATACAAAAAGTGTATTATAAGTATAATAGCTATAAAATTGAATACAAAAACAATTTCATTTGACACAATGGGCAGCAGGGTTTAGCCAGAAATAAAAATGATAGTAGTTGGGAGATCCATATGAGATGCATTGATGAAACACTAAAGACTCGGCGAAATTGGTCTCATTCAGCTAATACTCAATAAACTGATGGCCCATTTATACACAGATTTAGAGAAACCTCACAAACCTCAGTCCGTTCCTTTAATTGTTGTTTGAGCTCTACACACAGGTTATATATTTACGTATATGTGTGTGTGTCTGTGTGTATAAAGTCACGAAAATTATCTAAAGTGTAGGCAAAAGTACATCTAGAAAAGAAGTAGGTGGCCCCAAAATCAAACTTCACAGGGGGCACTGAAATTCCTTAAGCCAGCCCTGGAATCATCAAGTGAATTAAATGAGTCATGTGCTTCATTCTCTTTATTTATGATTAAATATTGTGTCTTCTTTTAGGTATGTACATCTGCCTTCAATTGATTGTTGTAAATGTGCAGTGCCGGATCTATTTGGAGGGGGGCAAACTGGGACACTTGACCTGGGCTGCAACTTGAGGGCGTTGCAACTTGAGGGGGGGTGACAAAATCATGTTTGATGGATGGCAATTTATGTTTTTTTTTTAGCTCCACTACTGTGGCAATGGGGTGGCAACAACAAGTGACAATTGGGGTTGCAAAGTAATGTTTGAAGGGGTGGCAATCTCACAGTTTTTGCCCCAGCTCAGAAAGTTCCTAGATCCACCACTGTAAGTGGGGTTTAATTTCTATATCTGTTCTATTTTAATATCAGCTTGTCGTAATCTTCCCAGTCATACTACTGTTTGACATTACTGATATGATTATTTTTAAGCCCACCTGTTTGACTGTGAGCTATAAAGCATATCCATACTGTATACAGTTAAATACTGCAAAACAGATACAAATCTCATACTGTGGTTCTAGACATTGTTATTATGATTTTTGGGAAGCCTGTGTCACAAAAATATAATGACATTCTTGATTCCTATGGAATAGTGACCAAGCTACTTGGATGAAAATGGTAGAGATTTAAATAACATCATCTAGAGTGGTGACACAATCATAGTAATAACTTATAACGTAGATAAGGCTCACTTATACCTAGTTGATGATGAGGGCAGGAAGGATTGACTCTTCCAAAACTGGAGAATGGTTCATCCTCATGAATTGTTTCACATCATAGAAACATCTGTCATATGAAAGCATATAGTAGATATGTATTTGTTAAATTGTTCTGTTAATCTTTTATGTCAACTGTGACTACTGGATGAATGCATTATTCCTACCCAGTTTTATGGGGTTAGTTGGCTATCATGGCAGACATTTATACAAGCTGAATCAGAACATGATTAACACTAATTTCAATGATGAAGAAAGGATTGTTGTATAAAATGGAAGGTATTGTCTCCTTAACAAAACAATTACTGACTCGTAGAGGTTTCCTGCAGCTAAATGGCGTGTCAAATTGTGTGTCTTCTCCAGTGGGCATTATAATTACGAGTTCTGTTACCATTTATGTTTATAACTGCTGATGTATAGGAAAATATTTTAGTTGTGTGGTATAAGGTATGATTATCATAGAGTAATTGCCCTCTAGGTACACACTATATTTTAACAGGTGTTAGAGCAGCTATAGTTACGAATAATAAGCACCTCTGAACAATATTTTTTAAGTGTTTGTTGTTTAGTTGTAATAAAATTATTTTAAAGTTCTTTTATATTATATCAGTTGGAACAGCTATTCAGTCTGCCTGTGGAAAGTTGCAAAATCACTTCAAGTCACTGAATAACATTGCATTACTACCTTTACACAGGTAATTGATATAATAAAAATGGTAGGTTGGGAGTCTTTGGAAATCAGGAGATAGACAATGAATGTGATGTTAATGAAGGTTGGATGGATATTGAACAAAGAATTAGGGGTAGAGTGCAGATGAGATGAGAGTACAATAACCATAAATTAACACTTGATTTCATGCATAAAGCAGCAGGACCGGCACTAGGAATTTCGGGCCCAGGGTAAAATGGGCGACCTTTTTTTTTTAGCTCTACAAACTGGCGGGGCGACAATGGATGGATTCTTGGCTTCATGGCCTGAGGGCCCCTACAGGCCCTGTAAAGCAGTGACAACTCTTTCATTGGTAGGTAAAATAGGGTACCAAGATAGGTGTTGAATAAAATACTTCAAACAGTGAAATAATATAGTGATAGTGGATAAGGTGTAAGTAGGTGACATAAACTTGATCATAATTACTAGTAATCTGGGAAAAAGGGGGAGAGGAATGGAGCTGCTAATAGATACGAAATTTTGTAAAACTTTCATAGTTTCTTTTTGATTTATTTCCTTACACATATCTATAACTGGCACAATGTTCTACAAATAGTTAGTATTAGTAGGCCTATCAATATCTCCGCAATAATAATATCGGTAATTTAATTTAATGGGCGATGGAGCGCATGCTTGAGGGCAATTTCATCCTCAACAGTTTCCAGCCACTGGATGGGTCTGCTTTCATATGCATAAAGTAAATAACTAATTTATATTTAGTGGTTTATATGATTATCTCTCTGTTATAGATAGACTGGAATTCTTCAGAGATTAAAGTGTGATACTTACTTTTAGTATTGTTGAATTTGGTGCTGGCAAAGGAGTGGGGGGAGGGGGAGTTGGTGGTGCTGGAAGATCAAAATCTTCCCCAGCAAATGGAGATTCTGCGGCTGCTCTCACATAACTGTCTGCTGCATCTGCATAACTGTCCCTGGACAAAAAGTGATTATATTTATTAAGGTTACTGCTCTGTTATTATTATTGTCATGTTGAACCTGAGGACTATTTTTACAGTGATATAGTCCTAAAATTTTATTGAAACAACTTACTTAGGTCTATATACGGCATCTAAATAATGTGAGAATTCTGTGCTTTGTTATATAGTACGGTTGGCAGATTTTAATGCTATTTGCTACCATAGAAGAGAAGCAAATATCACCAAAGTGTTGTTGGTTAAGAATATTTATGGTAAATGCAAAAGTGAAACCCAAACTAGTGAAGAGATTCTATGGAAATTGGAATATGGCTAGGAGACAATTTGAGTCCACTTTTATTTAACTCAGTTTTAGAAATAAAAATCTCATTCCATTCTCAATCTCCCTGGCATAGGCAGTTACTGCAATGAGTATTAATCCTTTGCAGCAACTCCCCTAGAAATTTTGACTGCTGTTGTTTCCAGTGTGGTTAGTGTAATTAAGCGTTAATGCACCATATATCTGTATATATATGACTATGATGAATGTTGTGTATGAGATTTGAAAGAAGAGGGTCAGTGAAAGCCATTGCCAACCCTTGCATACTCACTTTTCCAAAAGACGTAATGTGGTTGCCAGATTTAAAGCCAGAACTGCTGTCTTGCTATATAACAACCCACACAAAAGTAGTGGGACCAAAGCTTTTAAGTATCTGTCTGAATGTTCCCAATGATTTCAAGTAAACTGGGGGCACTGAGAAGGGGTTAAATATAGCTGTGTGACTGTATACTTAGTCAAAAGTGAGAGGTGTTCAAAGTGCAAATGTTTTTTTTTTTTTAGCTCTACTGCCTGCCCAGGCTGTGGTAGGTTGTGGTGAGGGCCCCTCTTTGTCGGGCCCCCCTTTGTGGTGCGGGCCGGGCCCCTAGGCTACAGCCTATGTAGCCTATGCTTAAATGCGGCCCTGTTTATATTACAAAAATGAAATAAAAGAGATTTTTTCATGCACTGGTTTTTCCCTTGCAAGACAAACGAATGGAATGAAGGTATGCTAATAACAGGAGTTTGCTGGATAGTTCTATAAGGGAAGTTGATGAACGAATCCAGCTTTTATGATTCCACTTAACCATTAAATTCCGAAAGTATTTCTAGTGGAGTCTTGCGTTTGACCACTGCAGTATTATGACGCCATTTCCTGGCGGAATCGCGATCTCCAGTAATCCCGCATCTCTGACTGCTATAACTTTTAATTCTGTATCCTTGCCGGAAAGAAGAGATTATACTGCACCAGACTAACAAGATCTGTTGGCAAGGATAAAGGGATTACTGGAGATCGCAATTCCGCTAGGAATTGGCGGCATAATACTGCAGTGGTCAAACGCAAGACTCAGCTAGAATTACTTTCGGAAGTACATTTAACGGTTTCTTGCTGTTCTAGGCTGTATTACAACCTATTTTTTTGCCTGAAAATAATGGTTCAGGCTGTATTACAACTGAATTATTACTTGAAAATAATACGTCACGCGATTGACTATAGCAGTATTATAACGCCATTGCTGTATGATGATGTAGCGGAATCGCGATCTCACAGGCTTCATGGATTTTAGAGATGTGAGGTTGAGTTGTCTGAATTAATCCACTTGGAATAATTATTAGCAGCTGCTTATTTTCTAGTGGGTGGTGGTTACATCTGAGGAACAAAGCAACTCTCACTTACCCCGTGGAGGAGGATGGCTGTGACGATGCAGTGGGCGTGACGAAGGCGATAGCGCCGTCGTAGTCCTCCTGTGGTGGCTGCGGGTCCTGATCGAACTGCCTGAGCGCAGTAACATTCACCAAGTATGTCGTCACAGAGTCGGCATTCTCGGCCGGCGGAGACCACGACACTCTTACAGTATTCTCAGTCAGTGCTTCTACCTCCAGATCCTCCGGCGGGCTCGGCAACAGCTCTGTCGTAATACATCAGTTCGCTCATGTAGCAAAAATTCAAGACCTTATACTATAAACCTACTGTGAACTTTACCGATAAAACGCTCTGAACTATGGATATGGAGAGATTTAAGTAGACTGTACGCGTCAAAGATAATATTCCCGACAAGAATAGAAAAAGTTTTTTTGTTTGTTTTTGTTTCAGACTTTACTGCTCGTCGATGTGGAGGTCATTAGAGCCAGGAAGAGAGTGCGGATAAGGAACGGGACTGGCCTTGTAAAGGAACAATCTCGACATTCGCCTGGAGTGATTTAGGGAAACCAATCTGGAAGGCTGGACGGAAATTTGAAATCGTTACCTCCCTAATACCATAAAAAAAGATAAATTAGACCAGTAATGAGAGAAACCATCAATTGAAGGTCAGTTCATCAGAAGAAACAGTGAAGAAAATACTGCAGCGTTAATGGGCACGTGATAAGGGGTGATATTACGGAAGAATGCAGAAAGCAGCACTATAGGAGGCAAATGAGTAGAGGCATATTGGAAGATAATAAACAGAATGAGTGGGGATGTTCCAGATAATCTATAGAAGTGGAAACGAATAATGATGACATGGTAGATCAAACGAGACCATGAATTCAGGAGGTCGAAAGAGAGAAAAAAATTAAATTTGAGGAACAAGAATACTCGACCAATATGAAGAACCCAATCACTTTTGGATATTCATTTCACAGAAAAAAACGTGACTGCATTTCTAAGGATGAACTGGAAGAAATACAGCAAAGACACAAACGGAATATTTCATAAAAGGTTTGTAAAACAACAGTTTGAATGCGGTACAGGGTGATTCTTTACTTTGCAGTGGCTATGACACATACAAAAATGTCACATCTATAGATACAGTATCTCCCCGAAGTTTCTGATGTACCCCACAGGTGCTCGTTATATTATACATCTTTGGTGAATCTACATACATTAACCCTGTAATGAAGTTGGCCACACACGTCCTGACATCTGACGGTCGACAGCATCCATGGTATATCAAACACGGAATTTTTTTTATCAGTATGGTTCCGTTTGATTTTTTTGTATGAAATTTCAGTTGCACTGTCATAGCTGATTTAATTTTAACTAATTGTAAGGTGCAGAAATATTTCTGTTTAGAACTGAACGCCATGTTGTTTTGACTGCACTCTAGTGGCCAAATCAGGAAATACGCCAGCGCGCCTAGTACCTATAAACAAACTTGGATAGATTCTGTTTTTTTTCAAGGTGTGACCGTTTTTTTGCTGTAATTTTCATAATGATTGCACGATGAATGTCCGAAATGCCGGAGAGACTTATGAATCACTGTGTACAAGCGACCGTTACCACAAATAGATAGATAGATAGATAGATAGATATGTTCACTTTGATCCCATGTGAGAATAATCTCGGGGATGTGGAACAGTACATACACTTATTTGTAATGTCAATATTACTATATAATTGATAATGTTATTATATATTGACAACAAGTTAGCTACAACCCATTAGTATAACCAATATCTCCTGTTATCTACAAATACAATCCCGAGTTAATTAATACTTATTATGTGGAACAGTAGTATACACTTGTTACCAGCATCTAATAATCAGTTATTTTCTTACAACCAGTAACCATGATAAGTTTCACTGTGATTTGCGACTACATAGCCTATTATATCATGTTAGTTGCTATTTATGTGGAACAGTACACACACTTATTAACAATATCAATTATATTACCAACAACTCATAAGCAGTCAATTACTTAACAACCTGTTAGTATGATAATTTTTCACAGCAGTTTTTTGAATGCATGCTATCCCATGTTAGTTACTATATATGAGTGGAATTTTGTAACCACAATAATTACTTAAATTGTCAAAAGTTTCAACAGAAAGAAAAACCATATATCATTTTAGTAATTGTGGACAACTTTGTCACCTTCCCCTTCCATACACCATATATACTATTTTATCAGTCATTCTTAGTTACCAAATTCCAAGAAGAAAATTCTTTCACAGAGTAAAATGGGTTCTGAAGCAGAAACTCTTTCAGTTTGGACTTAAAGTAGTTGGGTTTTTGTAGGTAACATTTAATTTCTGTTGGTAAGACATTGAATAAGGAAGCTCCAGTAAATGTTAACCCTCTCTGTACAATTGACAGTGATTTGTAATCCTTGTGAATATTATATTTATTCCTAGTATTATGGCTATGTATGTCAGCATTAAGATTGAAGTGTTCAGGATTTTCCACTACAAATGATAATACAGAGTATACATACTGTGCTGGCATGGTTAGAACACCCAGGTTTTTAAACAGATTTCTGCACGACGTCCATGGGTTTGCTCCACAAATAGTTCTTATAGCACGCTTTTGTAATTTAAATACCCTTTGTGCTTGTGACGAGTTTCCCCAAAATGAGATGCCATAAGTGAGCAGGGAATGAAAATATGCAAAATATACTAACTTTCTGGTTTCTATATTAGCTATTCTAGATATTACCCTCAGTGAGAATGTTGCAGAATTCAGTTTTTTAAGAAGTTGTTGAATATGTTGTTTCCAGTTCAATTTGTTATCTATATATACACCCAGGAATCTTGTGAAACTGCTTTCATTGATTGTTTTCCCTTCTGATATCACATTATAGCTGTCCTTTGTTTTATTTTTTGTAACAAACTGAAGTAACTGTGTCTTTTCTACATTAAGCATTAGTTTGTTGGCATTAAACCACCTATTAATTTTCTTTATGGCATCATTTGCTATGTTTTCGAGGTTTTGTGCTGATGGATCTTTCAACGATATGCTAGTATCATCTGCAAAGAGCACTATGTGTTCATTATCACCTAGTATATGTGGAAGATCATTTATATAGATTAAGAACAGCAGAGGGCCAAGAATTGAACCCTGAGGCACACCACATTTAACTATACCCCATTCTGAGTTTATAACATCTCCTGTATTAGCATCTTTCAGTGATACACATTGCTTTCTATTTTCCAGGTATGATTTAAACCAAAGTCCTGGCTTACCACTAACTCCATAGTGATCTAATTTACCTAGTAGAATATCATGATCAACACAGTCAAAAGCCTTAGCAAGATCACAGAATATACCTAGGGAATTTAGTTTTTTATGCATTGATTCCAGTATGTTGTTTACAAAAGCAAAAATTGCTGAATCTGTTGAAACGCCTTGTCTAAAACCAAACTGTACTTTACTGAGTAGGTCATTCTTTTGTAGATGTGCATACACCCTTCTGTACATTGCTTTTTCAAAGATTTTTGAAAATGCTGGTAGAAGTGATATTGGTCTGTAATTCTCAATCTTTGAGGTATCACCCTTTTTATAAAGCGGTTTGATTATTGACTTCTTGAGTGAGTCAGGGAAGATACTTTCTTCAAAAGAACTATTACAAATGTGACTAATAACTCTACTAATGCTGGTGTTACATTGTTTCATTACATGGGTTGAAACCTCATCATAACCAAATGAATTTTTATTTTTGAGGGATTTAATAATTTTTTCAATTTCATTTTTACTGGTGGGAAATAGAGACATAGGTGCTGCTTTTGGTGACAAGGATTTAAGTATTGCTATAGCATCCATATTCCCAATACATTTTCCTTTTATTTTTTCAGCAACTGTTAAGAAATAGTTATTGAAAGCACTTCCTACATACGAGGGGTCATTTACAAGTTTATCATTAATGCTTATAGATATAGGTTTATGTTCAAGGGATGATACAGTTGTTTCTCTTTTAATAATGTTCCAAACACTTTTTATCTTATTATCTGAACTACTAATCTCATCGTTTATGGCCAAACGTTTAGCTTCTTTTACTACTTTGGTTAAAATTCTACAGTAAGTTTTGTAATGTTGTCTGAGAAGCATATTATCAGTATTCCTAACTTTTACATACAATTCCCTTTTATGTCTGCAAGATGTTTTGATACCAACTGTAACCCAATTTTTGTTTAATCGTTTTTGACCAATTGGAGCTAGTTTTGTAGGGAGACACCTTTCGTAAATTTCCAAAAACCTTTGGTGAAAGTAATTGAATTTATTATTTACCCCTTTTAATTTATAAACAGTGCTCCAGTCCTCATTGAGAAGTTCATCATTTAATGTTTTTATTGAATTGTTCTTTAATGGCCTAACTCTGACAAATCCTTTCTTTTTGTTATTTTCATTTCCCACAATATCCAAAGTAATTATTTGAGCATTATGGTCTGACAAACCATTTTCCATTGGAATTGTTCCATTTATTTCTAATTTATTGTGTTCTACAAAAATGTTATCAATAATGGTACTACTATCTTTTTGTATTCTAGTTGGGAAATTTACAGTTTGATAGAGATTGAATGATCTTAAGCATTCCTAGAAGATAATCTGTCTGGTTACATTCTACAGCAAAATTTATGTTGAAGTCTCCACAGAGGATAATTTCCCTTTTAGTTCGTGATAAATTTAGTAGAACCGCTTCAAGTTTATTACAAAATTTACTGAAGTCTCCTGTGGGAGCCCTATAAACTGTCAGCACTATAAGATATTTGTTTTCTAATTCTAACTGTGTTGCACAACATTCAAAATCTTGTTCTATACAGTATTTACTTACATCTAATGATTTTGTTTCAGTATTTTCTGTTACATATATTGCTGCACCACCCATTCTCATCTCTGACCTGCAATAACATGAAGCTAATCTATATCCAACAAATGGGAGGAGACATATTTCAGAATTCTTCAGATGATGTTCTGTCAGACATACAATATTTATGTTAATATTCAATGATTTTTGGGTTTCTTCTATAGATATTATCAACTCATCAAGTTTGCTTGAGATACCCCTAATGTTCTGATGGAACAAAGCTATTTTAGACTGACATTCTTTATTTTTGACTGTAATATCATTATGTACATTTCTTAAATAACTCTTCCTACTCTTGACGTTTGGCCTAAAAAAGACTGAGTCCTACCACCAATTACCACTGGGATGGGGTTCACATCCAACCTGCCTCTCCTGATGCTACTGGCAATCAGTTGCGTTAGCTTCTGCTTGCCCCGAACATTCAGGTGGAGTCCATGGGAGGTATGGTCACTCCGTGTTATGCAAGAAACATCTATCAGACCAATGTGTGTTCGGTCAGCCTGACACAATGCACGCTTCAGATCTGCCTGTGTACGCTGTACATGACCACGCATCCAGGGTTGATCATAACGTTTGAAGAGGTCAACAAAACCAACATTGGTGTGAGTGGTGTTTTTAGCAATGTTGTCAATGTCTGTTTCAACACAATAATTGAGATTTCTGGACAGACTATTTCCAGGACCCCCAACAATAATTATATGATCCTCTTTAGTAAGATCTTTCCCCAGGTTTGAAATTTCATCCACAACATTGCCAAGTTCTGCATTAGGCTTAAATATACTGCACACCTCAACATCAGAGCCCAGGCTTGACTGTAACATTGCACTTAAGCCTCTACCGTGACTACTTCCAAGCAATAACACCTTCTTGGATTTCTTTTTACGAGCTTTGCACAATGTGTGCTTTTTTACAGCTTTGTTGCAATGAGACAGCCCTGCTGTGGTATCTGATACATCCTCAGTTAGATTCTCCAACACCCCAAAAGCATTCGAAACTTCCAACTGAAAATTTGTAGAATGCAGGTCCTGGTGTTTCCCTCCAGTTTTGGCTGTAATCCACTCTAATTCCTTAACATTTAATGCTGCTTTTTCAGCCTTCAAAACATTGAGTTCTTCAGTTAATTCAGCCAATGTGGATTCGAGACAAGAGATCCTACTTTCTAGTTCCCTCTTTTCCTTGCTACTTTTGCAAGTCGAACAACTCCAAGGGGAGTGAAGCGCATTTTCAGCTTCCATGTAGCAACATTTCGGATGAAAACGAACTCCACAATCATTACAGCTGTTTCCCTGCTTTACAACCCTGCGACAGCCACCACACTTCATGCTCATTGACATATTATACAAAACAAAACAAAATATGAGCCCTTGAAGAGAATTGAAACTTAACCTATAAATACCTTTCCTTATTTTGCAATATAATTTGCACAAGGCACACCTTTCTCCTTTTACCACGCAAGCAAACCAATTTTAACAATAAACCTGTTAGTAACTCCTTGTTTCCTTCACTGATAAAATATTAATTCCCTTTAACGGGTATTAGTATAAGTAAACAAGACACACGTGTTTCAAACTTGTCGAACCAAAACCTTTTTCAACTACTTAAACTATGATACTTTTACTACACAGTGTTACTACACTCAAATTCGCTAAACACACCACCAGACAAATATTTCTACACGTTATTTAATATTAAAAGTAATTTAAAAGAGCTGGTATCAAATCACAACTTCCGCGAGTAAGAAACCAGAGCAATTGAAATTATTAACAGCATTGTGTGTACTGACCGACTCCATCGACGATGCAGGCAAGCGTCTGTTCCGTGTAGGCGGAGCATGAGAAGTGCGTCTTGATGTTGTCCGTGATGATTGTGTACTCGCCCCGACACACATCCTGGCAGATGTCGGGCACGCCCTGTTTGATGCAGCACGGCACGTGGTTGCGCCCATCTGCAAAATACCGTTATGTGATTAAGCTGGATTATAAAGACACTCAAGCCATACAGTTTAGGCTATCTAGCTTAACTGCGTGGTAATATAACCATGACAAACCTTAATCCACACTGCGAACTGCATATTATGACAATGTTGTCTTATGCCAATAAAAGCGAAGAACACCCCGATTTTATTCGTATTTAACGCATTGTTGGCAAACAATGATAATTAAAGAAGACCCAGATTTCAAATATTCAACTCACAAGCTAATTAACGCTTGTAGTGGAAGTCCCAGGCACCTTAAAAAAATAAAAGGCCAAAAAAGTTAAAAAAATTGGACGACAAATGTAGCGAAGAAGGCATGAAAAGAAAATAAGGTCCAACGATATTTAGCATTGATAGAGGCGTGTGAGTTTGAGATTGCGATTTATGAGAGACAGGAAATTTATTCATTTTATTCGTCCTATCATAGTTTCTTCCTCTACTGAAATTCCAATATTAGAAAAATTAGAAAATAATATTACAACTCAGAAGAGTCATATTTAAAAACTAAAGAAGTTTCAACCATTTAAAAAACAAAATTATAAAGTTATCAGCTCCAGATTTTCGTAAATGCTCAATGAGATCGCCACGAGAAGTCAGACAGACGGTGTGCTTGCAATCCATACTTGCAGCCACTTTTGCATAGGCATCACAAACTTTGTAAATTCTTTACCTCTCTCTCTTTGCAATGAATTATAATTTTAAAGATTTTAAAAAAAACGAATTTTATCAAAACATTGATTTTTGAAATTTTTATTAAAAGCACTTGCGGCCATATTTTGATAGGCAATCCGGCGGAACTGTAATCTGCTATTAATAATTATCCATAAAAATTGCAATTCAATTTAAAAAAAAAAAAAACAGATCAACTTAGAAATCATGCAGCTGGACTATAGCGATATCTCTCGTCAAAGAAATGAAACTTCAAAACGTCCTCCTCATAATGACACACTAGGAAGTTTGATTGCGGAGATATTGGCATTCAAAGCAGAGGAATTCTTTCGTAGTCGCCCAATAGTGCATTGGGAATGAGCTCTGGAACTGAAACGTTTTAACATTGACACATAATTAACTTCTAAAACGCAAATTATTTCCTGTTTTATTGTGTTGCTTTTTCAAACGAGTTCAGTTACAGCGACTGGAACATTTTCAATGTTCTCTTTAATACTTAGCCTAAGAGAGAGGATTTACAGAGGGCAATATTCGTTTATTCGCTGTGACCTCAAGTGAGAAAGTAAACCCCGCCGCGGAACATTTTTGAGCCCTCTGGGTGTGCTGCTCTTTGTAGCAGATAGGAAATTTCTCGGGGCGCCTACAGAACGGTCAATTACGTAGGAAATCTGGAGGGAGAAGCGTGGAGTTACCTGCGGGGGATCGCTCCACTTTGATCTTTACTCCTTTACCCTCCAACTCTCCCGCTTGAAGGCTTTTTCACTCCAATCTGAGCTCACGTCGACTTATTGATTGCCGTGAGTCCGCTCTGTAGGTTTCTCCCGAGAGGTTGTTGCTTTACTAATGGCTAACGTAAGCTTCATCTCAATTCCACATCAAAAACTTAACACCTGCTTATTGAAATCATAAACTGAAGCAATTGAAACGTGTTCTGTTTAGACATATCATAGCATTTCGATCTCGGAAATGGTTAGGCATGGACGGGAATGTAGTTAAAATAATCTAAACTATTCAGCTCTAGATTATTTCACAGCACTACTTTAAATGTGACCAAAAGGTGATGTTAGCCATAATTGTATTTTAATTCCTCGTAGAACACACATGACTGTTTAAACTAAAACTGTTGTAGATGTGAGACATAAACATGAATTAAAAATAAGACCCTTGATTACACAATCTTTGATTACTTTACAACACGAGTCGGAATGTAACAGTCTGCATTGTGAAACATCTGTTTTCATGCTATCGTAAATAACGTTTTGTTTCTCGTGACGAGAATTAAGCTTAAAAATTAATGCCAAATTAATGGATGTTCATACTATCGATGGCTTTTGGATGCCACATTAACATTAAAGTTTTTAATACCGACGAATTTAACTGCAACATTATGAAAGGAAACAGTTTATTTACAGGTATATATTGAAGAACTATTTTTCCGCTCTCCTGCTCTGTTAAAGAATGAAAACTGCTATAAACGCCTGATCTTTCAAACGCTAATCCGGAGGCTTTTAAATTTCATCTCAAGGACGATCGAAAATTTTGAGGTTAACAAACTTCCGCTATACCGTCTGTTACCACCGCAGGGTCATAATTTTTTTTTGTAAAAAAAAAAAAAAAAAAAAAAAAATTTAAAAAAATGAATATGAAAGAGAAATAAGTCGAAAATATCTGAACATAGGTTACAAGATGTTAATATTTTAAATTATCGATTCACATGCATGCACAGCAATCTCACGATACCATAATACTATTATTTACAGTTTTTTCTGTACATACCTAACACAAAAAAAGAAAAAAAATTCATTACACTCTGCCATTTATCGTTGCATGCATATGCGTACGTTGTAACAATATGTCTCCTCCTTGTTCACATTTCTGAGTTTCTTGGATAACCCTGATCTTTCTTCGGATAGAAGATATGCCCCGAACTACTCCTTCAAGTAGAAAGAAACGAAACGCAGAAATTAACAGCATAAATTCTACTTTTTTACCACCCCTTTGATTTTACTTTCCAGTTTCAGAGTTTCAGAATAGCTGTATCCCCCTGTATAACAAATCATGAACAATCGGCACGCGATTGTATCGTCCATGCATCGCTGCGTTGATCCTTCGAGACAAAAGTTTGATAGGAAACACTCACCGAGTTTATGATCCACTCCGTGAAAATCTGATGGCAACGTGGGTCGTTTAATCCAATGAAGTAATTGCTATGATTTTAAACAGTCATCTGGATTTTGGTAATGTTATACATGATCCGCTTTCACTTTCCCCAACACGTGGTAATTTAGGGATATCGCTTAACGGCGTCATTTCTGATGTGCGAATGGATACTTTCCCGGCGTACTGATGCAAAATAACCCCATCGGGTGTCCAGCAGGATGGTATTGTATAAACACAATGTTTCGACAGCTCGCTCTGCTGTCTTCATCAAGGTTCTGTATGTATCAGGGGTTGTAGAAACTTTAGGCAAGGTAATTCCGACAGCTTGAGATAGATGTGTTTGTCACACCTGATGAAGGCGGCAGAGCTACCTGTCGAAACGTCGTGCTTATACAATACCATCCGGTTGGACACCCGAGAGGAGGTCATTTATTGGGGTCATTTCTTGTTTCCAAAGGCAAATGACGATCCACAATATGAAGATACGGACATTGTCGGTAAAATACATTTACTACTATCAGTATCTCCGTTGGATCTGTCCTGTTAACACTGTATCAATACGTCATCCGAGCTTCCAGACAGGATTAAGAATTAATAATTTAAATATTTTTTTTTAGTAATGATTGACCTTAGTCGAAAAAAGGTGATTCCGTTCGTAAGTTTCAAATCGTTTGTGAGGCTCGTGCTGTTATTTGCCACATTAATAGATTCAGTACTGTTGGCAAATGCTAGGATTTATCGGTTCGTGCGAATGATTCCATAAGCGCGAAAAATTTATGAAGCCTTTGGTATCAATGACATATACAAGGCAAAAGATTAATTTACGCCTGGATTGGAGAGAAAAGGAACTTTATACGGGCAAACCATCCTCATTTCGGAATGCATCAGTGTGATTCCTGCTGAACAGGTGTGTTGGTTATCTTCTTCACTTGATCAATTCGTATGCTCTCTGTCCTTTTCATGGTCTTCTGCACTTATTCTTCCCTCCTACGATCAATTTCCCTCAATTTTCTTCTTCTCTTATTATTATTATTACTCCACGATTCACTAAAAGTGGACAGCGGAGGATGCATTGCACCTATCCTAATGTGTAACCCTTTGCGTAGGAAACGATATACGGGATACGGCAGGAGATGCCCATGGGCAATTTTGAGGAACCATCCACGCATTCGCCTGGGAAAACCATGGAAAACCCAGATCTGGATGGCCGGAGTGACTTATCGATACCTACTCCTATCGGATTCTAAGTTTACTCCTTCGACAAATCCTTCCTATTCCATTCCCTAATCGTTCGTGCAAAAAATGAGTATAGAAATGAATCGATTTTGGCCCTGATTTCTCATATCCTATTTTCTCGGTCGTTCCTACATATGATTGTAGCTGGTAGTAATATGCGTTTGCTGTAATTCTGAAATAGGTCAGTCGTGAATTTTCAAATTAGCTTCTGCCGAGAGCAACGTCTTCAATATTCCAGATCTTCCCAACCTAGTTCCTTCAACATCGTACTTATGCTTTCCCTCCAACTATAAATACCTGTCACGAATCGGGCGGCTCTACTTACTATATGCCGAAAGTACGGGAAGATATCTGACTGCCACGGGAAGAAAGCCGTCTCGTTACTGAAATCCCTACTGCACACTGCTGTATGTGTCAAGGGCTGTAGAAACTCTAAGCAAGCTAATTTCGACAGCTTGAGATAAGAGTATTTATTATCATCCTACTTTTTGTTGGGATAACTGCATTACTCTCGCCATTTAGTAGGTAATAATTTTTCCCCACTATCCTTAAGAAGCGTTTGCTACATTAACTACTATATCTCTCATAACTTCATTGCGAAAGTGATCGAGCCTTGTACAAATTTTTATTGACTAGATGACCCGTGCGAAAATTTCGCGAATAAAATACTATGAATAGTGAGGTTGAATGCTTGAAATATAATGAAAATTAGAACCGCACTTTTGTAGTAAATATTTATTTGTTTAGTGTATTAGGTATGCATCAAAATATTTACAACATATTACAAAACAGTTAGGAAAATTTAAAACACTCTGTATGTACGTTAAACTGTCACTGACCTTAACAGAATACAACCAACCTTAAGAAAATGCACATAGCGTATGAACATCTCTGTGATATGTTTTGTTGTGCTAGTAAAATGTTGACATTGGAATTGTATAGGAAAAAAAATGTTTCCGTAACAGAAAAAAATATCCGAAACGCTACTTATTGCATAAAAAACAGTTTATTGACATCTCTGTGATATCTGCTGCTGCAAACCTGGGACTAGGCTGTGTACTGTCTCATACGCGCGACCACTTTAAGCATCAAATTCCGAAAATTTCTATCTTAATTTATGATTTTACCTACCTGGAGGCCTTAATCTTTAAAAAGATATGTCATTTATGGATTTCGGTTAGGTATCAAAAGAGATAAATGGCTCGTAGTAATAATAAAAGACATGCTGTAGAAATAATATCGATACTCTTGCCCATTAAGGGTCGAATACTAAAAAATTACTTTTATAAAATATGGTGTGACCAAAGCAGACACCTTGACCTTTAAAATGATACCTCATTTTTTCGATTTCGGTTAGGCATCAAGCGAGGTAAAAAAAGAGTTTTAGAAATGGCGATATATTTGCCCTTTAAGGATTGAATTTGGAGAAATTTTTTTCTTAAAATATGATGTGACCAAAGCGGATACTTTAATATTTAAAACGAAACCTCATTTATTGATTTCGTTTAGGTATCAAGGGAGACAAACGGCTCGTGAAAGAAAAATACGTTGTAGAAATATTAATACTTTGTCCTTTAAGGGTCGAATTTTGAATAATTTCCTTTTTAAAACATGGTGTAACTGAACCGAAGACCTTATGAAGACCCCAGTGTTTAAAATGACACCTCGTTTTCAATTTTGTGTAATTATCAAGGGAGATAAATGAGTCGAGACACAAAAAACGTATTTTAGAAATACTGATATTTTTGCCATTTATGGGTTCAATTCAAAAAAATTCCATTCTTAAAATATGATGTGACCACAGCGGAAACATTAATTTTTAGAATGATACTTTATTTATATATTTTGGCTAGATATTAATGGAGATAAATGGCTCGTGATACAAAAATGCCTTGTAGAACCATTTATACTTTTTCCCTTTAAGGGTTGAATATCAAACAAAAATCTGTCTTAATTCATGATGCCACCAAAGCTGAGACATTACTCTTCATAACCTTACTTCGTTTATCGATTTCGGTTGTATATCCAGGGAGATAAACGGCTCGAGACACAAAAAAAACGTATTTTAGAAATATTTACATTTATGCTCTGTAAGTGACGAACAACGGAAAATTCCTTTCTTAAAATATAATGTGACCACAGCGGAAACCTTAATTTTTAATATGATACCTCATTTATCTATATCGGTTAGATATGAAGGGAGATATTTGGCTCGTGACATAAAAACGCGTTGCAGAAATATTGATACTTTTGCCTTTTTAGGGTCGAATTCCGAAATATTCCTGTATTTATATTTGATGTCACCAAAGTGGAGATCTTAATCTTTAAAATGATACTTCATTAAACGATTTCTGATAGGTATCCAGGGATATAAGTGACTTGTAACACAAAAACCTGCATTTTAGAAATATTGACATTTTTTACCTTTAAGGGACGAATTCAGGAAAATTACTTTTTTAAAATATGATGTGACAAAAGTGGAGATCATAAGCTTTAAAATGACATCTCATTCATTGATTTAGAATTAAGTGAGATAAAGGCTTGTGACAGAAAAAATACCTTATAGAAATAATATATATGATCTTAAAACGTTAATTCCAGTATCTGATAATGTGCTACAATGTTCATTTATAAGTATCCAGGTTTTATTCCTACAAAGAAGTGAAGGAATAGTTAGTCACCTTGTAACTATTTTAAATTATTACTTTCTGTATCATGCATTCTTAAATGTCGACGAAGAAATTAACTACCAGACATTTGGTAGATCCGAAGATTGCAGGTTCATTTATTTTGAAAGGTAGGAAAATTGTTAATAATTACATTACATTCAATAAAGATTAACACTTAAGAAATCACGTCCAAAGCTGATCAACATTTCACTACAATTCACATGCCATTGACTCGTCAGCGATAAACCTACAATGCCTCTACTTCAGAGAGCTTATATTATCGACTGTAAAATAATATTTAATTTCTGTGAAATTAAATAAAATTACACTAAAGGCATTATGCCTGTTCTATTACAACCTTACTCATAAAATCGTAAATTGTACCAAACGCGACATCGCATCTTAAATAGCAGAAGTCTGGAAGATACATTCTACTAAACCAAAAGAACATAGTTACATTAAATTTACAGCAATGGATAAATTTATTAATAACTGCGTTGGCGTTGTATAGCATTTTAAAAAAATAATAATTGTTCGCAACTTAGTTAGCTGTTTCCCCTGGAAGTTCCTCTACCAATGAACCATCGGTGCGGTTCAGATTCCTTGTTGTATTAATAATGTAATGTATTCTGGACTTACCGGCCATGCAGCGCACTATCGCCGGGAAGTCTGCCTCACAGTTCTCGGGGTCCTGCCCCGTGTTGCCCTCCAGGATACTCTGGATGTTGCAGAAGCCGAAGCAGGATGCAGAGACGTTGCTGGCGGCGCAGCAGTCGGTGTAGTTGTGGTTGCGGACGCCCTCGCCAGAGGACTCTGCAGCGTGCTCGGCGCCGCCGCGAACACCTGTTGCGTTGCCCTCCTGCGACGACACCGTCCGCGACAGCACTGCATTAACAGTCGTGATAGTGAACCACAAAGCACCCTCTGGACACCAAACTAGTAACATCATGCAACGGAGCCACCCAATGTCGCATTAACAAATTAAGCAATAAAGAATTAGTGCCATATAACGAGAATTGAATCTTCAAAGATTTTTTTTTTTTTTTTTTTAAATGGTATTTGGCCATGTTAGCCATACAGCCAGCTCAACGTGTGTGTTTCTGTTACAATGTAGACATTTAATTTCAGTGTGATTATATTCTATAGTCTGTAAGGACGACACAAGACAAACACAACATTTAATGAAAACCACCCATGCCCTCGGCCGGACTCGAACCGGCGACCCCGGCAACGCGAAGCAAGCACGCTACCCCTACGCTGCTGGGGTCGGCAATCTTCAAAGTTGAAAGTGTAAACAGAATGTTCTACGAGGAAACTAAGAATTTCTGTGAAATTCTATAAGCCAAACATATCAAAATAAAAACATTTCCCGGGTATTATACTCTCAGAATCATACACAAACAAAACAGTAGTATCATATTTCCCTAACAGTTACGTTTTTCTTCATAACCTTAGGATTTTTTTTTTTTTTGTTGGGATTAACTTTTTTGATTATTATTATTAGGAACGACCTAAAACAGGGAATTATCGTCATCTGAAAATCTAAATATTTTGTGAAAATATGGTTTGTGTTATTTAGCTTGTGTGATATGTAGTCTTAGAAGCAAAATTTGGGGAGCGTCTTAGCATTTGCCTTGGTTCCTGAGGAAAACGCAATAAACATTAATCAGGATGCCCGATAAATCAGCCCTAAGATTTGAACGTCGGCCTCTTGCAGTTTCCGAAATACAATATGGGGACGGTGGAGTCTAAAGAAATTGGCAATGATTACGCTGCTAATAATGAGGCATTAACATTCGCGTCTCGCTTCACTCTTTGTTGAGAGATTCGGCGAGATGTTCATGTACGAGCGGTGACACGAACTGCTGTTTACACTTTCTCTAGAATTCAGTCAGCGTATAAAAGCACACAGATTATATGGGAACGCCATGTGGGGCGTCGAGATCTACTAAGTGTCGGACGTGGACAAACAAGTTGAACAGTAGAAGCGTGTGTTGAGCTTTGAAATGCTTCCAAGTGATAGCTAATTGTACTTTGAACTATGGGATGTGGTCTGTCTCGAATCGGTTAATCGAACTTGCAACTATATCTTCAGAGAATTTGTCTGATGCCATTTCAGTTTCTGTCTTTGCAAAATCTTCAAGAACATATCTTATGTATACCATTATTTTAACTACCTATCCTTAGTTTGGGGTCTAACAAGCTAAGTGGCGACCAACTACATTTAGAACTGAAACATCCACGGTTATCCACGTTCATAGCTGAGACGAAGGTTTATGCACTAACCCCAGTGCACATGAAATTCTCACATTATGTTTTTTACTAAATAAAATACCAGTCAGTATATTAAGTTTATTATAATGTTTTTGTGTTTCGTTAAACAGTTTTACGCTTTCAAGGTAATCATGAAACTGATGCTCCAAAAAATGGCATGTGAAGACTCTGAAGAGTAGTAGAATTCTGTTGCATGTCACAAGCTGATTTAGAACTTCATTTGAGAAAAATTGAACCTTTAATATCAAAGCAAAAGCCTGGCCTTAGAATATCAAACATCGGCAAAATTACTAGCCATAACCGTACGCTTTTTCGCTACTGGAGACATTTTCAGACGTCTTAATTATTTGTACAATAATTCAAGTGCAGTTATATCAATCATTGTATGTAAGTTTGTAAAACTAATAATACTGTCTTAACGGATGAAATAAAGAAGGTGCTATACTCAAATGAATAAATTGATTTGTTGGTATTATTATACTTATCTATTTAGTTTACTAAAAGATAATCGCATGTATTATTTAGTCTTCGAATAACATACTCTTACATTTATTAATAATATTTTTGTATTAGTGATGTAAGACGAATTAACGCAATAGCTAAACAATACGTAAGATCATGTAAATATTAAATAGAAGTTTAATTTATAAGAGTTTTGCGATACGTTTCAAAGGCTGAATCGATGTAATAGTGTAAACGTCATTCTCGTATCTTTGACTCACGCCGAAAAACCTCCACTGAGGCGATCGGCACTCGCGAGCAACCACGCAAAACCTACGCGAGAGCAGCGTTTACGCTCTCGTGTTCGTGCTATCTCGCGTCGACTCGCGGCATAAGAAAATGAATGTAACTACTCTTCAGTCTTACTCAAATGTTTTGTTGTATGTTGTACTTAGTATAAGAAAATAGAGCTCTCCTCTTGGTTATATTTCTTCATCAAATCTGTGAAAAAATAGTTACTAAGAAAAAAGTTTTTTTTCCTTTTTTACGGTTTCACTCCGTTGCACCGAATGAAAAAATAAAAGTAAAACTGCTTCAGAACAACTATTTGTTTGGTTTGATGTTACACGACGTTTAAAACAAACCGACTGGTCTGGTCTGTAGTGATAATATTTGCATTCATGACTACAGTTTAATTTAGTTACTTTATTTTATTCGTAGGTCACTATGCGCCTCTGAAAACAATTCCGTAATACTTCATTGTTATACTCGGTCCATTATTCAGTCTCCTCTCAGCCATTATCCAAGTCTGTGTTTCCACCACTCGTGCCAAAATTCGACTCTCTCCCCATCTTCCTTGGCGGTTCTCCAGCACGTATTCGCCGTCTGAAAGTCCTATCAACCCTAAAGCTCCTAACAGTGCAAAACACACCAAAGATTACATTTACGTGAACTGAGGACTCTCTGATAAAATTATAATGCCATTAAATCTAGACACACACACAAAAACGAAAAAAAAAAAAAAAAAAAAAAATACATAGCAAATTATCTAAGTTCTCCACCTTACAAAGTTCATGTCTGCTTCGCTTCCGAATAATGACAACACTCTCACGTAGCTATTTTTCAAACAGTACCTGGATGAAAATCTATATATATATATAAAGATGAATGTATGTATGTTTGTTTGTTTGTTAGTTTGTTCTTCATACAAATCCTCAGTTTTAAACCGATCTCGATGAAACTTTGCTATGATTCTAGGAGGCGACTTCAATCTGCCTTATATTGACTGGCGTAATTACGTTCACATCACAGGTAGCAAGGATAAGGCAGCTTCTGAAGTAATTCTCGATTTGTTGTCAGATAATCATCTCGAGCAGCTAGTTAATGAACCTACGCGGTGTCATAACGGTAGCGAAAACATTTTAGACTTGCTGGTTACCAACAGGCCAGAATTATTCACCGACATTTCAACGACCACAGGAATAAGCGATCACAAAGCGGTAATTGCGACTATCAAATTAATGACCGAGCGAAAAAGGAAAAAAGGGCGGATTGTATACAGATTCAGTAAGGCCTCAAAGGAGTGTTTTAGAACCTACCTGAGGAATAAATACCATAACTTCAAGTCAACAAAGGACACCGTTGAAGAGATGTGGCATCGTTTTATACATATAGTCAGGGAAGGCATGGAAATACATATACCAAAGCGGACAATAAAGGGAGAGTATGATCCACCGTGGTTCACATGCGAAGTCAAAAGATTACTCAAAAAACAAAGGAAAATACACTCACGCTCAAGAAGGAAGGGGTGTCGCAGCGATTTAGAAACCTTAGCTGATTTAAGAGGACGTATTAAGAATGTAATGCGCAAGGCCTTTAACGATTTTCACTCCAACTCTCTCTCTAAGAGTCTCACAGAAAACTCAAAGAAATTTTGGTCGTATGTACGAAAAGTTAATTGTACCAACAGCAATATTCCAGCACTATTTCGTGAAGGTTCCGAGGTTAATGAAAGCCGCGATAAAGCTAACGTACTAAATACTGTATTCAAAAATTCATTTACAAATGAACATAAGGATAGTATTCCCGTTTTCCCACGCCGTGGCGAGTCGGTGATGGAATCATTACAAATAGATACTGCAGGTATCGTTAAGCAATTAGAGCTCCTGAAGTGGGGGAAAGCACCGGGCCCGGATGGAATTCCAGTAAGAGTATTTTCAGAGTATGCTGCAGAAATCGGGCCATTTCTGTCTGATATATTCAGTAAATCATTAGAAGAGCGAAAAGTACCTTCAGACTGGAAAATCGCGCAAGTAACTCCGATTTTCAAAAAAGGTGATCGAAGTGATCCTGGGAACTATCGTCCCATATCTATAACATCTGTTTGTAGTAGAGTTATGGAGCATATTATATGCTCGAACATTATGAATTTTCTAGATTATAATAATTTGCTTACAACAAATCAACATGGATTTCGGAAGAAAAGATCATGTGAAACACAGCTGGCCCTATTTACACACGACGTAATGAAAGTTATCGATACAGGTTCACAAGTAGATGCAATTTTTTTAGATTTCCAGAAAGCCTTTGACTCTGTGCCACACAACCGCCTTTTAGCGAAGCTTCGAGCGTACGGTATATCGGATCAGCTTTGTGAATGGATAAAGGATTTTCTAACTGGTCGGTCGCAGTATGTTGTCGTTGAAGGAGAAAGTTCTTCTAATCTAGATGTTACATCGGGTGTACCTCAAGGAAGTGTAATAGGACCACTTCTTTTCTTAATTTTTATAAACGATCTCGGAGACAAAGTGAAAAGCCTTTTTAGATTGTTTGCTGATGATGCGGTTATTTATAGGGAAGTAAGAACTTTGGCCGATTGCTTAGAAATTCAGCGCGATCTGGATGTTATTTTGGCTTGGTGCGCTGAGTGGCAACTTACTCTAAACTGTAAAAAGTGCAAGACAATGAGCATAACTAACAAAAAGAATCCGATTGTTCAGAAATACGAGTTAAACAATACAGTTATTGATATGGTCGATTCTATTAAATATTTGGGAGTAACAGTACAAAGGAACATGAAATGGGACATACACATTAATTCTTTAGTAGGTAGAGCAAATTCTAGGCTGCGATTCATAGGTAGAATCTTGAAAAATTGTAATGAACAAACAAAGGAGATAGCGTACAAATCTCTTGTGCGTCCACATTTGGATTATTGTTGTGCCATTTGGGACCCGTTTCGTAAGGGATTGATCGAAAGTATAGAGAAAGTACAGAGAGCCGCTCGATTCGTGACCGCTTGCTACAGTCCTTATGAAAGCGTCACAGAACTGATTAGTAGATTAGGTTGGGAGTCTCTGGTAGATAGACGACACACGTTTAGTTTAAACTTATTAGAAAACATGCGTACTCCAACTTTCACTCATGAGTGTAGTGAAATACTTCTTCCACCAACCTATTTGAGTCGGAAGGACAGGAAAGATAAAATTAGAGAAATAAGGTGCCGGACTGATTCTTATATGAATTCTTTTTTCCCTCGTACCATTAGGGATTGGAATGCACAGCAAAGAGATTAGCTTTGGTGCTGAGCACCCTCTGCCACCCACAATTTTGTGAATTGCAGAGTATATAAGTAGATGTAGATGTAGAACATACGGTTCGAAGAAACCATTCTTACCCACAATAAGACACCATAGTACCTGGTTGTTAACCCTGACAGAACATTATCCTTTAATGCACATCTAACGAAAATGACTGAGAAGCTAAAAACAAGAAACAATGTCATTCAAAAACTATGTGGTACCTCCGCATACTTTTATCCCAGAGAACACCGGGAGCTGAAACAAGTTCTGGACCTGCAGTTCTCCTTTCTGTTATTGTAGACAGCATCCATCGTCAATAACAACGCGGAATGTAAACGCCGACAACGACACTTCGCCACAGGAAATCACTTAATGACTGTAATACAAAGTAACACATTTCCAACATTGATATAACATGCTTATTGTAATCAAATGGACTGCATTCATTTTCTTAAGTTTAACTCTGATAGGTTTTCCAGGATTGAACAAAAGAGAATTTAGCATCTGGTAAATTGTAACAATTCTAGATATGCCTTTATTTCGAAATCATAAGATAAAAAATTAGTAGGCGTGTATAGAGTAAAAGTCCACTTATAGACTAAAAGAATGTATTGTTGAAAACGATCTCAAGCTTTTATTTAAGTTTGAAAATAATTTTTCCACCAATTTTAGCAGTGTGTGAATAGTAGGTATTGATGTTATTAACTCGGGAGTAAGTAATTAACACATATTTTGTGGGTAGAGACTTTCCAGGCGAATTGCTGTAATGTATTCTTCACTAAAGTCCAGCCGAATGGTTTGAAGAAAACAGTGTTTTGACAGCTGCCCACCAGAAGTAATGCGGCACTTGACAATGGCAGAAGAACCAGCTGTCCAAACTGTGTTTTCACGGCATCAACACAATTGGACACACGTGAAGATTACATGACACAAATTTTTATTCATTGTTCATTAATTGGGATTAACTGTACACCATTTAATTTTTGCGAGAATAATTGTAATAGGCCTGCAGAGAGGGTAGTTAATATTACCGTAAGTTTAAAAGAAAGAGATTATTGCATTTAGTATTTCAGAAACTTTATTTATTGTATTTTTAGACAGTTACCGGACTTGAATTTGGAACATAAGATCATCTCTTAATCGTTGCTTGGCAGATTAGAATGATATAATTTTGTAGATCAACAGACGCCTCACGGTCGTGAGTAACGTTGGCTCCGCAGATCTCATGATGGAAGATTGACGCTCGTAGCTGCTGGCATTAGTAAGGCTCAATGCATGATGCGCTGCTCAGTCTTTCCTCTTAGTGCCTTGGACAACGGGAAGACATCGATCTCACCAGCTCAGAAACAAAGTCGATGTATCTTCTTTTCGCAGCTTGAAAAAAGAAATAAGATCTGCTACTTTTGCCGTTTTCAAGTGATCCGTTCATGGATGTTTTCTGTTCAAACTCGGGAGTCAAGTATGTCTCTCAACCAATTCGAATAACAAAAAAAAAGATGTTTTAATAACTCAATACCTTAAAGCAAATCTAAGAGGGAGATGTAGTGTGTTCAAGTATTTTTATAAAGCCTTCAGTCAGTCACAAAGCATTTCTCGTCTCACACTTTGCTCGGAGTCGGTATTTTCTGGTGAGCTAGTGCGAGAACTGGCTGTCCACCCTGATTTGTCAGTGATTTGGCTATCCTACCCAACTAGGGACGTTTCTGTTCGCATGATGTCTGAGCTTACTTTGCCGATCAATACAAGTATCTGGTGTCTGTACGTTAGGGTTGGAAATGAAGCTTTCTTGGCTTTGGTTGCCCAAAATTATTTGAATCCACCACAGGAACATGACACTTTAGAATTTCCCAGTGGCTGCTCATGTCCCCGTTTGCGGTTGGTGACGTTTGATACCTCGGTTGCCAAGTAACTCAATGTCCATCAATCATGAGTTTATAATTAACTAGCCTCAATCAACGATTATTTCATTGAATTACATTTACATTGAAAATTACAATGGGGATATATGATTTATTGTTGTTGTTGTGAATAAACATGATTTCATTCATTTAAAAAGTTTAGCTGCTTAAATAGAGTAAAATTCATTTAATATTGCAAAAAACAGGAGATACTAAACTGGAACAAGAAAATCAAAACCTCTTGTAAATTACATGATAGGGTCATATGTACTTTATAAGATTAACATATTCTGCCTCTACCTTAATAATTGACACTTTGGATTTGTTTTACACATAAAATAGGATCCAAATAACAGATAGTTAGTTGAAATTAAGAATATCGTCTAGGTGACAACGATAATAAAATTTAAATCTGCTATGCCCAGAATTCTAATGGTGGTGGACCCCAGATGTCCAGGCGGCCTCCAACTACTACATTACATTTTTCTATCATTAATACTTACGTTGATATATAGTGTTATGTTTCATATCCTTCTACCCATAAATAATTGGCCGCCGACCTGTTATGTTTCTGTACTCATATTTTTTTGTATTCACCTGCTTAGCGCTTGTGTGAGATAACGGGTACCGTGTGAAATAATCTCACTGAGCGATGAGTAAGCATTCATTGGATCAGCAACACATACTTGTAGAGCTGGAGTGTGTGCGAGAGAGAGAGAGAGAAAGAGAAGGGAAGGCGAGAAAGAGAGGTAGAGGGAAGAGAGAGAAAGAAAGAGGAAAGGACGTGTCGGGCACTCTTACGTCTACCATTGCTTCATTAGCGAAAAAGAGTTCTGATGTAGCGTTATAACGCGAGGTCATGATGCAGGCAGATTAGACTCGACGATATGCTCGCCATCCCTCTACAATAGGCAACCTAATTAGTGCAAGTGAAGCGCTCAACACTCCGGTGATGAGTAGTCGAATGGCTGAGTTACACATCCGACTGATGACTTGATGGGCATGCTTAGCACCTCGTTTCATGTTGATGAGGCGTTGTTCTCTGGAATCAAAGAGTAAGAAAGGTTTCACAGAAACATATCATCCATTCACTGCGTTATGAGATATAGCAACCATCTAAGATATTCAATAATTCAATGAAAGTTAAGGCTTAGGAAATTTGTGACCTTGGATCGAAATCTCACAATCCTTAACTCTGGCAAAGCATGATTTATAGGAGTGAAAGATGAGAGAAACATCAAGAATTTTTGTCACTCTTTTATATGTAAAGATCTTTCACGAAAGTTGCAATAGGTGGTGATTTAAAAATCTGTGACTGTCACGTATACCTATTCCGAAGTCTAAGACAAAAAAAAAAGTTAACTGTAAACGTATGTTAAACGGTTAAGTTTCAAGTATTTCTAGTTCTCTCGACACTAGATGAGGTTTCATTAACCGATTAGTAAACATGTTAGACGAAAACAAGGAATAATCAACTATCATACTCTAAAATGGTTCAAATCACCGATAGAAATTGAAAGCCATATTAGGGGCTTTCAAAGTATACCTCTGTATCCTTAAGATATGTCGATGAGATCAAGTGCCCTCGTCTTTTCACTAACAGCTGTTTTCTACAATGGTGAAGCCTTGCGCGGCATAGGTATAACAGCACCGACCACGCTACAAGAGGCATAAACGTATCGTTTCACAAATAAGTATGCGTTTAAATAAATTCAGAATTTTCTTCTATCTTAACCATTGCATGAGATATGACCGTATTTATCACAGATTTCCGCTCCGCTTAAATCAAAGGAATGGTTGGCTAAATTACGCCGATACGTTTTACTTGCTCGGAATATAGTGTTATATGTTCACAGCCTTTCGAGGAAGAATGTTGAAAGGAATAAAAAGATCCTGAAACCGTCTTGGCACTAACAATATTATGCTTTCCAGACAGCATATCGAAGATAACGACTAATTGTATATGTAATAATAACATTTTCAGCATCTGACCCATATTATTTTGGCTGATGCATTCGCAGAAGTACTGCACTATTAGTGAACAAATATTTAAGGAAATTTTTTCTTGTTTTCTCGATTACTACTATAGTATATGAAATAAATATTATGAACAGTACTTAATATTTTTCAGAAATTTGCTCGAACTCCTCCAAAGGAAAGAAATATGACAGTTCTTTTTGAAAATGTTGATAAGGAAGGCAGAAATCAAGAAGACTATGCACAACATGACCATAAATATGAAAGAAAATTCTGTAAAACACATGAAGTACTTAACAGTGACTGACAGAAAAAACTGCAGAAAAGAACAAGAACAAATATGAAAAGGAATCTACCAGGAACATAACATATGTAATTGTTTACACTGCAGGATATATTGTCGTGAATGTTCCAAATACTTCCGTTTGCAATATTTGTACATCTTCCCTGTTCACAGAAAAGATTGTTTCCTCCACTTCTCTATTTATTATTGACAATAATATTGGGGGATTGCATTATCGTTCAACAAGTATTGTAGACAAAAGCAGAATTGCTGAAAATGAATGAAATCATTCATTGTGCTTTGACAATAATGAAAGGGTATTTAAAACATTAATTGAAAAATAGTTATTTGCAGGAATGTAATTTTAATATTTTGTTCGCTGAACTGAGGGTTCACATATCTGAAATTTTGTATCTAAAGATCATGTAATCATACTTTCAAAGAAAATTATTGATATGTTTGTTAGACTGATGATGTATCATGTTTGAAAGATGTATAATTAAGAAAAGGAGGTGTCAACAGACATAAATTAAACAAAATTGTGTTTTTTTATGATTAATAAAAAATAAAAATGTTAATTTCTTTTATATACTTTCTTATATTATCATCTGAATGATATAATTGCTATTATATTTCAATATTACGAACATATAAAATTAATGCATACTTTGGCATCTTTCTAACTAAACTAGTTGTAGTTTCCGCCTACAGCTATATAAAGTTGAAGGGAAAGTGGCTTTAACACACAAGTTTATAATTTCAAACCAAGGGGTGATGTGAAACAATGTATTTTGATTAACAAGGAATGATTTATACTTGGCTTTCCAGAGTCATGTACTAAATTCTTAAATCATTAAAAGTGATTAGATTTAGAATGGAAAAATCTTGGTATAACAAGGAACAAATGGATAAAAAGGTTCACAACACAAAAGGCAAACATTCCCGTCTTCGGTTGTCATCGTATTGAAAGAGCTGCTCGATCACATTCTGCATTTTAATGTGATGAATGTCAGATTCTGTCTTTGGATGTAAAATTGAACAGATGGTTTTTTAAATCCAGAAGAACACTTAGTTTGGGCTCAGATCCCTTAAATCTGTGTACTTCACCAGCTTCCCTTCATTATATTTATAAATATGTTGCTATTATTGAAACGTTAACATCTTCCCGAGTTAGTTAAATTAGCCTGCTTGAAGAGCAGGAAAAAACGTGGTTCTAAGTAAATGAAAACAAGTCCGCGAGTTAATAAAACAAATGGTAGTTCTATAATTAGCTTGTGATTAACTTAATTTGATGTTCTATAGTCAAGTGAAGATCTTTATTATGACTATTTGAGGATTTCAAATTTCCCGTGATCACTTGCCCCTATCATGGCGCGGCCAGCAGTCTTCAATAAGATAAGAGCTCTGGTCAACTTTTGCATGCTATAGGAGATGTCCGTACCAAACAATTGCGTAAGGACAGACAATATTAACAAGAAATGAAACCACCAATAATTTTATCTACGGCGTCAGGTAAAACTGAATTTACTATACTAATTCCTAATTGATTCTTTGAAAATAAAATACTAGGATGTGTCAAACTAATCTGCAAATTATAGGTGAGGTCGTCTTACAATGCATGCGAGACGGTTTATAAATCGTGTGGGAAAATGATTACAGTTAACCTAGTGGTAAGTATTTCCTGATCTGTGTAAAGGTACACCAGCTGGAACCAAATGAAACATTAATTTAACCAGTCTCCAACCGATGTGCATTCTTAATAAAAGATCATATGAGTTACTATTCAGAAGCAAATCATTGAATGCAGCTGTTGCATAAGTATTTTTAAAAAAATTCTTAGTGAGAAGAAATTTGCTATAAAGTCATAGAAAATTCTTTAGGAATCCTACCGCGGATATTTGCCGTATCACTTCTGAGGATACTGTAGTGAGGGTAGCTGACATATATTTAACAAAGAACAATATATTAATAGGCAAAAAAATGTGTGTGAATAGTGTGGAAAGAAACTAAGTAAATACTATTTAATATCTTAAGAAACAGTATTACACACGAAACATTGATTAATAGTTTGGATGAGTTACGATGTTTAGAGGACAATTTGCGACGGTTTAAACTGGTTTATGTAGACAATTTTGTGTATAAATATCTTTGATTTTCATTTCTTTACGTTTAATAATGACTGCGAATGATTTTGTGTAAATCCAGATTGTTTTTAATGTGATTTTAATTGTTTAAGTATTGCTAGAAATCGAGAAACGTCGGTCGTAAATCTTTGAATTATTCTTGAATTTTCAGTTATACACATATAAGCGAGCGGCAGAAGGAGTTAGTTAGTTGAGTTTTAGTTTTGAAAAGATTAGTTTTGAAGATGTTGCAAGTTATAATAGCTGAAACCTTTGTTTACATTTGTACGTAATATCTTTATATGAAATCCGATTTTAAAAAAATCTTGAATGTGATTCCTCTTGGACTAATTAATTTCATTTAAAATGGGCGGTACGTTCATCCAATGACCACCGTGCAATGGAATCACAGTGGCAACTCAAGTTTGATTGAGTCTTCATTCTGCTCCTCGTAAGGATTTGAGTTTATACTCTCGATGCTACCACCAGTTTAAGAAATATAATCAGTTGGGTTAAGCACTCAGCAACATACTGTCGTCTGCCGGTGCAACTATCTGAGCTCGTACCACCCATGGCCAGGAAGCGGAGTAGATAAACATAGGAAGATGCTGACAACGCGGGCCAACATTAACAAAAGCTAGTCGCCAGAAGTTAATGGACGACGTCCTCCGGTGATATTTTAACGGCCCCCGAAAAAGAGACGAAGCCAACGTGAATCACCGTCCCGGCTCGTCAGGGAGGTGACAGCCGCTGAAACTGTATCCTGCGCGCCGCGAGGCGACACGCGACACCTGTTGCGGCGATCTGTCGCTATTTGTTGTCGCCCGGTCGTGTGCCAGCCGACCCATCTGCCGCTCACGCTGCAGTCCGCTATATTTAAGACTGCCGCCTCCTGTTCTACGCGGCTGTACAACAGGCAGTTACTGCCACTCTCAACAGTTCGTAAATTACTAAGATACAAAGTGTGCATACGACCAGACGAACATGCCAATGCCACTAATTTCAGAAGATGACACATGTCCAAAGATATGACACCAATTGCACCAGTTAGCATAATGTTGGCAGGCACAGAGTTGCACGTTGTCTTCATGTACCTAACATCACTGGTTGTAATTCGGCGTGGGGTATTTATGACTTTGTTTATCTTTTTCTTCTCTTACTCTTATATCTATAAATAGATATATCGTATATTGGCCATCCTTCCACAGTTGCTTATTACACAATTGTAAATAAAAACACCGTCTATTAGCAACTGGTTTTATTGATGTAAGCTCAGACGCGTTTCGCCCTTGTGGAATGGGGCGTCGTCAGTGACTGTGGTTATATATACAGGTTGGTGTTAACAAAATTACAATATCAATATACAAAACTAACTAATAATAAACTACATTATACTTACGACTTATGGTTGAGGCAGTTAGCTACTCCTGACCACCATGTAACTGCCTCAACCATAAGTCGTAAGTATAATGTAGTTTATTATTAGTTAGTTTTGTATATTAATATTGTAATTTTGTTAACACCAACCTGTATATACATCCACAGTCACTGACGATGCCTCATTCCACAAGGGCGAAACGCGTCTGAGCTTACATCAATAAAACCAGTTGCTAATAGACGGTGTTTTTATTTACAATTCTATAAATAGATATCTAATCTTTTGTGTGTCCCTCTTTTTATTACGCAGCAGCACAATACTGCTGTTTGTGTGTGGTGGTAGCCTCCAGCAGATCGGTAACGATGGGGGTGTGGGAGATATATAGATGTTCAAAGTGATCGACCTAGGGTATTTTCATATTTCGATCAAACTGTTGAAAAAAAAAAAAATCTATGGAATATTGTAGAATGTACTAGAATATACTTGAATGTACTGAAATGTTCTAGAATGTTCTTGAAAAATGTTTGAGAATATGACACTTTTTCAGCTATTAAATAATTTATATTGTGGTGTGACAGCGTCACCCACAATGAATATAATTAAATTATTATTAATTATATTCATAATTCTTTTTTTTGTTATATTCAAATTTATTAATTATTTAGTCTTGCAACGTGTAATTAATTGTAAATAATGAGGGTTGTCTGGATAGGTTAAATGTATGTTTAAAACCAGGGCGGCCAAAGGTATATTTTGTTGTAAATCAATTTTTCTGTAAACGCATGGTTCAGAAGGGCTGAATATCGAAGGCTAGAAACTGCCATTCGGCGGTTGAGAGAGGAACAATGGAGCAGGCCGAGGCGACTCGATGGCGCCGGGACAGCCCGGCTTGAGTCCCGTTCGAAATCGGGCGGTGACCTACCCCTACCCCGCTACTACCCGAAGGCCACGTAGGAAACGCGCGAAGGAGGCGGCGAATGCGACGCATGATATTAAACACGCGACGACGGAAATGTGTAGATAGGCCAATCCTGAACATTTATTGGGGTCTACAATACTAATTCCGTGGAGTTCTTTTACATGTGGCGAGCAACTAGCCGAGGACGAAGAAGGAGCCATTTTAGACATGAATTCTGTCCAAGACGAGCTGATGAACGGACGTGACTTCTGTCCAAGACGAGCTGATGAACGGACGTGACTTGGGTCAAGACGAGCTGGTGAACAGACGTAATCAGCCGGCAAGCTCTCTGATGATCATTGTGGTTGATCATTTCTTGCTTTGGGAAAGCGAGATGTTGAGTGGCGTGCTTGCCATTATTCGGAAGTTATGCTAATAACGCGGTCGTAGCCGCTTATTTAGCTTCCATTGCGGCAGTGGCATTGTGTTTGTCGCTCACCATCACGGCGATGATTCTATGGTAATGTACCAGAAACGACGGTCACTATTCAGTGGATTTTAACAGACTTATGTGCCCTTAAGCGACGCCTGGGTTAAGACTCTGCTCCCGCCACTTAAATTCTGAGCTAGCTGAATTTATATTTCGATTCAATTTTTTCTTAAGCATCTTGCTGTTTGTTAATTCAATTTTGATGCTTTTCATTCACTTTATACGGCGCCCCCCTGGGATTTTCCTTTGTACAGTAAAATGTTAGCTTCAATTTGATGGCCTGTGTTGCCACGTTATTTCAATGTTAACTTTGCTGTTTTTATTACTTGTTTGAGATATTTCATTCAGT
>JARYHS010008074.1:82098372-82254403 GCA_031002005.1 Vandiemenella viatica
GGAGTCAAACCTTCGTCTTCCAGAATACAGCGTTGGAAAGTCTTTTTCCAGCTATCCATCCTGCATATACATAGTCTACTTCTGTAGTTTTATAAATTTAATCTTCGATGTTTATCTGCAATGTTATTTTTGTATCGTTAACCTTCCTACACTTAACCAGAAATTTTTATTTCGTATTTTGGTTTACATTAATTCATGCAACAACTTTTATGTTATAGCTAGGTGAGATTGCTAGTGATTTTGGTTACACAGTTGTTTGTTACGATGTTAATGACAACAGTCTTGCCACTCCTACAGTCTAAAATACAATAGGAATCATTGTGGAGATCAGGGTTAGATCGTAGTTCTTGTACCAAGTTTGTAGACATTAACACATTAATGAGGGAGTATATGTAATCGAGATTTAATTTCTGTACTTTACAGAGCTTCGAAAAGCTGGAAAGAGTAGCGGGAGATGCTAATGGGACTACACTGAATAGGACTAATTTCACTCACGTAGAGAGTTAAATGCTAGCTAGTCCTGTCCATGACATTGTGTCCTATTGCATGTGACAAATCCCCCTCCTTCACCTGTACTCTGGAATCTGGATTAGTACCACATTGCAACCGTATTACATTCCCAGCAGGAACGCCTCATCAAATAGTGATCTGATATCGGACTAAGTGGATGAATAGTTAACCGGTTGTTCAGGTGCGAACAAAGTTTTCTGTTCTGAGGGATTTGAATACGACACACAGTCAGTAATTTTACCGGCCATTAAAACTTGAAAACGAGGTATTTGATGACGAGCAGTGAATCAAAATTATACTAGAAATTAAACAATTAAGCCGCCTGTAAATGACATTCCGGCTACGAGATACTCCAAAGACAACGGTATTAGAATTAGGGAAAGCACACAAAAAGATCTGTGAATGAATAGTAGTTTTGGAAATAATGTTTGACGATAGACTTATATTTGTTTGAGATATTGTGTACCACTGTGTTCAGTAGAAAGCAAAGAAAGTGGTCTCCATTCTGAAGATACTTTCTGAAGACGTAAACACAAAAGTGCTTCCTCTTCCACCACATGTGGCAGGATATGTGGTCTATACAACTTCCATCACTGCCTCCATCTACTGTGAAAACGAGCAGAGTGGCTTTTAGGTGTATGACCGTTTTCGAAGTAAAGTTTGAAGACTTCTAGTAGCCACAGATTTAATAAATACGCAGAAACATGACGGATTGTGCCAGTTAAAATTAAGAGCTCTTGGCATATCAAAAAACGAATATAATGGGTGCGCGATAACGCAAGGGCCTAGCATCCGGGGCGTCGTTGGTTCATTAAGATTTCGGTTTTGCACGTTTCCAGACATTACGTCAGCCAATGCTGTGATGGTTTTTTTCAAACGCCCCTTGTACACAGTTATTTAACGACCTCCACGTAGGCGTGCGTAAAGCCATAAGAAAGAAATGGAATCTCAATATAGAGTTTAGTCACTGGAGCTCACCTGAGTTGTTTTCCTCTTGAACGTTTCGTCTGGGTTAGCTTTTGAGGCAGTGTCTGTATTGGTTGTTATTCCGTACGTTAGCATAACCGTTCAAATCAGTTGTAATCTTGTCAATCAGAAGAGCATGGTTACCAATTTATAATGTGTTTAATTGGTTATAAATGTAAATATAATTTGCTATTTGTATTAAATATGTTGTATTTCGTATATTTAATAATGCATTTTGTTAAATACGGTATAAGATACATAGATTGGCTTTATGGTCAAGGAGCTTGAAGTCAATAAAAAAGAAGAAAAGTTGAGGCGTTAGATTTTCCGATACGACGGTGTCAGTTAAGTTGTTAACTTATCATCATCTACCCATTCTTCTGAAATCGATTTGTTTGAACGTTCTCAGACGAGATATTAGCTATCATATTTGCTCCGAAAGAACTCGTATATCTTCATGAATTCTATATGTGTCTATTTCGTGCCACACTCGCTATAAACTTCAAGCCACATTAAGAGTTCTTTGAGATATATTATTACAATGTCTTTGGGAACAGTATGAAAGTGAAACTCAAATAAAGTGACAAGGATTCAATTTTCCATTCCACGAATTACATCTCACCATTTCACTACAAACACCAACGACACGAGTAAAAAATAAATATTTGTAGGTAGCTGTAAGACATTTTCTCTCTCTGATTGTGGTTTGGAGCAGAATAGATAAGTTCCTTCAAACCACTGTTGCTGGTTGTGTTCTTTCCATTAAAATGGTACCATTTTTTATTTTTACGTCACCCAGAATATTCCACAATAATCGATTTATCAGATCAGATAATTTTGTTACGTTGTACCTAAAAAATTAAATGTTCTACACATTGAAGTAATGTTCTGACAGAGAGAAATAAAATTAAACGTACTCACGTGCCATTCTTAGAAACTGTCATACAAAATACTATGTTCTAGTCGATTTCCCTACTACTGTAGCAATATATTCATGCCATGTAATTGAAGTTTGTCTAAAATATTTAGGAACGTATATAAACTTTGACTGTTACAGTTTGACAAGTGTTCATCGTTTTGAGAAGTTTTTCCACTCGTTTACAGATGGCGGTGATCTTGGCAACATATGAAAAATGAAATTTCACTTGAATTTGAGGATTATCTCCTCTACAAGAGAATCTAAGTTTATTGTGACATTCTGTAGAGTTATTTTTTTATTTCAACATAATGTGTGCTGAAGTTCCACACTTTTCAGGTGCCAAAGTTGGGCCTACAAAGATCAAGCGAAGATGGCAGGTGTATACCATCAACTATGTATGACACTCTCGTTCTTGTTTGTGGCATATTGTATCTGTTGTGATGCCCGCGAGTGGCTGTGGTTAGCTCTGTCTGCTGCGGAATGAGTGACAGGGCTATAACATTTCTGTGGTGACCGCGGAGCTGTCACCAGCAAACGCGACCTCCCGCAGGGACGCGTGCTCTTTTAACGAGCTGTCGCGTTACCTGCTGTGTTGCCAACATCACAGCACCGAAAAAACAACTGTCTCCAACGGGAAGTAAAATAAAGCGACACAGATTTGTTTCAATCGCAGTTTTATTGTGACTTTGATGTTATACTTCACGTACGGTGTAATAGATTTAAGTTTTTCGTTTTTGCTTGAATTTATTAATCAACAGTTACGAAAAATCCTGTGCGCATGTTAGTTGGAACAGACAGTTTGTGAGGAGAGATGATGATTTTTTTTTTAAACACAGAAATAATTTCCTGGTAAAGATACGAGGCGCGTCCAGAAAGTAAGTTCCGTTTCAATTTATCTCCGCTGCAGCGCTGCGATTGCAGTTCCGCACATGCGCTGTAGACGATGTGTATCAAGGGGAAGAACGTGAGCCATTTGGAGATCGCTGTCAGTTACGTACGCTTTGTTGTGCTTGTTTGAAATGTCGGCGTTGATTGAAAATCCCGCCGCCTGTGAAATCAGGTATGTGATTGGGTTTCTGAATGCGAGGAAAGTGAAACCAAGTGAAATTTATCGGAAAATTTGCGATGTTTACGGACCAAATGCGATGAGTGATTCGATGGTGAGAAGATTGGTCCGACAGTTCAATGGCGGGCGTAGTGATGTACACGATGAAGAACGAAGTGGGCGTCCACCTATGGTTACAGAAGAACTGGTTCACGCGATTGATGACAAGATCCAGGAAAACCGTAGGTTTACAATTAGTGCTCTCGCTATGGACTTCCCCAAAATTTCACGATCACTGATGCATGAAATTGTTACCAAACAACTGAAATTCCGTAAACTTTGCACACGTTGGGTACCAAAGATTCTCACTGAGCAACACAAAACACAACGGATGGATAGTGCACTTGAGTTTCTGACCCATTATGCTGTAAGCGGCGAAGAATTTCTGAGACGGATAGTCACAGGAGATGAAACGTGGGTTTCTTACGACACCCCTGTGAGTAAGCGGCAATCAATGGAATGGAGGCACACTTCATCCCCACCAAAGGTTAAGCCGAAGCAAATCATGACACCTCGGAAAATGATGTGCACAGTGTTCTGGGACTGGAAAGGCATCCTACTCATTGACTTCTTACCGCGTGGTCAAACAATCAAAGCAGATGCTTATTGCGAGACACTTCGGAAATTGCGCCGTGCAATTCAGAATAAGCGCCGGGGACTGCTGTCAAAAGGTGTTGTTTTGCTTCACGACAACGCACGACAACACACTGCAAACTTGACGAAAAACCTCGTACAGGGATTTGGCTGGGACGTGTTTCACCATCCTCCGTACAACCCTGACCTCGCTCCTAGCGACTTTCATCTGTTCTTACATCTCAAGTCTTTCCTTGGCGGTCATCACTTCACCAATGACGACGAGCTGAAAGAAACTGTTTCCAACTGGTTGAAGACACAGGCGGCAGATTTCTATGAAGAAGGTATACAAATCCTGGTGCCACGCTATGACAAATGCCTGCAAAATTTCGGCAGGTTATGTGGAAAAGTAGTTTAAGAGTTTTAGAATTTTGTGCAATAAAAATGTCTTCTGTATCTGTGTACAATTTCATTTTATTACCAAACGGAACTTACTTTCTGGACGCGCCTCGTACTTATTCCAGCAATCTACAAATTAGTCTCCTCAAAAATAAACGTACTGAAAATTTCTTGGAACACTTCATTCGGACTACTGAGCACGGATTTTTGGCGGCGAGAAGGAAAACGATGATTTTACAGAGCTGATTTTAGTTCGAGAAACAGTAAGAAAAAAAGTTGTAGCTTAATACATACGAAGGTCCAAAAGTAACGGCAAGTTGTTTCCTTCAGTAACAAAGGAAAACAAAATGATAATGCAGTTTGGAAACAGTTGCTACCGGTTAACGGTTCAAAATGTAGAGCAAGCTTCAGCAGTATTAAATCCTCCCTTTCCGCATTCTTTAAAATCATAAATTTCTGGATGGAATTCATGCTCATCATGCTAAGTCACTTTAGGACACATTTATATACACATGAAAAAAGAAAAGTTTTCGATTTTATTTAAACATGTAAAAAAACGTAACTTAGTCCTCAACCCGTAGGTTGGTTGGATCCTACCGATGGAGGCATACTATACTAAACCATTGTCAGAGATAGGTCAGCCAGTTGCTTTCCTCTGGGACCTACAGTTTAACGTGGAATCCGAACCACAGCGCGACCTGGCATAGCTCATATGATCAACCACAATTCTCAAAAATTACTATACCCACCCGGGATTTGAACCCTGGACCGGAAGCAGCGAACTTTTCGAAAGTAGGCGGCTTAACGACCTTTTTTTTTGAGCTAGCAGACGCTCATTTTAAACATGTAACTCTAACGATAAAAAGGGTTTAATTATTACTGAGATTATCTGGCTACCAACAATATTTTGTGAAGACTGGTTAACGAGAGTCCATTGCCGAAGATTTTAAACTTCCAGTTTGTTCGAACCGTGTGAGCTAATCGATTTTTTTCATATGGCGAGGTCATTAGAGGCGGGTGCACTAGGAATAAGGAACGGGAAGGAATTCAGCCATAGCCTCTGATGGAACCATCCCTACATTTGCCTAGATTGGTTTAGGGAAACTATATAAAACCGATATCTTGATGGCTAGAAGGGGATTAATAAAGAAATTATAATTAATTAGAGATTATATCAGTCTTCTGTTTTTTACTTATTTAGTTATTTAGTAGGACAACGTTAAAGGATTCAGCTACACATTTCATTTCCCTTAGAAGTTATGTATTGAAATTTTTAATGTATATTATGTTCATATGTTACCTAATGAAAAACTTGGCTTATAGACCAGCTGCTTCTATAGAGCTGTATATCGATCAGAAAAATTTGTCAGTCATTACCAACTTTCTTTGATGCAAATCTATATACAAGTGTTCATCGAAAAATTGAAGGCCACGACAGTAGATGATGATGGCATTGAAAAACTACCAGATTTTTTTTTTTTTTTTGCTATCGCTTTATGCCTCGGCGGCGTCGAGGTCATTAGAGACGGAAAGGACTACCGTAAGGAATTCAGCCATGGCCTTTTGAAGGAACGATTCCGGCAATCATCTGGAGTGATTTGGGAAAACCATGGAAAAACTCAAATTTGAATGACCGGAGGGGGATTGGATCCCGCGTTCACGTCCCCGCAGGGGCCTGGTACGGGTTTGGCGAACCCGCGGTTGCCCGAGCTGGAAACTTGTGAGCGCCGCAAGTTTCCCACACCGTAAACTCCTACCATGCTTCAACGACCACCGTAGGGCGTGGCGGTGGAACGTTGTGTGCCTAGGAGAACGGGGATCTTGGCTTCATCGCCCGGATCGCGAGGACGGTAAAAACCTCTATAAAAAACCCCTCAACCTCAAGGTCAGCCACGTGCCGAGGAGGTGCATGTGTGAGAGGTAGATCACAACGCTAACGTGCAACCTCAGGGGCACCTGCGCACCCCTGTTGTATCAGCATTTCTTTTTATCATGTTTTTTTGCTCGTGGGACCAAAATGCAATCTCACAAACAAAAACAAAACCCCTGCGGTCCGGGTGTGCCGCAGGTTAAAAAATACACCCAGTTCAAACAAGCGGGTGAGGGTTGAAAGCCCCCTGATACAGAAAACAGTAACAGGAAGGGTCATCTTATTGATGATGCCTTTATAATAATGGCAAGAAAGGAGGGATCCTTTGAGAAGGTCTCTCCTTTTTATATACAAAAAGGACTCGAAGGAATAGTCGGGACATTAAAAAGTGTTAAAAAGCTGAGGAACGGGACCCTGCTTTTAGAAACATCTACCTATAAGCAGGCTGTCTCACTCCTTAAGTGTGAGAAGCTCGGGGAGTTCGCAGTAAAGTGTGAACTCCATAAATCTCTAAATAGTAGTAAAGGCGTGATCACCTGCCGAGACTTGATGGATATAGAGACCGAGGAACTCCTTAAGGAGTGGAGATCATAGAATGTGGTCGAGGTTCGACAGATCATGCGAAGGGTTAACGGCAGTCTGGAGAAGACTGCCACCTTCGTCCTGACATTCGACACTCCAACGTTACCAAAAGACATAAAAGCTGGGTATTTACAGCTAAACGTTCGCCCGTATGTACCGGACCCCATGCGCTGTTTCAAGTGCCAGAGGTTCGGTCATACGACGGCGAACTGCAAGGCAACCCCAACCTGTGGGAAAATGCGGTAAGGCGGCGCACGAGCCGGGTGCCGTTTGCACCCTCCCACAGGTGTGTGTAAACTGCTCGGGGGCACATCCAGCCTGGAGGCAGGGAGTGTCGGGTGTATCTGGAGGAAAAAAAGATACAGGAGCTGAAAACGAAAGAGCGGATATCCTACGGCGATGCGAAGAAACGCTACAAGGCTCTAGCACCACCGGTTTTCGCAACTAGCTTTGCTAAACGTTGTCAGCTCCTGTCAGGAAACAAAGTGTTGCTACGCAGACGTCCGTTGCGGACATGGGCACAAGTCCAATGTGCTCATGTCAGTTGCAGATGTGGTGCCACACCCATCAAGGTCATAACACCTCGGACCGCGGACGTCAGTAGCAACACAACTGCAACCTCGGCCACTAAGAAATCAAGTCCACCAGCTACAGCACAGCATCCGCTACAGTAGCTACAGCCGCTATTCCTTCGGCTACAGTAGTGGAATCAGCTACAGCGACACAGTAACTGCAACGCCATCGGCTTAGTGGCGGATGGCAAACAGTGCAGAAAGTTCGGGGTCCGAAATTCAAACAAACGGGACCCCACCTTGTTCTTAAAGTCCCCTTCTACTTCTCCTCCAGATCCCAACTGGCAGGGAGAAGAAGGGGAACAGGCCTCGGCGGAAGAACAATCCGCACGACTCCGAGGCCTTAGAACAACAGTCGTCTTCCGACCAGAAGACGACATAATGCTGGTGGACGAAGATAGTTCCGTTCCTCAGCAGTCACATGCGCAGGACCCACCCGACCCGGGGCGGGTGGTTTTAAATAGGGTAGGATGGCTCCCATACTTCAGTGGAACGTTAACGGCTTTCAGGCTCACAAAGAGGAAGTCCAACTCTTAGCACGGTCTAATCCATTGTGTCTCTGTATTCAAGAGGACACATTTTAGACCACAACACCAACCTGTGCTAAGAGGGTACGACATTTATAGAAGGACGATACCGAGGGTGATCGAGCTAAGGGAGGAGTGCTGTGTTGTGTCCGAAACACAGTCCACTCCGAACCCATTGCTCTCACCTCCACATTACAAGCAGTTAGCGTGTGAAAATACACGGTCCAATCCAACTGACCGTATGCTCTCTCTATCTGCCACCCAGTTTGTCCGTCGACTACGACGACCTGGTTGGCATTGTACGACAACTCACTCGGCCCTTTCTCCTATTGGGAGATTTCAACGCCCACAGTGCGTTGTGGGGTTCCACTACCGATTGCCCCCGGGGCCGAGTGGTAGGTAGATTGATAGAGCAGGAGGAAATTTGTATCCTGAATACAGGGCAAATGACTCATTTCACCACTGCTACCGGTACGTCTTCTGCCATTGACCTTTCGTTATGCTCCCCCTCCATCGCGGACTCCGTACATTGGGAGGTGGATCACGACCTACATGGAAGTGACCACTTCCCTGTTTGGATGCACGTTGAGTGTGAGCGGGGAGGAGGTAATAACCGGCGTAAATGGAACGTCAGTGGTGCAGATTGGCAGCTCTTCTGCCGTTCTGTAATACTGCAACCCTGTGGTAGTATACAGGAGAAGGTGAATCACTTCACAGAAAGTGATTCACCGTGCAGCTGACGTCTCCATGCCGAAAAGCTCCGGAACGCTGCGAAGGACGCCCGTCCCCTGGTGGAGCGACGATTGTCGATCCGCCATCCAGGGCCGCCGACGGGCGCTGCGTCGTTTTAGGTTGTGCCCATCATCTGACAACTTAGCAGCGTTCCGTATAGCCAGAGCTAAGGCGCGTCGTGTTATTAAGGAGAGCAAGAGAAGGTCATGGCAGACCTTTGTGAGCACCATAAATCGTTCCACACCTTCGTCGAAAGTATGGGAGTCTATCCGCCGTATATCCGGAAGGTACTCCCGCCCACCAGTATCTGGGTTGCTGGATCAAGGACGTATAATTACCGACGAACGAAGCATAGCGCAGTTGATGGCGGAGAATTTCACCGCCATCACGTCGTCTGCTAACTTCGACCCTCGGTTTCAGCGACGAAGAGTCGCTGCCGAAGGCGCCCGCTGTGCTTCGATTCGTCGAATACAGAGGCCTACAACTGCCCATTTACATTTTGGGAACTGGAGGCAGCGCTAAACAGCGCCAACGACACTGCTCCAGGGCCTGATTCGATCCAGTACCAGATGCTGAGGCATCTTAGTAAAGATGCTAAAGAGTACCTTCTGGATATTTTTAACGATATATGGACCGGTGGACACTTCCCCGACTCGTGGAAAGAAGCAACATTAATCCCATTTTAAAACCTGGGAAAGACAAATTGTTGCCAGGTAGTTATCGTAGTATCGCCTTGACTAGCTGCGTTGGGAAGACACTGGAGAGGATGGCTAACCGCCGCCTCATCTGTGTCTTGAATCCCGTAATCTGCTAAGCCGCTTCCAGTGTGGATTCAGGAAGTCGCGTTCCACCTTGGACAATCTGATCCTCCTGGAGGCGGCAATCCAGGATGCGTTTCATCCGCAGCCAACACCTCGTCGGTGTCTTTTTTGACATCGAAAAGGCATACGATACTACCTGGCGACATGTCATTTTAAAACAGTTATACGATTGGGGTTTCAGAGGAAATCTTCCACGTTTTTTAAAATCGTTTTTAACGGGACGTTGCTTCCGGTACCGAGTCGTTAGAGAAGTGTCTGATCTTTTTATTCAGGAAAATGGTGTTCCTCAAGGATCAGTTTTAAGCGTCTCTTCGCCATTGTAATAAATAGCATTGAAGCCATTATAAGGAGTCCCATACGGTACTCCTTATATGTGGACGATTTTTTAATTTTTATTGCGTCATCCAGCCTGAGAAGCGCAGAGCGGCAGCTGCAACTCGCGCTGAACAGGCTGGACGAATGGTCAGTGCACACCGGTTTTCGGTTCTCTGCCGAGAAAACCCGGTGTGTACTTTTTACTCGTAGCAGAAGTCTTTTAGCTGAGCCTCACCTTACCTTGAGGAACACCATTTTAAGTTTTACTGATTCTGTTCGGTTTCTGGGTCTCATCTTCGACAGTAGGCTAACTTGGCTTCCACATCTTAAAGATGTGAAAGCCAGAGCCTTAAAAGCTTTAAATGTCTTAAAATGTTTATGTGGCAGGTCATGGGGCGCTGATCGCTCCTGCCTGCTTTAATTTTATAGAGCCTTTGTACGGTCGCGTTTGGAGTACGGTTCCATAGTATACGGTCGGCACGGGACAGTTATCTACGGATACTGGATAGTGTCCACCATGCAGGAATTCGGCTCGCCACGGGTGCTTACCGGCACCAGCCCGATTCCCAGCATCTGTGCTGAGTCTGGCGAGCCGCCGCTTTTTATCCGTCGGCATCTCCTCATGGTGCGACACTATACATATATTGCCTCAACACCTGGCAGTCCCGTGTACGACGTAGTAATGAACCCAAATTACGAACGGCTTTATGCCAATCGGCATAGAGCGACCAGACCGTTCAGCTACCGTACAAAGGCTGTTTTAGACGAATATGGTTTCGAAACACCCTCCTTTTATCACCAGGGTTGGAGTAAATCTCCTCCCTGGCTTTTAAAGAGACCCAGAACAATTTTAGAACCTGTCTCGGTATAATAAACTGCATACCGCCGACAGTGTTTTTATTCATATATTTAGAGATATTTTAAATCAGTATCACATGTTTACCCCGGTATATACGGATGGGTCTAAGCAGGCTAACAGAGTTGGTTGCTCCGTAGTGTTCCCTCGAGCGACTTACACATTCAAACTAGACGGCAGGTGCAGTGTTTACACCGCCGAATGCTATGCCGTGTTGAAGTCGCTCCAGCATATGAAAGTAATGCGCGATAAGTTTTTCATCATATGCTGTGATTCCCTCAGCTGTATTCAGGCCATAGGAAACATGTATCCAGCAGATCGTCTAGTCCAGGACATCCAGGACGCCCACCTTTCCCTCCAATCTCGTGGAAAGGAGATATTATTCTGCTGGGTACCTGGCCATGTGGGAATCTGGGGGAACGAGGCAGCCGATGAAGCTGCACGGTCAGCCTGCGACAAGGTCAGAACCGACTTTGAACCGGTCCCAAAGTCAGACCTTGCCTCGGTGGCGAAGAGATTTGTTTTTGATGTTTGGCAGAGGCAGTGGCTGGAAGTCGAGCATAATAAGCTCCGGCTGGTCAAACCGACAGTTCAGCTGTGGAGCAGCTCCTTTCAGCGGGCGAGGAGGGATGAGGTTCTCCTTACTCGCCTCCGTATAGGGCACTGTCCTCTCACGCACAGCTTTCTTCTCCGCCGGGAGGACCCACCGGAATGTAATGCTTGTGGCGTACCTTTGACGGTACGCCACATTTTAAGTGAGTGTATTTTATTTTTAGACTTAAGGGCAGACGTTGGCTTAGCCAACGATCTGTCACTTATTTTAAACAATGATAGTGACAATGTGGCTAAGGTTTTAAAGTTTTGTTGCTTGGCCGGTCTTGTCCCAAAAATTTTGGGCAGATCGGCCTAGGTTTTAGATTGGATTGGTGGCCATTTACAACAACCAATCCAAGTACTGTTTTTACTTGTGACACTGCTTATATGGCTGGCCTCTTTACAGCCAGCCAGCTTACGCGTTTTTTAAACTGGTTGGCCCTTTTACAGCCAACCAGTTAATGTATGAATTTTTAAATTATCCTTGTCTCAGTTTTATTTCTTATGTTGCCGTCTATGTGGCCGATCTCTTTAAAGTCGGCCACGCAGATGGTATTTTATTTAGTATGTTGGTATTTTATTGTGCTGTCTCTGTGGCCGACCCCTTTACAGTCGGCCACAGAGACGGCAATTTTGCCACATTGTCACGCTTGGTTGTTGTTAGGGCGCTAATGACCCCGTCGTCGACGCGCCCTAAAACCCAAATAACAACAACAACCGCGTTCACGTGAATGCGATGCCGGAGTCTTACCACTCACCTACCACGCTCTCGAAGAAATTTCATGAAAATTATAGTTTGCAGGTAAATATTTATTTATTACCATGTGCTCTAAATAAGATTATCGCTGAAGACTCTGAAAATGTTTTTAATCTTTTCAGATCACCTTCTTAATTGGAAAATGTATGCATGGCAAATATTGAATGTTAAACCATATCTGTCTGCATTGTAGTTATTATCTGGGAAACATGACGTGAGTTGTAATCAGGGTCGGCGTTGGGGGGGGGGAAGGGGGGTAAATACGGGACCTGGCTCCCGAAGGCGGCCCGCTGGCCAGGGTGTCTAGCTAAATAGTAATCGAACAGAAGTTTTAAAATCTGCACCTATGATTTTGAACAGTTTTGCAATAAAATCTTCTGACTTTATCCAGAAAAACAGAGATTAAAGTTAATAGTTTTGTTGGGCGGCGGAGGGGGGAGGGGGCGGAGGCCTTGTGAAGTTTACCTGAGCCTGTAGAATCATAGCGCCGGTCCTAGTTGTACTATCTATCTAATATTTTGTCCATGATGGATTGGTGGAATTCAGCGACTGTGATATCAAATATGGGTTGATATTAAAGACAGAAACCAGTCACAATTTGTTGTTATTATGTTTATTTAACCATTACCAAATTCGTGCAAACAATGCTCATCATCAGATGGTTTGCTTTTAGTAGTCTATTTAAATTTGCAGATACAAATTGCTAGCGTATTTGTGCGTTCTATAACAACAGAAAAGTAACATTTATTGAATGAAAGTAATTTAATTTTGGGTTTAAATAAACATAATAACAGCCAATTGTGATTAGTTGCTATCTTAAATATCAGCCCATATTTACTATATACCTGTTTTTAAGTAAAGGTACAGGGTGTCCAGAAAAGGACTCCCTGATTTCAAAATTAAATATCTCGAAAACAAAGATCGATAGAGGAATGCAGTAAACGGTATGTTTATCGTAACAGCTGTAAGAAGTGTATACAGCAGTTTGAGGAATACTTCGGGAATTGAGTCATTGCTTTGGGATATCCCGAATTTACTGGTGCAGGCATGGATTGGCCTCCATATTCGCCGGATGTGACTCCCTGTGACTTTTTTTTGTGGGGCACAGTGAAATTCATGGTCTACCCGAAGCATCCCGCCACGCTGGACGAGCTGGAATCGGCGATCTCTGCGGCGTGTGAATCCATTTCGGTCGAGACACTACGAAATGTGATGGCGAATTTCATTCTTCGTTTGCGCCACCTCTGTAGTGCCAATGGTGAATATTTTGAAAACATTGTGATGTGATTGTTTGCAAAGATTGTTTTCATACGATAATTTCACTTATGTATGCTGATATTAGCTGTACAGCGTACAGCGCCATCTGTTAGCAGCGTTTGTAACTATTATTTCACACTGCTGTATACACTTCTTACAGCTGTCACAATAAACATACCGTTTACTGCATTCGTCTATCGATCTTTGTTTTCGAGATATTTAATTTTGAAATCAGGGAGTCCTTTTCTGGACACCCTGTATATACTGTATTTATGGTTTGTGAGAGAGCGAGCGGGAGGCGCTGGTTTATGTACGTACACATGGATGATATTTTAAAAAGTGTTTAGTTAGTAACATTAATGTGTTTACCGAGTGATATTTTTGTTTTTGTCTTAACAGTCCTTTCTTTTTTTTTTATGAAAGTGAAGAATTTTGTTTCAGTGGTTACATAGTTTTACTTCTCGTATTTTCATATCTGCTCGTGTGTGCCACTTTGTTGAACCCCACTTGTTCAAACACAACAACAGGCTCGAAATCGTGCTCTGATGACAAGCCCAATGTCAACCGTTTAGAATCGCTGACGTTCAGTTGGTACATCGACGAGAAGAATAGAACTTGGTGACTCATATTGGCAGACTGATGAAAGAGCGGCAGGCAGAGTGGTTTATCAAGTGTTCCTGGTGGCCTAATGCTTTAATGACTGTTCTTATAAGGTGATATGAATTATCACTCCCATAGCTCTTACAAATTCTTTATGTCTTCATGCGAAAGTTTGTATTAACTGGTATTGTTTTCATGCTAATTCATGAACTGAACAATGCTGGTTAGTGTTTATATGATTCTGTTCCCTGCTATTTCTCTTCCGTGCAATGTATAGTGCCGGCATTTGTTTGCTTATTTTTCTTCTCGTACGGATGTTTGTTTACAAGAGCCATTGAATTCCAATTTTTTGTTTGTCCTATGTCGCTTGCCTTGTTATTGTAAATGAAAAATTTATTTATTTCCGTTAATGCTCTCGAAAAGCTTCTTGGAGTAATCGTTATTCTTTGGGAGCTTTCCGTCGTATATATTGGATAGTTGAATTGTGATTAATTTGTATAGAGTGAGTTTGGACGACTGGTTTCGTAATTATATCGCGATATTTGTGTTTGAAATATACCCTATCAAGCTGTTCTTATAGAAATTTAGTTTATTTATTTTGTGTTTTAATGCTAAATTCATCTTTTTTGTGATCTTTTTCCCCTCACTATGTAGCCTGAAAAAATGGAGAGTTATAAAACGTGCAATTAGAGTCATTTATGACTTCCTCTGCCGAAAGGACACAGCTACCGAATGTCTGAATAGCTCTATATGAAGAAATCTATTTTTATGGCAACACAGTGTAGATATTTCAGTACCATGCAATCGATGTTGGACACAGTCAACACTGAGTTTGTTCTTGCAGTGGTTTGGACCCATACAGCTTGTCGACTGAGGCCACTGAATATTTAGACACTGCCGGAACATGGAATAGAATGAGAGCGTTGACACAGAGCAGCTTTATGCCGCCACTAGTTTCTGTCCCTGGTCAGTGGCTTTACCTTACAGCTGCTCGAACAATGTCTTGTGTCTAGGCCACCTACCTAACAAACAGTTCTATCAGACCGTTCACACGAGACGCCTATGGCTCTTGATTTTACATGAAAAGTTTTGGTACTGAACAGTTCATAGAGCTGATTCGAGAAAGAACGGCTCCATGGATGTTCAAAAACAGAAAAACGAAAGTGTTGGAATGACATATTTTGTTTAATGGTGCCCGTTTTCAAGGAACTGCCAGATTTTTTTTTTTTGAGAAAAAAACTTTTTCAATTTTTTCATTGTAAATTTAAATTTTTACAATTTCCACGAAACATTTTAGCAATTAATTACAATCAACTATATTGATTAACTATCGAATATTGCCTTCCCCTACAAAAAAATCTGCTAATGAATCTATGATTTAGAGGTTGTGTTGCTTTTACATTGTTAACTTCCAAACCAACCTTCGCATCACAGGGTATCATCAAACATGAAACCATTTTTCGAGCGCACAAAGTTGTGTAAAATAACGCATTCTCAATTATATCTTTAGTAAATTCAATTCCTACGTTAAGTGGCCTATGAAAAATTTGCCATTTGTTGAACAGCATTCCAAACGTGCACTCAATATACCCCCTGGCTCGATTTATGCAATAATTAAATAATCTTTTTGTAATAGAGAGGTTTTTACTATTGTATGACCCTAAGAAAGGTTTTTGATAGGCTAGCAAACGGAAATTTTGCGGACGCGGGAGCTGTGTCTCTATCGTAAGGGCCACCAAATGTCTAGTGGCCTTGTCAGATCCCGGTAGCTGGTGCCTAAAAATTCAGTGTCGGTACACCTAATATCCCGTCTGAAACAGATCTTAAGAGATCATTAGAGTTGGCAGAAGATCTGGAGTGAGAACAGGAAGGAATTCGGCCATGGCTCTTCGAAGAAACAATTGTAGCATACGCTGAAGTGATTTTGGGGAAACAATGAAAAATTGAAATCAGTATGGCCGAAACGGGGATGGAACTCGCGTCCTCCAGTCAGAAACCCCGACCGTTGGAGCTCATCGTGCAGTTTAGTTATTATTCAGTTTTGACGTGAAGATCATTATCTTCACGTCATAGGTTGAATGGCTTTGGTGATAACCTCTACGGATACAGTTTGTGAGGTCCCATTTCACCAGCCATTGAAACATAATAATCTAAATAAGTTTGTGAATATGTTGTAATGAATTAAAAAGTACAGTGTTATTAGGCACCAAGTGATCCCACGGTATGTGTGAATGTGGACGGTGCGACGTGCCCAACCGAACAGATACGTGATGGAACATAAGCGTCCAGATTTACACGCACCATGGGGGACTGAAAACGTTATACCCAACTTGGACATTAAGGGGATTTATAGCCACCATAAATAACTAAGGCCCGCTTTCTATTTTCGCACGTTCCGGAAAAGACCCGCCGAAAACTGGTGCCGACTAGCGAAAATAGTACCTTAGTGCCGTTTGCTAGTAAAGAAGCGTTTTCTGAGAGGGGTGGAAGACGATCCAGCCAATAGAGAAGCCGCCTCAATTTATTGACGAGTTGGTATTTTTTCTTGTTTGTTCTGGGAGCCAATGAATTGTTGGTCCTTTGGCGTGGAGGGCCAAGGGCCGGACGAGACATCGCATTGCGACATGTAAAGAGTCTTGCTTGGAGCGGAAAAACGGACGAATACACACTCTGGTTCGGATCTTCATCTGATACAGCAGCAAGTGACCTTCACCGAGGCCGGAGCACTGGACGATCCGGGGGCTGGGGTCACTGCAACAACGCTGTGCCGGTAGAGAAAGCTGGACGACCCCCTGTGGCGCTATTCGTGCCTTGGAGCTCACCTAACCCGTGAACAACGGCAAAATCTACGATCGTGACGGAAACTAATGAAATCGTTCCACCCAATAAATTGACCCTGAGATTTTGCTCTAAAGGTTTGACTTTAAAGACATTCAATGATACATAACTGTTTATATCAGAATAAAAACATATTTCATGTTTGCATAATTTCACAATGATGAATTGTAATAAATTGTACATCCACTTTTCAGTTCTCCTATTAATTCCAATAATATTTCATGTGATTAGCAGAAAATTAATTATTATTTTGATAATCAAACTTGATAATTTTGTTATTGATGAAACAGTATGATCCAGAAATCACGGTCTCAAAAAACAGACATCACAATGTGTATAAGTATTATTTAAAGAAGGCCTTACAGTATAGTGGGATCTTTAGAACCTGGGGTAATTTTAAGTATTTTCGCTATTTTTTTAAGTTGGTAAGACTGTATGAGTGGAGTAGCCGATTGGACATGAAGGCGCGAGATTAAGAATTGTAATGGCGGAGAGAGTAATTGGAATGGCGCATGGTGGAAGAATTGGAATATTTTTGTAGATCGACAGTATAGTATATCTGATTTTATAAGTGTGAAAAAACAGCATGTTAATCGAGCTATGTGTAAATTAATCACAGTTATTGTGTATTGGTTGATGGTAATGGTTTTATAGAATGCCAAACACCTTGAATTATTAAAGTTATAGATCTTGAAACGAGGCGGTAGCACAAAACAGTGCGAGACGATATTTTGGGGCGTACATATCGTCATCAGCGGGCTACCATTATCCAATTACAGTAGAGTCCCGCAGATCCGAACCCCGGTAATCCGAACGTCCGGTTAATCCGAACATGGCAAAGCATTACATAGTCTTAATATAAAAAATGGTAAAAGAATTAAAACACCCTGAAAATACAGTTCATACGCTATATAATTGTGTGGTTAACTACTGTACATGTACACAATTTTAATTTATACAGAAAAATTAGTTAGAAAAGATTAAATTTAAAAAGTGCGTAACACTGAAAGAAAAACTGTCAAACTTACGATAGTAGTTACAATGGTTAGAAACACACATTTCATTCCTACTTTTTAGAGCACAGAAACTCTGTAATTGTTTTTTGGCGTGATGAAGACAGTCTGTTATTTGACGCAATCGTCTGATAAATATTAAATCAGCTGGTGTAGCAGTGGTCTGTTGCTCCATATAGCGTAGCGCGAGATCAAAGGCTTCTGCCGCGTCAGTGTGTGACACCAACTCTCCTTTGTCACATTCCGTCTCATTGTCACTTTCGTCGTAACATTCCACTTCTACCTGGTCTTGAGTCACAGCAGCCACTAAATCAACGTCAGTAAGGTGCTCCAGTATTGAGCCATCCATTCATCTACGTCTGCTTCACAGGCTTCTTCACATCCAGGGATTGTCTGTACCATTTTTAGGAAACTCTCCTCTTCATTTTCAGCTGGTATGTCCTGAAATTCAAGAGATGTCCATAGTTTTCTCCAAGATTTCTGAAATTTTCTGCCATGCCTCAGCATCCCAATAAACAACATCCTTCAGATTTTTTTTTATTATTATTTTTTCAACTAAAGGAATGTTATCATCTTGGATCAGCATTCTTAAGAATTGTTTTCTGTAAATCAGTTTTAATGTTTGTAGTACGCCCTGGTCCATCGGCTGTAGAAGTGGTGTAGCATTCGGCGGCAAAAACTTTTTCTCCATCACATAATTCCTCAGTGCTGGGGTGAGATGGTGCGTTATCAATCAAAAGGATAGCACGGGGTGGCAAATTATTTTCCTTGGAAAACCGCCGGACAGAGGGAACAAACTGGTCGTGAAACCATTCTTTGAACAGCTTACCATCCATCCATGCTTTTTTCTGGTTGCGATAGTATACTGGTAGGGATTTCATGTTGTAGTTTTTGAAAGCTCTGAGGCTAACAGATTTGCCGATCATCATTAAAGGCAGCTTGTGATTAACAGCAGCGTTTCTGCACACTAGTAAAGTCACACGATCTTTGCTCATTTTAAAGCCAGGAACTTGGACTTCTGCTTTTGATGCCAGGCTTTTTGTTGGCAATGCCCTAAAATTAAGGCCTGTCTCGTCAGCATTATAAATTTGTTGGGGAGAATAACTTCCCTCTCTTATCAGTTTATTAAATTCATGCACGTATTCCTTCGCTGCATCATGGTCAGAAGAAAGCTTCTCTCCAGTAATTGTTAGCTGACGAATCCCATGACGTGTTTTAAATCTGTCCAACCAACCCGTAATCGCATTAAAAGACTCATCACCATTCATTAATTTGTTTAGGTAAACAGCCTTTTCCTGAACCATTGGTCCACTCAGAGGAGTTCCCCTTTCTCTTTCCTGTGTAAACCAAAAGAAAAGAGCTTCATCCACTTTATCGTACTGGGACTGTTTCAGAGTCTGCCGAATCTCGAGTGTTTTTCCCGAAGACGTTGCGCAGCACTGTTCAAGCTTCACTCCGTTCTTCTTCCAATCACAAATGATTGCCTTACCAACACCTAGTTCCGTCGCCAGCTTAGATACATTCTCACCACTGTCCAATCGCTTCAAAGCATCCAGTTTTTCTCTGAGCGTTAACGTCGTATGTTTCCGTTTATTCATGGCGATAACACGCTAGTGTACACGAATTTTGTAAGTGTGTTAGCGATCGATTGCTAAGAGTAACTCAGCAGTTCGCGAGCCGTCTGAGAGTGCACTGACCACGAACACTTCAAACATCTCAACAATAAAGGGAGGGAGTGTGAGTGATCCATTGTTCACCCAGTTGTTCCCAATTGTTACCATGCTGTACCTACAGTACTTATATGCTTGGTATACTTCATTGTAGAAATTAGTCACTGTAACTCCGGCTAATCCGAACAAATCGGTAATCCGAACAAGGCCCGGTCCCAATTAGTTCGGATTAGCGAGACTCTACTGTAATTAAAGATAGCTCGCAAATCGTGGTACTGACCTCCGTCGTGCAGCACGTCGAAGCGCTTGTCGGCGGTGACCCTGGCGTCTCCCGCCGTCAGCACCCTCCTGCTGTGCCTCTCGCGGTCCTCCTTCTTCCACATCACCGTGTTGTCGCCCACGTCCCTCACCACGCACGTGATGAGCGCGTCGTCGCCCTCGTACACGTGGACAGGGTGCGTGAAGCTGTCGCGCATACTCGGCAGGCCTGCGACAGAATAACAGCGGTGGCGTCAGCATTACAACGGCTCTGCTACAGCTGAACAAGTGGAACATCTTATCGCTGCTTACTGTAGTGGCTGGACAAGGAATTTTGGGCTACAATTACTAAATTTTGGCAAGAGTTGATTGCAAATAGCAACAACTGTATTCAGGACAGTTACAATAAAGGGTCAAAACAGTTAGAGGCAATGGAATGTGGCTATACAGACAGCAATGACATCAAAGCGGGTCAGCAGGTCAGTTAGTCAGCAGAATTGAGCTGGAGCAGGACGTCACTGGGAGGAAGGGAAGGAATTACCACTATTGGCTAGAGTTACTCCCCACTATTGGAACTATGGAGTGGAGAGTCTGACAACACTGATGTACACGAGGAGAGAAAGGTAGTCATCGGTAAATTCGGGTCGGTCGGCTGACTTGCAGAAGGAACGTCTTTTCGAAGCTGTGGAGTGATGTAGCAAGGTGAGCCACAGTCTGCAGGAGAAGCAGCCTACGACTACGACAGCCATTATAACAGGTGGGAGAAAGCCATTGAAGTAAAAGTAATGTGAAAGGCATCTAATAAAATAAAGCAATGGGAGTTATAGGCTGTGAACGAGTAAGAGGAGTTAGTAGTGTCATTATTGCACAGAACTAATGTAAATAAATTGTACATATGTGAATATCCTTGCTGAGAGTTTTCAATTATAAGTACTACTGCTCACATGACTAAAGTGTCTTACCCACAATTTATATGTTCCTCTCGGGAGTGGCAGAGTGAATAGAAAAAAAAGTTCGCCCGTCCACCACATTACACACAATTTTTTTTCCATCATAAATTATTTTTGTAGTTTGAAGAAATTCGAATCTATTGCGCTAGATTTGCATACTGAAGGACACCGGTTCGAGTACAGTCGAGGGCTAGTGTGGTTTTAAATATGTTGAGATATTTTGTATTGTCCTTCACTTCGATCATCATAATTACTCTTCAATGAATGAACCATACATCGTGATGTCAGTAAAACAATGAAGCTGATTAACTATATTAATCGACCAAATACAACTAAATTCTTTCAAAATAAATACTTCAATTCTGAGTTGAGATATTATGTAAAATATAAAAATTTAATTGGCAAACAAATAGTTTTAAAAACTTTCTTAACGGTTTCAAACAGTCAATCCCTGGTCAAACTTCTCGGGAAGAATCCCGTCCTTTTTGTTTCAAGTCTTTCAGCGTATCCAGGACAATAACAATTTCGCCCTACTTAATTTTATTCCGGTATTTACGTTTGTCTTCCTTTCAAATGAGAAATATTTCGCCATATTCCTTGAGCAGTATTAAATTATGATCTCAGCATTGCGTTTTAATTTTTATTTAAATATTTATTTATCTGGCGAGATTAGCGCTGTTATGATGAGTACCAGATGATATAAACACGTATTTTACACTTCACCTAAGTTGATAGTTAACAATACATATTTGTTATCTTACTACCATTAATAAGCAAAGTATTAATTAATACTGTAGCTAATTAATATCGATTTCTAACCATTGAGTCAATAAGCCAGTGGGGATACCCATTACAAGTGGTTTTTAAAGAAATAACTGAATTATAGCACGGGAGATAATTTATCTTCCTCTGGAGCAAGTAATATTTCTTTAAAGCGTTTCTAAATGTCCTGATATCTTCAGTAGTTCTTACTTTAAGAAGAAAAAATTATTCGAAAATCTCGCTACCGAAATGAAGAAACTGAGCGTTTTCGATCTATTACAGGAAGTAATTAGTGTTTTCTTCGCAAGCAATTTTGTACGGTATTTCTGCGTTTTTAATTAGAACGCTAGGAGTTGCTCTGGAGCAATGATTTATTGATTTTTTGGAGTATTGTTTCTCTTAGTCGGAAGATCCAGCTTAAAAAGGTATCGACTGGTACTTTCCATTCGTTCTATCCACCAGGTAAGCTTTTAGCGGAGTAATAGTTCAAACGCCATGGGACCTCATTAGTCGTGGATATGGATGTATAATTTGCTGACAGTACTGCTGAACTGATGCAGAGGCTCTTTTACTGTCATAGATACCGTGTTTTTTTTTATCTGCTTAACGTCTCTCTAACAGCGAGGTCTTTAGAGACGGGAAGGGATGGGGGGCAAGGAATGGGAAGGAATTCGGCAATGGCCTTTTGAAGGAAGCATCCCGGCATTTGCCTGGAGTGATTTTGGAAACCATGGAAAACCCGAATCTAGATGCCCGGATGGGGATTCGAACCGCCGTCCTCCCGAATGCGAGGCCAGAACGCTAGGCGTGTTCATATCATTCTTTGACGTCTTGTTAGTTGCCTCTATTTTTGATGAAATATTCAGCACCTCGTTTTACGTGAATGCCGATTGATTTCTACTGATGTTTTTAACTTTACAGCTAAACTAAATTACAGAACTTCATTGTTTTGTATATGTTGTGAATGGCTCGTTGAAGTGGGATTTTCTAGAGATATTTCTTTAGAGGAATTTTTGGAACTGTTTATAGATCAATCGTACACAGATTCTCCCTGTACACAAGGGTGGCATAGTAAGAAGAAATCATTGCAGTAACGTCATGGCTGCATTTTCTACAACGATGGAAAAGAAAACCTTCAAACTTACTGACGCCGAACATCGTAAAAAGCGTATGACGCCAAACGTAACTGTGTTTCCTAGCTAGCCGGTGGTGCCTAATTAAATAAGCCACACGTGGGTGAAGATGGAAGTGAGTAAATCAAGAGGAGGCAGTGTGAACTGTGAGCAGGGCTCTGGAAATATTTCATGGCACGGCTGTCCGTCACGGCGGAGCGGAAATCCCTTTTTCGGCCGTTTGAATGTTGCACGAGCCACCAGTCGACGGCGTCTCCTGTGGAATACATCGCAGCGCCTGTTGTCATTTTTTCCCCCCCACCTGGCGTTCCGCGACCACCCACAGTGAGCGACAAAAACATCTGCAGTTGGCTGCCCTCGCACATCCGAAATACGTTACACAATAGTTCTAGACATTTTTTCTTTTAGCAATTCATAACATGCAATATAGTCTTCACGGGTGTACCGCCGGATAGTGTTGTGGAAACACAATATTTCGACGGCTGTCTCTGCCGTCTTCTTCAGGTGATGAGACATGTGTAATGGTCGGCTGACCCACAGATACTGCGATGGTTCGGGTGCCCCTCTTCCTTATATACAAGTCCGCGTGGCCTCGCCGATGGCTTACTATGAGCCAGGCCCGCAACCAACTGGCGGTTGGCTGCCCGTGGGCGTGGCTAAGAACCTTAGCCACGCCCACGGGCAGCCAACCGGAAAGAAGGTAAATTGAAGCATTTGAAATGTGGTGCTACAGAAGAATGCTGAAAATTAAGTGGACAGACAAAGTAAGAAATAAACGAGTTTTGGAAATGATGGGTAAGGAAAGAAGTTTGTGGAACAAGCTTACAGAAAGAAGAGAGAGGCTGATAGGCCATATTTTGAGACGTGCTGGTTTGGTTAATTTGCTGGTGGAGGGAACGGTTGAAGGTAAAAGCTGTAGAGGAAGACAGAGTTTAGAATATATGAAGCAGATGATTGAGGACTTGGGTTGTAAGGGATATGTAGAGATGAAGAGGTTAGCACAAGGTAGGAAAGGATGGAGGATTGCATCAAGCCTGTCGAAAGACTGACGACAGCAAAAAATATTTGTTTACTAGTGTAAGCCCGTGACCGTTTTTCGCGTACCGACACGGGTCTAGAATAGTTCCTATTTTTAGGATGAAACATTATGACGGGTTGTCCTGCTTTGACCACATATAAACTTGACCTGTGTTTCAAGGTGAATAAAATCCCATGAGATTAAAGAATTCAAAAGTATTAATGGAGGTAGGTATTAAAATCGAAAAGGGACGATAGCACAGTCGTATAATTGCTTAAATAAAAGGGGACTACACCGCTTTCGGAACTGACGTGAAATTGGTACTAACCTGTTGAAATTTGGTTTATTTGCTTCGTCAACATGTCCTCTTCACGTTTTGCGCCTACCTTTGCGCAAAACTTTCCAGGAATTTAATTAAAAACGCCTTAATATAAGAGGTTGCGCAACTGAGAAATGCTATCGCCACTGTAAAAATAACATAAAAATTATCGGTTCAGCCCAAAACGTGAAAACGACATGTTAACGAAGCAAATAAACCAAATTTCAACAGGTTAGTGCTAATTTCACGTTGGTTCCGAAAGTGGTGCAGTCACCAATACAAACTTGACTTGTATTTGACCCTTAAAGTTCATCCTGCAAAATTTTAAAAATTCCTGTTTGCTTTGAAAACAACATTGTTCTTTATTGAGACTGGGCAAAAACTCATAATGTAATCGTTGGTCATAGTATCTATAACGGCCAGAGAACTTAATACACATTCCATATTATTAAACAGTTGGGAAACTCCGAAGGAATGTAATGCCAGAATAGTTAATACTTTACCATATTTGGTCTGATGTCCACTTAAAATAACCTAATAACTCACATACAACGAACATGAACAAAGCCCATTAACGAAGTGGTCAGTAAAATATCTAGAAAGGAAGTAAACCGTAATGCATAAAATTTTGTCAAGCAACAACAGTAGTGAAAGTTTTAAGTAAATTAAAATTTATCCTAAGCCGTAATGATAATTGGTATTAGTGGTTACAGCAGAGAATATGAGTAATTTAATTGTTTAACAATTTTTTTAAGTTGTTTTCTTTAGCAACAGGCAGATCAACTTTTTTCAGCCGCAAAATTTATCAGTTTTTTTTATTTTTTTTTTCAAACTATGAAACGCTACGAAAAACAAACTTAATGAATGTATTACGGCAATTAATTTGGTAGCAGTTGCTTGGCTATTAAATTGTGAACATAACCACGAATTTATTTTAATGGTATCTCTGTCGCTGTTTTGCGAGCGAAGGCTGACACGTGACACCGTTATCCAGCCAATAGCTATCGCGGTGAGAGAATGACCTTATTAAATTTTGTAGTAGATCTGTTTTCTGAACGCATGTCGCTTCTTTTATAGAGGCATCTTCAGTGGTTTCTTCTGTTAATTGTGTATACACGTTATAATGTGGCTCTCTTATAGGAAGAAAAAATCACTAATGCCGATTATGGAACGTAAATAAAGGAATTAGATCTTAGATTATAATTTACATCATAACTCCAATGTACAAAATCCAATAACGTAACCATATTCTAACATCTATATACAATTAACACGGGAAATCGCTGAAGATACTTGTATAAAAAAACTGAAACGATTCGGTGAACAAATAAACGAACAAAAAATTCAGATGCTTTGGCAATATTTATTTATCAGCAAGCACTAACCTATTTCAGTAGCTAAGTTGCTAACATCTGAACGCATTCAATTGTGAAATAATGAAATGTTATTAAATTTCGTATATAAAAAGATCCTGACACGTTCAGAAATTTGTAAAATAGATAACAGATAATTTGGTGAGAATAGCTTGTCTGATATATACGGCGATATGTGGATTAAAGCTTTCAAAATTGAACGAGAATATGTGCAAAATCAACTTATCTCTCAGTTTTCGAAAACAGTGACAGCTAAAGAATTCATAAGAAATCCAAAAATGGTGCCAGGGCTTTGAAAATGAGGACGGATTAAATTGAAAACCAAGAGATATATTACTTTTTTATTCGATTAAAACCAGTTAATTGTAGCTACAAGTGTTGTTTTTATTTTTACGCGTCTCCAATAGATTTCCGCAAGGATGAATTCGACCCTCTCTATGAAAGACCACCGCATATGGAACCAAGTTGTGGTATCCAAATGAAATCAAAAGTGATTTCGAATTGGAAGTGTCCTGAGAGCCACGAAACATTATCTGATATAAGTTTAGCAACTTTTCTGACTCTCACATACACCAGCATATTAGAATGATCAGATAAAGGCACCGTTGTAGCATGGAATATGTTCAAAAATTTTCAAATTCGTAGATGAAAACAAATTATCGAGATTTAAGAAGGATAGACCGTGAGAAACATTCCAGGTTCTGTTTTCTCATCAAGGAATGAAAGTTATTAGTCACGAGTTGCCACCATTTTCTTATAGTTTCAGGAAGCATTAGACTCTGTACCACACAATCTGCTATTAACAAATATCTGCCGAAACTGAGTTTCGCAACAGACTTATGAAAGGATACGTGTTTTCTTAACTGAACGAAGGCGGTATGTCTTAATTTGGCGAGGATTAAAATAATGTAGGTGGTACAGTACATACGGGATCCCACGATGAGTTGTAATAACGATATTTCTTTTCCTATTTTTTATAAATCATTTCGGAAACAACGCTAATATCAGCTTAAAATCATTCGCTGAATTTGTGCTTGGTTATAGGAACGTAAAAATTATTCAGGTATACAACGTACTCTTGAAGTCGTTTCCAGATGGTGTGATAAATGGTAAATTAAATTGCATAAACTGTAATGAAAGTAACGTAGCCGTCGCTACATATGAGTAAAAACGTAAGAGTTTCAATATACGGTAAGGGTGATACCTACTGTTGTGCTAAGTGTGGTGTGTATTGCAAGGGATTTGATTTAAGAGTATCGAGATAGCTCAGCAAAGAGCTACGCGTTTACAAGGCTTCTGCGCCACGGTTTTGATTGAGAAGTTAAGTTGGAATTGTCTGATATCCTAGTGATGTAGTTTCTGCTTCAATATATTAACTATTCGTTTCGTTTTTCAACTAATAGGAAATACTTCTTCAGACGTACTGGACTGCAGTAACAGGGAAGGTAAAATTTTTATAAACAAATTAATGTTGTACTCGAAAGTTGAAGCTCCCTGGCGAGCGATAGTGACAGATTCACAGAACCGAAGAAAAACTGTCTGTCACAATACTCTACTGAAAAATCGACATGATATTTATGCAAGATGAATATCTCTTTCTAAAGAAATCTATTACTATATTCCAGAGCTTTGAACCTGCAAAGCTAGTTTGAAACAGTATTGAAGGTACTTTCGGCCAATTAAAATAGAGCATGTTAACTCCACATGAAGTCCTGCTCAATCAAGAAATACCTCTTTATGCCTTGCCCAGCGGAACATCAGTATGCCTGGGGTGAATAGTAGGGTAAGTCTTGAAAATTTAATTTTGATCGTTATTTAAACTACAGCAAACTGCATTATTGTCCTGTTTACGTCAAGTAATTGCCAATAATGGTAGAAGTGAGTTAGAAATAGTGAGTAGAGTAACCAAAGGAGCCAACTTCTACAGTACTGTGCGAGGCTTACTATGGGACATGAAGGTTCCCAGAAGAACAAAAATTGTCTTGTACAAATCATATCTCATTCCTATTCTCACATATGCTTTGGAAACATGCACACTAACATCAAGGGACCTTAGCAAGATCCAAGCATGTGAAATGAAGTTTCTTAGAACGGCCCTCCAGAAAACTAGACTTGACCGCATAAAGAACGATGAAATTAGATCAAACCTAGAGCTAAGGGAATCCATGGAAGAGAGACTTAGGTCATCAAGACTTCGATGGTTTGGGCATGTGAAGAGAATGACTAGTAAAAGACTGCCAAAAACTTATTTGGAAAAAGGATACTGGGCAAAAGACCAGTGGGAAGACCAAGAAGAAGATGGACAGACCAACTGAAGGAGGACGTAGAGAGAAGAGGCTGGAATTGGGAGCACATCACAGACAGAGAAACCTTTCTGGACAGGAAAAGGTGGAAAACAATCGTCTATAATAACCAAGGCTCGTAAACCACACCCGGGAAACTGGAGATGGTCCTCAACGATAATGACGTCAAGTTGTGTGTAGTGGGAGGAACTCCAAAGATTTATTACTTCTAGATACTATACTGACGCCTTTTATAAGTTCAATATTATTTCTTAGAGAGGGTTACCAGTTTTTCAGATGTATCAATATTAAGAAACCTAGTTAAACCTTACTTTTTATAAAATGGGTTTTGACCTTGTCCGCCATACAATTTACCGTCGCGTTCAGTTCCTTTCTTTCAATGTATACGCGTCAGGTCACCATTATTGTTACACTGCAGCATGGAAAACACAAGATTCAATTAAAACCACTCATGTCCTAGGCCGAACTCAAACGGGCAACCCTTTCATCCTGAGACACCTGCGTTGGCCACTATGCTGTCGGGGCTGGACTAGTAAAGTTTCTTTCCTCACGGATATCGTTTCTAATGCTAAGTAACTGATTTTCTTATAATAATAAGTAAAACATGTTATTTTTATTCTGTTTACCAGGTTGTATATTTTAGGTGACTGTTAGATGACCTCACATGTTTTGTTTACACAGTTCAGAGAATTGCGGAGTACAGATATAGATTTGGAGTTAAGGATTATACGAGTTCATACCTCAGCACGGAATTCGTACCGGCCGTTTTGACTACGGCTTAATGACGTTTTCTGCAGTTTTCACTGACAGTATAAAAAATTAACAATGTTCTGACTGCTGCTAGGCTCAAATTCTCATTTCTCTCTGCGTGGACAGACCGCCTTCAATAACAATAATCGTCGGCGTGGTCTTAAATTTCCGTGAGAAATTAAAAAAAAAAACCGAGGAAAAACTTACAGAACATGTAATTGACAAACGAAATGCTAGAGCTAGAGATTTGATAGATTCTGAGTCAGTTATGATATCAGGTGTTAGTTATGCATAGCATATTGAATACATTTGATAGCTTTTTTCAGTAATTTGTATTGGCTATAGTGAAACGATTTTTGCTGTTGAGTAACCATCAGATTAGAGCACTACTAAGTAGAAAAAAGATGTTGAAAATACCCCTCTTTCAGGTTTAATTATTAAATACAGTGATATGCAAGGAGTCAAAAAGAAATGGGAATTAATATAAGGAAAATTGCTTTAATTACTACACTGCCTGCCGTCGCTGTGCCGAATTTGTATTTTTTTTACAACATTCCTTTCAGATGGGAATTATTTTTCTCTTTTAGAACACGTTATCAGAATTTTTTAAAATAGAGATTTTAATACCGTGAGAAATTCAATATTTTAGCATCAGTTGCAATGTGTTTACTCATTTAACTAGATATATATTTCACCTGAAGTTTTCTTCGTAAATATTACTGAAAATTGTTCCAGTTTGATATAAAGGTAAGTTTTTCAGTGTTGATTCATTACTTTCCGCAATAGTAAAATTAAATTAGAAGTATTTTTTGAGAAATAAGCTAATGAAAAGTCTAATAAATATTATACTTAAGCAGTTTTGGTAAGTAGCAAGGCAGTTTTCAGTTCTCAGTTCTGGTAAAGACTGGCTGTACTTTGTACGAGAGTTTTTAGTGACTCAGGAGCTAATGAAATCTAGAGATGAAGCATTTTAATTATGTATTTCAACCTTGCAGGAGTAACAATTCGATATAATTCCTTGCCAACTTTGGGTGTGTTTCTTAACAATTACTTTGGTTTTAGGATTAGTCTTTTAATGTTCCGGCTTTTTCCTGGTATTTTGTTTCGTTATTGTCAAAGATAATTTTGTATTTTTAAGAAAAAATATGTATATCATGAAACAGAACTGTATTGTACTCACTGAGATTGCTCAGACTTACGTTTGTTTTAATTAATATTTTTAATTTAATTTAATTGCAATGGAGCACAGGCTCCGGTGGCAATTTCCCTACACACCCATCTTCCCCCTATCCTGCACCTACCTACATTTGCCCTCTACAAATTTTATCTTTAAATTCTTTCAAAGTTTTTGGTAAATTATTCATCATTTCTCTTGGTAACTCATTCCAATCCCTGACACCCTTACCTAAAAAAAAAGAATTATAGCTCGTAACTTTTAAACCAAGTAAACTAGTACAAAATTTTGTGACTAGCATAAGGAAGGATACCAAATCATGTGAAAATCAATCAGGACTTAAAATGTTAAGTCAAAAGGTGCAGGAAACTTTGATTAGATGTAAAGCAATGCACATGTGTCGTATCTAATCCCTCATTAAGCAGGTGACAATACACAAAAAGTAAATTTTTTGTCGCAGTTGATGGGCATGTTACAGTCGATCGCATTAAATCGACCAACATACATTCTTTTCAGGACGCTACCACTTCATCACTTAACGACGTTGAAGCACGGAAACTTGCAAATTAATTTTGCCCAACGGGCGTACGTGTTATGTTATAACGAAGTATCGAGCAAGGGGAGTGAAAAATCGAGACAGCAAATCGAATGAACATCGATCGAAGCGGTTAACTGGCTCCTACCAGAGCAAAATGGCGGCGGTCCAAAAAACCCGCTTTATTAATTTCCATCAGCGACGTGAGCACCGCACCACCACCGTTTCCGGCGCTCATTTTTAATTGACAAACTCGTAGCGGCGTCGGAATTATAATCGTTTTTACTAGCCTTCGAAACGGGCTCGTCGATGGTGGATAAAAAAAATCACTGCCAGCGGCATGGGAGGAAAAAGTTTATGCGCGCTGGGAGAGTTGTGGGGCGAGGACTCTGCTACCAGGGGATATAATTTTCGCCTCGACGGGAGAGAACCTCGTTATCACACGCTGGAACCTTCTACACGCACGCACTCATACATACATCTCGTATGCGACGTTTCGGGCTCAGAGGGATTGCACAACGTCAAGTTCCCTCGAGTCTAATACCATCTCTCAGAGATAATAATTGTGATTTTTCGCCGAGGCATGTACGTGTCTGTGTTCAGATGCACAGTGTCCCGGGAAGGTACAGGAGACACGCAGTAGGCTCGATGTGGCACAGTATATCTCACCACCACATCGTATACCATCGCAGGCAGACAGTATGTAGAGGCGCTGTACGTAATTCGGTTGTTTGCCAGATCACAATTCCGCGAGGCTGCCTTTATATCCCGGTTTGGGCAGCCGCTAAGCTGTTGCAGCACTTTTAAAATAATACCGTCTTCCACAGTCAGTTGTAGCTAAATATTGCTTCCAGTCACATGTAATTCTAGCAATGACACTACAAATAAAGTCATTGGGTATCATATTTAAAATGAGGCCAAGAAAAACTACGATCGAAGTTAACGTGGGGGTTACCACTTCTCTGTTAGTATCCTAATGATTCAGTTTAGTAATTATGTGCCTGACTCAATAGTCCTCAGTCAAATTTAGGCATGTAACACAATTTTTACAGTTCCTTACTCTAATTTTAACAGTTCAAGATCGGCCTACGTAATTCAGACCGTCATCTAATTACGATACTGGCAGTAGCTTAGGGAGCGTCCATAAACCACGTAGCTCCATTTTGGCCTCTTATGCACCTCTCTCCCTCCACGTAGTCCGACGTGACTTTTGTCTCTACACCCCTTCCCCCCTCCCCCCCCCCCCCAGTCACGTAGCACGTAGCTTTTTTCCCTATTGATTTCTCCTGCTAGACTATCGTAAATACGGAGAAAATTAAATGACGGAAATAAATATTTACATGCTGTTTAGTGTTTTGTATCTCAGTTTAGCTGTTACAAATCATATGAATGGAAAGTTATGTGGCCTGGTTAGGACCCCCCCCCCCCTGCCCCACGTAGCTTTCCGGCCAATCCCTCCCCCTCCCTCTAGACCAAGCCACGTTGTTTATGGAGCTCCCTTTGCTGTAGAGTCATAGACTGCCTTCGTGTCACCTAGCTAAATCTTGCTACAAGTATCCTTAATTAGAGATATTTTAGTCAATTTTTCTTAAAATTAATTCTATATGTTTTTGAATTAAAATGAATCACTATTTTATTTCATGAAACTCAAGCTAAACGTTTCAAATACCTGATGGAACATGCCTGTCTGAGTAAAAACTGTCTCAACTAGTGTTAGCCAGCATTTAAATGACAGTTCTAGGTCTAACTGCGCATGCGTCAACAGTACTCGTACATTGCTGACGTCACTCGCAAAGTGTTCCGCCGAGAAAGGTAGTAACTGGCATCATTTAAATGCTGGAAACACCTAATTCCCGCCGGTTTTCAGCAGGCAACCGTGTTTTACGGTGTGGACCCAGCTTTTATCTTAAACTAGGTGGAGAAAAAAAATTAAATAATGATTTATTTAATTCGCCAACGATTGAATTAATTAAAGAAAAATTAACTACAATAGCACAAATTACCTTACAGTAGGAGGTTTTACTAAAATGTTAGATCAGAGTACGCGAGGATAGAAATATTGTAAAATTTCGTAATCAGACCTGTTTATAATTTTGTGGGAATATACCATGGTTCAGTAAACCAGGTGACCAAAACTGAAAATGTGTGAATGGAGACTTACTGATGCAATGAAATCCCCCGGGTGTCCATCCGGATGGCGTTGTATAAACACGACGTTTCGACACCTAGCTATGCTGCCTTCATCAGGTTTCAGGTCTCTTCTAGCTGTCGCAAGCTGACTGGCTTAGCCTCCTATCGAATGTGTGAAGGAAGTCCGATAGGAGGCAAAGCCAGCCTTGGCAGTGGTGACAGTCAGCTTGCGACAGCTAGAAGAGACCTGAAACCATAAGGCGCATAGCTAGCGGTCGAAACGTCATGTTTACACAACACTATCCGGCTGGCTACCTGAGAGGATTTCTTGCAAAACCGAAGACGGTTATAAGTACAATAGTAAAAAGACACTTATTTCTGATTTAACGATATATTTCAGTGAAATTTCAATAAGTGGAAGGAGAATATCAGTGTAGTGGAGAGGAAGTGGGAAGAGTTTCAGGAAATAATAAGAACGTACAAGAAATATTTTCACAAAGCAGAGAATAAATAAAAACATAAAACCTAGGAGGCTAGCAAGAGAACATAACAGTGTCATAGGAAAGACTCGCTAATGAAGAATATTATGGATGCAGGTGTACTCCTTAATGACGCTTCCAGAAATTTCTTTACTATGTTAAAAACATGAAGGAAGGAAGGAAGGAAGGAAAAGAGGATACCAAATGTTTATAGAAAACGGTGACATTAAGTAACTAGTAGTTAAGGACTATCATTCAGGCATGGGACAGGGAAAATAAGAGGAGCTTTTGCACATAATTATAACACGCAGAATAAAAAATTATAAATAAATCCTGAGGATACTACGAAATAACTAAAAAAGCGTAAAGGGAACGTTGTAGGTGATATTACTGTAGATATACTGCACATCACTCTGAAAAATTATTTAGTTTGAGTCTGGAGACTTGCTGTTTACCAGAGGACTGGAAAAGTGCCATAGTAGTGCTAGACCATAAAGGCGGCAACACAGACAAGTTTGAAAATTACAGGCCTATTAGTCTGCCATCATAATAAATTGGTAGGCAAGATATTTTGGTTGAATTGGATAGGAGAGAATAAGTTAATAACCTCCAAGGCGTTTGACAAAGTTGGCCATAAAATGATGGCAAAAACCATTGAAGTGTACGGAAATTGACTTGCTGGGTGTGGCAATTCTTAAAAGCCAGAAACCAAAGAGTGTGCGTAGGAAATGCAATATCATAAGAAGTGATTTAATAATGGAAGTGTCACTGGATAGTATTTTGAGACCACTACTATTTATTATTCTAATTATTATTTTTTGTTGTTGAGATTTATAGTAAAAGATTGTTTCATCTTCTTTCGTTTCACCCTCTTTGGGGTTGGAAGAATCAGTCATTTCTTTGCATGCTGTTTCTTACTTTGCGCCCAGTATTTATTCAACCTCTCGGACCTCCTTTTTCTCTCCTCTTCCTAGATTATGGGTTTTGACTTTAATTTAGATTTTGCTTGGGACCTTATCTTTTCATCTTTAAATCTTATCTGCGCTGTTCTATCAAGTAATGACTTTTCTGTAATTTTTAATTCTATTAGGTCTTTTCCAATTTCTGTGAACCAATTAGGCTTAGTTACGCGGTTCCGGAAAAAATAAAAATTTGTTTGGTTAGTCTACCAGAGTTCATTCTGAGAAGATGTCCGTAGAAATTTGGTTTCCTTTTGCGCATAGTATCTGAGAGTTTTTCAATTTTTTTGTATAGAGCTTCATTCTTGATGTATACTATTTTATTATCTTGAAATTTTGTTCTTAAAATTTTTCTTTCTTTTAATTCCAGTTGTTCTATCTGCCCTATGCGATTCATGGTCAGAGTTTCTGCTGCGTACTATGCTTCCGGCTTTACCACTGTTTTGTAATGCTTAATTTTGGACCCCCACGAAAGAGGTTTCTTGTTGTATATCCCTCTTGTCAATTGGAAGGCCAATTCAAGTTTATTTTTTCTGGATTCTATTGTCTTGTGTTCTGTTAGATTCCAACTAATCCATTCCCCCAGATATTTAAATTCTTTCACTATTTCTATTTTTTTGTTCTTTACGTTTGCAAATGACATAAGTTATACAATATGATTACAACGGGAGAGGATATATAGGTGGGTAGGTCAAAATTACTTGAAGACAAATGCCAAGAACAGTGAGCTGATTAGGTACACAGATCTGGTTATACGGTAGAAAAGGAATTATTTGTTAAAGACTTGGAGGATAAATATCTTGACTTAACATTTGATACTAAACTCTATTTTCCACGTAAGCTCGGGCAGGTGGTAGAGAGATTTTTGAAATCCTTCGTTCACTGGACTGTCACGAGAGGACGTTCCAGAAAAGTAAGGTAATTTTGTTGCAAAATCTTGGTGAGTGGTAAAGCTCTGGCCTCGTATTCGGGCGGATGCAGATTCGAATCCTGGTCCGACCATGCAGATTTCGGTTTCCCCGAAATCAATCCAGGATGTCGGGACTGTTCCTTTAAAAGGCTATTCCTTCCCGTTGCTTACTTACTTTCTTTGCAGTAACAGATGACTTCGACGCCGACGAGGCATAAAGCAAAAAACCCCTTGGTCAGATCATTGCTTGAATAGGTGTAACATGGGGTCCGCATTTGGAAATTACGGCAGAACACAAAATTGAATTGTTATGATAAAGTAGTTAGGTTGGGCTTTATCTGTAGATAGGAAAAGGTGGGGGGGGGGGGAAGAGAGTGTTTGGAGTGTACGAGACGTATGTTGGTGTTGAGGCTTGGTAGAAGAATTAGAAGTGGATGGGAGGAAGATAGGACCATGGCACACGCTGGCACTGGTTTTCAGGAGTAAGGCGGTGGGAAAATTTTTAAATTTTCCTTTGTGGATAAATGGATCAGGGATATGAAAAAAAATATCAAGGAAAATGATGGACAATTTACCAGAGACACTGAAACAAATTAAAATAAAATTTGTAAAGATTTAAAGTCTTGGGTGGTGATATTGTAATCAATGAGTTTTAAGATTTTTTTTAAAATGGGAGAGCAGATGTTTAGGGAAATATTCACCGGAGCAATTGCTCCATCGTCACTGAAAAATAAATTAAATATATGTATGTGATCTGGGAACTGGTTAAATGGTTACAATTTTTTCGTTAATATTGTAGTTGAAGTAATATCGTGTTTCGTATGGAAAATTCGCTATAATTTAAACAATTATTGATTGAAATTCTTCTGTTTCCACAAGTTTAAGTGTTTTACTGTAAAAAATTTAATATAAAAAATAACTTCGTAGCTTTGAGCTTTAACTTCACTTAAGATAAAAAGTATCAACTGTTGGATCAAAGTCGCTAACGTGAAGTTAAATTTAAAATCATAACTTAAGCCAAAATAAGATGTAACAAAACAAATAGCCTAATATCCGGCTGTATGATTTCTACGTCTATCTGTTATTTGATTGAAAGGCTTTTTTTTTTTTATAATTACTAGTAGCAGAATACGATTCTGACGGGTTGCCTATCAAAATTAGGCCGCAAGTATTTTTAATTAAATTTTCAATTTTTTGTTAACTTATTTTTTTACATAAATTGTTATTAATTTTAAAGAAAGACATGTAACGAACATAAAAAATTAGTTACCTATGTAAAAGTGGTCGCAATTAAGGATTGTCAGCTGTTAAAGATATTTAATAACTCGTGAGAGTTATCTCACCACACCGTCTGTCAGACGGTGTGGTGAGATAACTCTACCGAGCATGGCGGTGTAACGGTTAGCGTTCTGGCCTCGCATTCGGGAGGACGGCGGTTCGAATCCCCGTCCGGGCATCCAGATTTGGGTTTTCCATGGTTTCCCAAATCACTCCAGGCAAATGCCGGGATGCTTCCTTCAAAAGGCCATGGCCGAATTCTTTCCCATTCCTTGCTCCCCGTCCTTTCCCGTCTCTAAAGACCTCGCTGTTAAAAGACGTTAAGCAGTAAAAAAAAAAAAAAAAAGATAACTTTAACCGTTCGCAACTCCTACTTGCGGTTACATTTACATTGGAAACCCAAACTTTTTTATGTTCTTTAAATGTCTCTCTTTAAAATGAATTATAATTTATTTAAAAAACAAGTGAACAATAATTTTTTTGAAAATTTAATTAAAAATACTTGCGCCTATTATTTGATAGAAAACTCGGCAGATTCTTTTTCCTGCTGCTAATAATTATACATAAAAGTTGCATTTTAATCAAATAACAGATGGACGTAGAAATCATAGCGATTTTAATAATCATTATACAAAATGCCTGGTTTCTGAAAGGGTTATGTAATTTTCCTTTCAGTTGCGTTACCAGATAGTATTTGATCAGACACTGCACCGATTTCGCTATCTGTAAATGAAAATTCGCGTCATGTTTACGTTACGAAGTGCCATGGAACAAGACTCAAAATCGATCGTGCGAGGCGGAGCGTCGCACCAATGTTTCCGATTCGTTCGCCGCAGGGCTGCCAACAAAAACGATGTTACAAATAACAGCACACATCCGTTGCGTTGGACAGCTTATCTGTTTTTATGTCCGCAGCAGTTTCCCCGTCGGTTCATTAACTGCAACTCTTTCATTTTCAATTTGACGTTTACATTATGCAAAAAAATAATAAAACATTTTGAATAGCTAAACAGAATGTATGAAATTTCGCGCTGTCAACACATTTTCGTTATCATTTGGCTCTTTGTGGGCTGCACGGGAGATGGTTCTAACTTTTTTTTTGCCGTAATTTATTTTGTCATTGTGATTGATCGCCGAAGGAACAAACCCTGCAGCGGTGTTGTTTGTAATTAGAAAAAATGTAATTAATTAGACCTTAACGCAACGAGCGGTTGTATGAATTCTTTGCTAACAGTTTTAAAGGTAGGAACTGCGAGTGAAGAGGTGAAAAGAATCTTTAATTTGCATTAACATAACTGTTAGCATAGGATCGGATGCGATAGAAGAAATAAGATAATTCTGCTAATTAGGAAGTAAGATTACAGATGATAGCCGAAGCAGAATGATGTTAAACGCAGAATAGCAATAGTGAAAAGAGCTTTCATGAAGAAGATAAATATTTTAGTTTCAAATATTGATTTAAGACTCAGAAAGAATGTTTTAAAACTCTACGTATGGAGCAAAGCTCTTCATGGTAGCGAGACATGGTCTTTAGAAATACCAGAAAGAATGAAAACTGATGCAGTTGAAAAGTAGGTGTTATAGAGGTTTGCTGAAATTAAGTGGACAGATACAGTACATTTTTTTTTTACTTAGGGCTTTACGCCTCGTCGACGTCATTAGAGGCGGAAAGTACAAAATGAACGTGTTTTAGAAATGATGGGTGAGGAAAGAAGTTTGTGGAAGAGTCTCACAGAAAGAAGAGGCAGGATGGTAAGATACATTTTAAGACATGCGGGATTGGTTAATTTGTTAGTTGAAATAGCAGTCGGAGGTAAGAACTGTAGAGACGCACAAAGATTTGAATATATGAAGCAGATAATTGAAGATGTATGCTGAGATGAAGAGGTTAGCGCAAGATAAGAAGGAATTGAGAATTGCATCAAGTCGGTTAAGAGACTGATGACAGCAAAAATAGATGCTGTAAGTGAGTTTTAAAAACAATCACACTGTAAACAGAACTTACGATATTTCTAGACAATTTGCGGCGACATTCAATTTTCCCTGCTCGCTTCAAAAAAGTTCTGTCTCCACTAGCTTTTGTCGACAAGACACACATAATAAAGAAATATAAAAAATGTTTTTTCTAGTCGAGGCGAGATTAAAAATGCTGATGATCTTCTTTAGCAGTAGTGTTACTATTTTGAGATACTCACTTGAAACTTCGAATAAAAAATCATTTTTTTGTATGGGTACCAAAACAGCAAACTAGAACACTAACGTTAAACAACAAAGTTAGTAAAATATCATCGTTAATAAATTTCCGGTGCTGCAAGACGTGGCTTTCAAAATAAATAGATGTTTTTGATTAATATAACTGCATGAGGCATTTTAACATATAACCGATGTTTCACTACATTGATGCTGCATAAACATTTAGCGGAGCAGAATTTTACGTTGGAGTAAGGGGTAAAAATTTCAAAAAATTTTCCTTCACAAAAAAAAAGTAAATACCGTAATCGTAAAGTGTATGTTAGTTCTTTTGGTATCTTTTCTATATACTGTAACGAAGTACAAGAGGAGAAATTCTTCAGTAATAGCATCCATACCTACAAAGGACTCAAATTTAAGGAGAAAGCTAGAGCTCCAGGACCGTAACCAAGATCGTCTATGCTTCATTCTGCTAACCCACTTGTGTATGATGAAGAAAAACGCAAAAACTCAAACCGACGATGCTACAGGCTCGATCTGATCTGTAGTACACGCAGGACGACAGGTTAAATACATTTAGCCTACTGAGTGGGGCAAGCACTACGCTGCTCTATTTAACGATCCAAGTGAGATCATCCTACAATAGCACACCGGCAGTGCAGCCAACACATCCCTCGCTTCTGTAAACACAGTGTACCTCGCGCTCCTACAGCCACAAATCACAGTTCACGCCGAGGACCACGACTCTAAAGAGGATAGCTCCAAAGGGTCTATACAGTGATTGCAGACGATAGTTAATATGAAACCCGGTATTCCGGCCGAGCATGTTAAAGAGCTGCCTTTCTGAAAACGAATATGCATCCGAACGTAATAATGATTCACCTCTTCATTTCCTTCTGCTAGTTATGCAACCGGTTTAGACATATATCCTGCGGGTGGTATAGTCAGGGGAATATTCAAAACTGAGACCTCACTCTCTCACAAGAAACACGCAATTTATGTTATCCTATTTTTTAAAATAAAGAGTGGTATATTCCTGATATAAAAGCATTGTATCAATACACATTCATTTTTAATTCTGTAAAGCATTTAAGAATCCGTACGTTAGTAAATATAATCAGAATTTGTAGAAACGAAGCAAATATCCACCTGAATTAAACGCAAAAAATTACTGGGGGCTATGTGGTTCCGAAACAGAACTGCAATTTGGGCTTGGGCACATACTTCCGTTTCAGAAGTTTGTTAGCTAAAACACAGTATAAAGCACGCATTAATGTATACCGTGCTCGTAAAGACACTGGCATCTAGACATTCACTTTGTTAGTTATGGATAGACATATTTGATCCCCACAACCATTGACAGAAAATTATGCACTAGAAAAATTCTAATAAAATTCGACTTTTGTATCGTTTAACATAAACTGGTGTCGCTCTGATCTCGCATTCGGGAGGACGCCAATTCTAATCCCCGCCAGGCCATCCAGATTTTGGTTTTCCATGGTTTTCCCAAATCACTCCAGGTGAATGCCGAGATTCTTTCTTCAAACGGTAGTTGCCGAATTCCTTCCAGTTTCTTGTCCTCAGTCCTTTCGCGCCTCTAATGACCTCGATGTTGACGAGATGGAAATAAATAACAAAAAAGAATAATAATAATAATAAAAAAATAATAAATTGGTGTCCTACAAGTATAGGTGGATTTATATATTCACGTAGCATTCAAACCATTTACTGGCTTACTTCACATGTAGAATGGAAGGTGCAGACTATATTTCGAAATGTATTTCAGCAGAAAGTCAAAAAAGAATTCAACAGTTAGTGAATCTTTGTGAAAGGAAGGAAGAACCACAGAAAATCATCAAATAACGAACAGTTGTTGCAGCTTTGTCGATGATGTGAGGCTATCACAGAAATAAGCAACGAAACCTAATGGAAATGTATCAAAAATTGGAAAATAAAACTGAAATGTGCATGATTAATTTCAGAAGGTTCAGTCGTACTATAAATAAAACGAAATACTCTTCAAATAAAGTCTCACAGAAAGGATGGCAATCGGAAGTCATGGTATTTTTTTCTGCGGAATAGCGACGAATGTAGAAATGTAAACATAAAACTACAAAAGTTTAGGACGTTGTTTAAAAAAAGCAAATACGTTATATGGGTTTCCTTGAATGGGATTTAGGATGCAGACATACAAATATGACGATGTACGTGTACCTGAATATGAGACAATTATTTTTTGACTCTTAAAGAACAGACCCGCCGACGTCTTACAATTATTTATTTATTAACAGAGGCGTACGGAATAAACAACAGAACTAAGTGGCTCGTCTTAATGTAGTAACACCCTTTCTAACGATAACGCATCTACGAATAGTTCAACAATACAACAGAGACACTTAGCACAGCACAATGTGTAAATCTCTATCTTCTCTCTCTAATTATTAATCTCCAGCGGACCGAATTGTTTATTTATTGCGGTAGCACTAATGTTGCAAATTGAAAAAAAATTTTTTTTCAGCTTTGTGAAAAAAAAACTTAGCACCCTTGTTTTTTTTTTTTTTTTTTTCAGAAAACAATATATTTGATAAATTATAGTTTTATTTACGAAACTTATATTTTACTTGTGTGTTTTACAGCTTACTGAATCATATAATGTCTTACATAATGATTCATAAATGTATATATGTAGGTAACATAATTTTATTCATCCTCTATGTCAGTACCACATTCACTAGTATCAGCACTACCAACACTATTTCGGTCGGTGTCGGAATTTTCTGTTTCTTCTTCTGTCTACTCTAGATCCATAAATTCAGAAATAGTTACATTTTCTTTTACTGGTTGTTCTTGTATTGTACGCAAAAGATTTTGAGATCGCAATTTTAAATTATGAGCGAAGTACACACTGTGCATAAAGACTGCGCCGATAGTTCTGTATTACGGTCTTTTAAGTTTGAATTTAAATCTATTATCATACAAAATAGGAGCTTTATTTCTTTTTCAATCGTTGGTTTAGGCCAACGGTTGCAAGGAAACTATTCATAATTACTGACAATTTAATGACTCAGTATCACTATACGCTGAGAGCTTAACAAGTATCAGGGGCGTAGCTACTATGGGGCTAGGCGGTGCAGTGAATCGGGGCCCCTACGCTCAAGGGGGCTCCCAACCATACCTCAGGGGTCTCCAAGCATACCTCAGGGGGCCCCTAGCGCAGTTCAGAGGGGCCAAGGGTCTCCACGGCAAACCGGCATTTTTTTTTTTTTTTTTTTTTTTTAGCTTTACCCGTCGTCTAAGGGGACCCCTGAGACACAAGGAGCCCCCTCACTTAGAGGCCCTCACTGCTCCTGAGGGGCCCCCAACCACTGCTCAGAGGGCCCCCAAGCACAACTCAGGGGCCCCCAGCCTCAGCTCAGGGGGCCCCTACCAGCAACAAAAAGCAAAAAAAGGTCACCCATCTGGCCTGAGGGCCCAAAATAAATATTTTTTTCGCACTTGGGCCCTTGTTCACCTAGCTACGCCACTGACAAGAATACAAATATAAGGAAAGCACAATAAGTAATAAAAAGAAGCAAAAAGTGTAGATAAATTTAAAATTCCTATTTTTTTAAAATGATCTGTAGGTCTACAGATGAATTCATAGGGCTGGCAAATAGAATAGTGAGTATCAACCCAAACAACGGGGAACGGGGATTCTCGTGCAAACTAGCCTCTTCGAGAAGTCCCCGTTCGTAAAAGAAAACTTGAGTCATGTTGCAAATATTTTCCTTTTTTTCCCCTACTGAACCAGAAAAATATAGTAGATTTAAAAATTATGATAAGTACTTAGAATAAGCTCTAAAACAGTCATATTAAACGATAAATGCCTTATACGTTTGAGATTTAGTAGTTATAAAAAAAACGTGTCCCAGAAAAAAAACCTGTTTTTTTTCACAGTTTTTTTCATGTTTTTTTCAAGTAAAAAAAAAACTCTTTTTTTTTACAACACTAGGCAGCACGAAAAAATTACAGAACAGAATTTAATAGCTTTTGAACAATGTGAAACCTTAGGATCTTGAAATTTGCGGTATGTATTACAACTTCACATGTCCCACCGGCGGAGCAAGAAAATGTAGTCTTATTCTCAAAAAATTTTAACGTCATATTTCGTTTCTTTCTGTAGGTTCGCAAGAAGTTGACTAAATAGCTCGAATCAGAGTTTTTTTAATGAGAAATCGAGGATTAAAAATTGTAAAACTTCACATCGCAGACTGCGTATCAATGGAAAAGCCGCTGTATTAACTGTGTTTCCATTCCTCATAATGAGTTACTAAGGAAAAATGAAAATGTTGGTATCAAATTGTATCCATAAATTGATTTTAAATAAATGTTGAAGGAAAAAAAAAAGAAGAAATGTGGATGAGGAGTCGTGTTTCCGTGATAAGGGCCCTGAATTCAATCCCTTCTCTGAACTATATTTTTTTATTTCGTACGTTCTTTTAACTCTTTGTGTAATTGCAAATTTAGCTGTACAAAAATTCGCCTGAATACTATTTTATTTTTCTTGAAAGGTTTCAGAAATTTTTTGATAGGACGAATTACTTCCACACCAGGAATATTTGATGAAAGTCTATTTCATATACATTTTAAATTCCGGGCGAAACTGTGAATAAACGCTTTATGGTTAAAACGCAGTGGGATCCATATTGCTCTTGGTGTTTTCTTCGGTTGTCATAATAAATTTGGTCTTTAAAAACGACGTTTCTAAACTGTAAACGTAAGAACTCGCAGCAAAATGATCCATATACAACTTTCCATGAAAGGAAGGGTAACTGACAGATGTAGCACCTAAACTATTTAGCGAGATAAAACAACCGGTCGTATTTTCCGCGTTATGTCTCCTCCACTTACTCTGATGGTCCCTAAGACGTCGTCATTGTTCAGTCAAGTTCAATTAAGACGCTCTCTCTCCGCTCTTCAGTTAACGTTACTTCTCAGCGAAGCGAGCTTGTCTGCGGCAGCTCCAGAGATAACAAACGACGGGCTAGCAGCGCCACGCCGTGCTGTACGTGACCAGTGTTGCCAACTTGCGACGTTATCTGGGCAAGCGCTGCAGTCGCTATTGTTGTTAGCTGCCGTGCTGAGGACGAAACAAAGCAACAACGCGCTGCGTGCGGCAGTCTGAGTTTTCTTTCGCTCTCTTCGCCTTTTTTTTTTGCGACGGCCATGTTTGTTCCCCAAGGCAGCAGGATGGCGGTCGCTAACCCTCCTAATGCGGTAATTTAAGCGCTTTTCATTACCGGAGGAAGAGCCGGCATCTCCCGGGAGGATTGCCCTCCGGACGATAAACAGGACCATTCTCACCCCATAGTCACCCTCATATTGCTTCTTCACAGAGGTCAACGCTGGGGGCTGGACCCAACTGGCAAAGGAAGAAAATTTCTGCAGCTAAATACGGCAAAGCAATTAAAAGCTGTTTGCAGATAAACTTTGTAATACGGAGTGCAGTATTATCTTTTATTTGCACATTGGAACAATAACTGTGATAAAGAATGGATGCGATATCATCTTGAAATCGTCAGTAAATTAACATGAGCATTTAAAGTAATTAATTAATTTACTGTTCTCTGGGAACTTTTTAATAAAAACGAAACATCGAATACGTACAGTAAAACTAATATGAAGGAAAATTTTTATTCTTCAAAGAAGGTCACGTATTGATCCAGGAAAGAGCATTTAATATTTTTCGCTCAAAGCGGATATTAAAAATTGAATAAACCTTCAAACAGCGGATTGGACACCTCCCTGTCGGAGGTGAGGTAGGCAGTTTATAGAACAATATTTGACGTTAAACAGTGTCGTCACAATTTTTCAGTGGAAGTGCATTTGCGATATGAAATATATTTTCAGTCACTGCATTTTTATTGATTTTAGTATCAACTTTGATTACAATTTAAATGAACGAACAACTGATATTTGCTAGCGCATTTTTGATGAAATTGTTATATGCTTCCTAAAGTTATATGAATAAACGGAAGTTTACTGTTTTATTTAAAACAGATCATACACAAACTGCCAGCGAGAGAGACAAAGCCTTTTGTGTAGCATTACAGATACAATTTGATAGAGACTTACCTACGCTGCCAGACTATCTGCATGTTAGCGCATCACGCAATAACTAATCGACTCATTTTAACGAAGTTGTACATAGTGATAGCTTATAGGATATAGGATAGATTTAGCTATATTAATAATATACTTCCCGATGACACTGCAAATTTTGAAATTTTTGTATCTGTCGCCTCAGAATACAAATATTAAGGAATGGATTTTAACGAAATTGCTTACAGTAATAATTTATGTCACTGGTTAGGATATAGGATACTTTTTATCAGATTAGCAACGGACGCCTAACGTTCCAAAACAGTAAATATCGAAGTTTTATCTCTTTTGGCGAATAGCTTATGTAACCAGATAACATCAGTATACTTTCTATTGAGATTAGTAACATAGTTAGGAAAAAACCGTAAATTTGTTAATTTAAGTGGTCTTTAAACGACATGTTCCCGATCACCTGGTTCTGGACCCATTCCCCATCTCACTTTCCTCCCGACTGCAGTGTATTGTATTTAGACGACCCGTCGGCCGGCTGGATCTGTTTAGTTCGGCGCTATCACAGCGCGCATATCCGTCTTTCTCTGAAATTTGTAGGTTCCATTTCATAGTATTAGAATTTTGTTAATGTTCTACTCGTAATATTTAATATGGATCGATATTTATGAAAACCACAAATTTTTGGTGTAACCCTGACTGCTTTGACATTGTGCGAAAGCCTAGGAAAAAGAGAAAACGTGGGCCAAGAAGTTATACAGGGTGTTACAGAAAGGTACGGCCAAACTTTCAGGAAACATTCCTCACCCACAAACAAAGAAAATATGTTATGTGGACATGTGTCCGGAAACGCTTACTTTCGATATTAGAGCTCATTTTAGTGATACAATACGCCATTCTCCAGGGCTGCATCAGCGCATCAGGGATTCCATGCGACGGAGGGTGGATGCATGTATCCTCGCTAACGGAGGACATTTTGAACATTTCCTGTAACAAAGTGTTTGAAGTCACGCTGGTACGTTCTGTTGCTGTGTGTTTCCATTCCATGTTTAATGTGATTTGAAGAGAAGTAATAAAATGAGCTCTAACATGGAAAGTAAGCGTTTCCGGACACTTGTCCACATAACATATTTAGTTTGTTTATGTGTGAGGAATGTTTCCTGAAAGTTTGGCCGTACCTTTTTGTAACACCCTGTATTTACAAAGGCATACTTTCAGTCACATTAGAATCCTAGATGAGTTGAATGGTGAAGAGTTCAGAATTTCTTGCGGATGAAACCTGACGTTTTTGTGAATGCTTTGAATTTAGTAAATCCTTTCATAGACAAGAAAGCTATCGTGTTGCGGGAAGCAGTGACCGCGGAAGAAAGGTTGTCACGCTTCAATTTTTTTGCCACTGGAAGGACGTACGAATATTTGGAGTATAGTGCTGCTATGTCACCATCAATGATGTCAACCACGGTTCCAGAAACTTGTGCAACAATATGGTTGCTGTTGGTTTTAGGCGTCGGTACACTTCTCATACAGAATGAAATGCCTGAGCTTTCGCTTCTTTGTTAGGATAGAAGGCAAGTATGATGCCCCATAAAACTTTGTGGGTCTTGTGCACCTCAATCAACTCTACCAATAATTCTTTTTCTTGCTGATCAAATGCATCCATCTCATAATAGTAACACCGTACGACAGAACAGGAAAATAAATGAGCAACCAGGCAGTATGAACACTACCGGGTGAGGCTTTACACGGCCTATTTTCAGTGCACAGTGGTGGGAGACGGACATACCCCCATCTTTTAACCCTACATCGGATGGCATTCCCACCCGATCTCCCTGCCAGGTCGCGTTACCCGGAGCTCACATTAGGCGACCCGATTTCAGGGCCGCAGAGGCGTGACCCCGACTTATGCGGCCCATACACGGACAGCCGTTGCTTGCCAGCGGTTGTATGTCCAGCAACGGCTGTGTGTGTATGGGCTCCACGAGCAAATTATGATGTAGTTTCCAAGCAGTGGCTTGGCTCGGTCGGCTTTCCAACCGGTCCGAAATCCGTTGCTGGCGCCAGCTGTGGCTCGGTGTCTATGGGCATTCCCAGCAACGGCTTGACTTCTCCTCGCCGCTCAGTACAGTCCAGGCAGTGAGTGAGTCAGGTAGTTCAGCTTGTGAAGTGTAGTGCATTCTTCCTGGTGAAATAGCTCTTGTGTTTTTGTAGTCCTGCGCACTATTGTCTTTTAAGTGGTGCAATAGATTTATATGAGACCACTTTCTTCTTTCCCGTAACCACTGTTTCGACCACTCTGATCTCTTCCGTTTTCGTTTCATCGCGAACACTCCACACTCATCCAACACTAGCACAGCAGCAGCTATTTTACTACTGCTCATCTTGACGGTCGGTGAGAAACTGAGTGAAATCGCAAGCCGTTGCTGGGTTTCTCTTTCTTCGTTAGTGGCGACTTCCAGCAGTCGCAGCCAAGCCGTTGCTGGACATTCTGAAGAAATCGCAAGCAACGGCTGTCCGTGTATGGGCCGCTTTAGTGACACCAGGTCGGATCGTCTAAAGCAGGGGTGGCCAACCCAAATGATCTTGCGGGCCACTTTGTAAATGCATCATAACGCGTATAAAGGGGCCGCATATAAAGTTATATATTAGATTTAGACCCACTATAGATATTTTTTAGGAGCGAAGAATTGAAAACCAATGAGTTATTATTATTGTGTTTACTATTATTCTTACATGTAAATATAGATAATATAATCATAATGATACTAAACGCACATTGTAAAGAAATATATAACACCAAAAGTAAATGTATGGGTGCACAAATAATTTATTTTTTAATACATTGGTTTTCACTACATTCGTCATTATAAAATAAACATATTTTGTAAAAGTGTGACGAAGCTCGTGAGCCGGAAAAAAGGTTCTTGGCGTGCCGCATGCGGCCCGCGGCCCGCATGTTGGCCACCCCTGGCCTTTAGGTACATCTGAGTGCGCAACTCGCAAAAATAATGAACACATTTCAACGAAACTTCACGTAGTGATTGTTCATGTCATTAGTTAACATATAGGGCACTTTTTATCTAGACCTGTAGCATAGTTCTCGGTGACACAGAGGACAAAACCATAAATTTGGGATTCTTGGTCTGTGTACGCGCACTTCATACAAAAATTAATAATTGAATTTCAATGTAACTGGAGACAGTAATGGCGTATCAGTAACATACACTGATCAGCCAAAAAGTTACGACCACCTACTTACTAGTATATTGGCCCACCTTTCGAACGCAATACAGCAGCGTCGCATGGATTCTACAAGTCCTTGGTAGACTTATAGAGATATCTGAAACCAGATTTCTAAGCACAGGTCACGAAATTTCCTTAAATTACGGGCGAGCGGTTTGTGGGCGCGTCGTCTGAGAACGAGCATTTCGGAAACGGAGAGGCTGGTCGGCTGTTCCCGTGCTACTGTAGTGTGCGTGAATGGAAAATGTTTGAAGTGTGAAACCAAGAGTAGGCGACAATGTGGTGGACACCCACGCCACATCACAGAACGTGGAGGTCGAAGACTCGCCCGCTCTGTAAAGCTGAATAGGGAGTGATCTGTGGCAGAATCGCTATTCTTATGCTCTGAGACACTTCTGGAAACACCAGTATTGTACTCTTCCGTCAGATCTGCCACAGATCACCCCGTCCTGCTTTACGGAGTGGTTAAGCCTCCGACCTCCACGTTCTGTGATGTGGCGTGGGTGTCCACCACATCATCGCCTACTCGTGGTTTCACCACCCTTCAAACACCATCCATAGATGCTCACTACAGTAGCACGCGAACAGCTGACCAGACTCTCCATTTTCGAAATGCTCGTTCTCAGATGCCGCTCCCACAAATCGTTGGTCCGTAATTTCGTGACCTGTGCGTAGAAGTTTGGTGTGAGATTCCTCTAGAAGCCTGGCAAGTGCTTGTAGAAATCCTATGCTACGGCAAATCGTTGCCGTATTGCTTTTGAAATGTGGACTAATATGCTAGTAAGTAGGTGGTCATAACGTTTTGGCTGATCGTACATGATACGAGGTCAAAGTGTTATGTTTTGTAATTTTTGAATTTTTGCGCACGGATCAAGCAATAACCAACCATTTCAACGATACTATACACATTGATAACTCGTGTAGTGTTAGTGATAGCTTAGATTATTTTTCTATGTGACATTAACACGCTGTGGAATTATAAGAGGGTTCGCTAATTCAGCTGTTCAATAATATAGTCTAAGCATTTTTATACTTCCGAGCAGAGCAATCTGTTCGTACACACGCCAAGCCCTCGTGCTTGCAAAGTAGTTAAGGGAACAATATTGTAATGTGCGTGAGGGTCAACCTTAACCCTAAAATCTTCAGAATTATGTGGAGTTTCAAGAGTTGGTAGAAACAACTGATGCGCCAAACGTGATTAAACCAAGCGTGGTTGGTGAGCGGTAACGCTCTGGCCTCGCATTCGGGAGGACGCGGGTTCGAATCCCTGTCCGGGCATCCAGATTTGGGTTTTCCATGGTTTCTCCAAATCACTCCGGGCAAATGCCGGGATACTTCCTTTAAAAGGCCATGGCCGAACTCCTTCCCGTTTCTTGACCAGAGTTCTTTCCCGCCTCTAATGACTTCGACGTCGCGAGGCCTAAAGCCATAAAAAAAGTGTTTAAAACATTTGCGTTCAACATAAGTATGAAAAGGAAGGAGGATATTCAAGAAAGACAAGGGAAAAAAAAACGTGGTTACTCCTTTGCTTTTTCGCACGCTAGTCATTTCAATGAAAGTTTATCATAAATTGCATTGATGAAGTTGCAGGCACCGCCAGCTATGAAATATAGTTTTTTAATTAATAAAACACAATCGCACTTTTGAAACCAACACTAAAATTAGAAATCCCTCCAAATTTAAAATGTGTGAATTATTCTTTTATGACTATGAAGCGGTCTGTTTCCTTGTTGTTTTTTTCGTCAAAATAATATTTGCATATACACAAATAGACCGCGAAACTCTTTAGAACAATTGTCAGCCACAACTGAAATATAATCTGGTTATTATATCTATGGTACTCCCTATTGAAGCTTCTGTGAACGATTCATCAGCCGAAGTTCTCGATGCGGGCTGTTGAATTGTGGTCAGTCGTGAGAGACATTATGCGCTATTGCTACCGACAGTGTTAAATTAATTTCATACCGCCTACAAACACAGGGATAATCAGCCGAAACGTTGTCCTAATATTAACCGTTTGCACGCACATAAAATGACCAATGGCCGCATTAATATTTATCAATACCTGCGGTTTAGTAATAATCCATCTTTATTACTCTAATTGCCTCTCGTGTGGCGTTTATTATTAGGATATATGAAGTAATGAATATGCACAGTTGTGCATCCAATCATCCACCACATTCCCTTGTTATAGATCGCTAGTCCATGCCTGCAAAATTGGACAGCAGCGGGAAATTATTCTGCCGTGAAAATTTGGATGTATCCAACGATTGTGAAGGAGTGACTGTGTTTATCGTAGCAAGGCAAGAGGCATGGTAACATTTTGCGTACATGATGTTTTCGATGTATTAAGAAAATATCAAAATTTTAGCTGGTAAAAGTGGTTATTATCTTGAGGTCAAACTTCAAATCACAATCTAACATCGCATCATTCTCTCTACTGTTGAAGAAATGTAGGATTTTTACTCTGGAATGTAGCAGCGCTCTAACGTCCATGCTTGACTAAATCTCGCCATCTTTCACAGAGATTTCACCACGACGAACAACCAAAAATTTGCAAGCAATCAAGCTGAAGTGGAGTCAGATGAACTAGAAGAACAACAAGTGTAGCCAGCAGAATTTTAATCATATGTGAGTTTAGTGTTTGGGAGTCAATTTCCATGATGCAGATTGTTTCCTTCGTGCCGCATCTGAGGAGAGATCATTTCGAGGGAACAGTGTTGTTACATATTCTGGTCCTGGGAAGCGTGCGAATATTATAACTCACCAAATGAAAAGAATCTGATATTATTATCCTCCTAGCTGAAAAAATTACACGAAAAGTTGCTGTGCAAATCACCTCTTCATTTCAAGACATGTGAAAATCAGTTAGTGAAATGAGTGAACAAAATACTGAAGAAAGAAATTGGACTAAATACCAGAGTAAGACAAAAGTTATGAAATATATCAGAAATGATACCACTAATAGCAGATCAAATATAAAAATGGGATCGGACGCGATAGTAAAAATAAGTTAATTATGCTACTTGGCAAGTAAAATTACAACTGATGGCCGAAGCAGGAATGATGATAAAAGCAAAATAGCACTAGCTAAAAGAATCTTTATGAAAAAGAGAAATCTTTTACTTTCAAACACTGACCTAGGGCTTAGAAATAACTTTTTACAACTCTATGTTTAGAGCACAGCACTTTATGGTAGCGAAGAATGGAAATTGAGCATATGGAATGTGGTGTTATTGAAGGGTGATGAGAATTAAATTGACAGATAAAGTACGAAATAAACGAGTTTTGAAATTGGTGGGTGAGGAAAGAAGTTTGTGGAAGAGTCTTACAGAAAGCAGAGACAGGCTGGTAGTTCATATTTTGAGACATTCAGGATTGGTTAATTTGTTAGTGGAGGGAACAGTCGATGGTGAGAACTGCAGAGGAAAACATAGATTAGAATATATGAAGCAGATAACTGAGGACGTGGGTTGTGCGGAGTATGTAGAGATGAAGAAGTTAGCGCAAAATAGGAAGGTATGAAGGATTGCATCCAACCAGTCGAGGGACGGATGACAGAAAAAAAATCGTATAATACTTTGTTTGGTTAAGAATGAAAAATTAGTTTTCGATTATTTTTTAATAGTTTCTCTTAATATATTACATAAAGACGATTCCAGAGAGAAGTTGCATAATGGAAACAGAATAATGTTCGTAATTTACCAATTTAAGCGTCGCGTCGCAAGAAGCAGCTCTAAGCGTATAATAATGTAAATTACACAAGTTTTTAAAGCACAATTCTTTTACCATTAATTTTCTGAAGAATTCGATGTGAATTTACATAGTTTCTTAAAAATTGGTAACGGTTTCCTTCGCAGTTGTTTTGCCACAGTAGTCATCCCTTATACACTTTACTTTTTGAATTCTGCCGTTACTTCGATTAGGTTGTTGCTACTATTTATGCCTTCTTGCTTGGATTTCGCGCAAAGGCAGAGCACTTCATCAGTTCTTCCTTAACTTACTTATCCTAAATTCTAACGCTAAAACGTGCATTTCTAACAGTACCTCAAAGTCTGCAGTATTTATCGTGTGAATTAGTTGCTGGTATCTTTTATCCTTATAGTCTCATTCCCACTTATCACGGCTTTGCAATCACAAAATACAAATGGTATGTTGTCGACATAATTATGTGAAACAATAATCAAATGAAAAACAAAGTCATGTATTTATGGAGAAGATTATTTTGTGCTCTATTTTATGAATGCTTATATCCTTTCTCACGTATTCTTCTCCCCTTCTAGGAGAAGAGATTTTAAGTAAAGGAATTCTAAGCTTGTTTATTAGCTGACTGGTTTAAAAAATAGAGACACTTTACAACACTATCCAATGTAGGTTAAAAAATTAACCTATGAACTTAGAACCGTTTTTCTTCTGCCAGGGGAATGTTGTCAGTTTTATCCGTTTCCATAAGATTCCACTGTGTTTGATTCAGCTGTACATATCGTTTGGTTCCTCATGTCAGTGGATGAAACTGTCTACCACACAAGTTGCTCAGTGTTACCTACACTAGTCGGAAAATCTCTGGAAAAAAATTCAAATACCGTTGTAACTTTCCGCAAAATAACCTTCCGCTGTCAAAGATAATAAGTTATAGTTATGAAATATCCACGATTCACTTGGAATCGTACCTGCCACAATTAAAACTCAGACAAATGTATTTCGTCATATTTTCTTAAGGAAAAAGATGTCGAAATTTTTCTGACATACCTAATATTTACAACATCAAATTTTACTGAACATAATTGGAACATCAGCAGTAAGTTAAATAATAAATTATCCTGTGTATGACGATACAGTCACGAAATTTCTCCTGACTTTGGAAACTTGAATTCAGTGACGTAATGACACAGGAGACCCTGTCAGACCACGCCCTGTTCCAGAGATATTAGACTGTCGTGAGATGCGGGTTGCGTGACCACAGGAGGGTTGTAAGTACCACGCCCTTCCGAAAGGGGCTGCATGAGGAATGAGAGCGTCTGACTCCTGCTAGCATTCAATGAGTCAACATTTCATTCCAGCTGAATACCACTGCTGATAAAGCATTCCCATTAACTATGTAACCTATGTACAAATAGTTACAGACAGAGATTTGCAGTGAGAAGTTAGGTTCTCTTGTGACAGACTATCTGATGTACTGAAGTAAAATCTGCAGCAGAATTGAACGTTATATAGAATCAATTTGTAAAATTCTACTTGTTTTTATGTGCTCCCAGCAATATTTTAAATCTTTCTATTTTTTTTTTTTTTTCGAATCACCCATCTTTGGGGTACGTCAGATCAATCACTTCTTGGATGCTTGCGTTTTCTTCTTCTCCCAGTATTTCTTCATTCTATCTGATCTCTTCCTTCTTTCCTCTTCTGAAATTTGAATCGGTTTTCTGGTGTTTATCGCAACTTGGAACCTCTTACTTTTGTCTTTGGTCACGGTCTTGGCTGTACCATTCTTTAACATCACTTCGGTAATCTGGAGTTCTCTCAAATCCTTTTCCACTTCCTTAAACCAGTTGGGCTTAGTCTTTTTTTTATAAAAGAAGTCAAAGATTTTTTTTGTTAATCTGTTAGGATTCATTCGGAATATGTGTCCATAGAAATCAATCCTTTTTTTTCTCATGGTTTCGGAGAGTCTCTCAGACTTTGCGTAGAGGGCTTCGTTTCTGTAGAAAACTTGTTTGTTATTCTGGAATTTGGGACCCATGATCTTCCTCAAAATTTTCCTCTCTTTGATTTCCAATTTCTCCATTTGTCCTTTCCTCCCCATGACTAGTGTCTCAGCTGCATAGAGTGCTTCCGGCTTAATTACTGTGTTGTAATGTCTTATCTTTGTGTTCCAAGAGAGGCTTTTCTTATTGTAAGTGTTTTTGGTCTTCTGGAAGGCTAATTCCATTTTGGTCCTTCTCGCTTCCATTGTTTTACCTTCAAGGTTGTTCCATTCAATCCATTCCCCTAGGTACTTGAAACTCCTAACCACCACTATTTTATGAGCTCCTACTCGGACTCTCGTAGGAGTGTCTGGTATATTTGTCATAATCTTTGTTTTTTCGAAAGAAATCTTAAGTCCTAACTTCCCTGCCTGCTCTTGTAATTCGGCGATTTGTTCTTTCTATTATTATTATTATTTTTTTTTTTGAAGCAGTCTCTAAGATATGAATGGAAAATTGAATGAGCTTACCCGTGAACCAAACCAACGTTGACAAAACACTCTAGACATTTCGTTTAAAGTTATTATGTATTAACGATATTATCAATACTATTACATTGTTAACAGAAGAGTATTTACGATTTAAAGAAGAGAAAGATTAATGAAGAAATAGAATTTAATTTAATTTAATTTAATTGCAATGCAGCACAGGCTCCGGTGGCAATTTCCCTACACACCCATCTTCCCCCTATCCTGCACCTACCTATATTTGCCCTCTACAAATTTTATCTTTAAATTCTTTCAAAGTTTTCGGTAAATTATTCATCATTTCTCTTGGTAACTCATTCCAATCCCTGACACCCTTACCTAAAAAAGAGAATCTTCCCACACCCTTGTGCCTGAAATCGAGTGCCAGCTTGTGGTCATGGTCATCTTTTCCCTTCCATGCACTACTTTTCATACTTGTTGCAATATCTTTCCATGCTTCATCGCCAGTATATGCCCTGTACACTTCCATGACACTCCTCATCCTCCTCCTGTCTTGCAATGAATCTCATTCCAGCTCCTTTATCATATCCGTCACTGATTGCATTCTGCGATAATTTCCAGAAACAAATCTAGCAGCCCTTTTTTGCACCCTCTCCAACTCCTGTATTTGATATGTAAAATGAGCTAACCTAGATATTAGTGTTAATTAGCATATGCTGCGCTGTTTACTAAGAAACAGACGAATATTTGGATTTAGATTTAACTAGATATCTTTGTACATGCAATACAAAAGAACACAGCTACGCAATTACATCAGAACTATAAAAGAATCTAGACATATGAAAATATGAATGTTATGCAGTTTAAACTTACAAGAAATTCAGCTGACCCAAAGAATAATGTTAAACTCTACTGAATAAACTTTTTCTTGAAGCCACAAAGTACGGAATCAGTACTTCTTTGGTTATTGTTATGAAGTCTGAAATATGTGAAGTGATAATAAATGTTAAACGGGTTCAGTAAAACGTGTTATATTTTGCAGCTTATCTTGATGTTTTTGTTGTTTAATCTTTCGGTTAGTCTAGAAAAATATGAAAGACAGAGTTATCAAATTGTTCTAGAATTAGCTGAATAGTAATGAACCGAGAACAATATAACTTCATCCTGACCGCAGGTTGAAAACAGTATGTGTTTTAATACATAATTTTATTTATTTTATTTTTAAATAGTAAATTCCCCCGACCATGCTAGACAGTGAATATCATATTAAAATTATTACATTAAGAAATTAGTGACCGAAAGGCATACGCTAAGTAAATGACTCTTGCCTTCAGTTTCTTTTGTGAGACATACAATATTTACTTAGCCATCTTCGATGCCAAAATAAATCCTGTTTAACGCATAAACTCTCTTACTTTAGTTTTTTATTGTTACAGGAAACTAAATACTGAGACGATAAAACCATTTACCCTCAGTCTCAAATCTCAACCAAATTTCTCCGTTTGTGTCTATTTTATTTAATAATAATTTTCAGATCAGGAATGTTGGGATTGAGACTGAACTGCTTCTAACTGTACAGAACAAAAACGGAGACTGGTGTCCGCATTATTAACAGATAAATTCTTCAATCTTTTAATGTTCTTACAATTAAAATAATTTTTGTTAGAGCGAAAGTATTGTGACTTAAACGATTACTGTGATAAAAACCATCATAAAGGCGATACCATAGCACAGTAAAGAATAAAAGCATTTGTAAATGCATTTAGCATTTTTTACCCATTTAAGATAACCTAGATATTAGTGTTAATTAGCATATGATGGACTGTTTCCTAAGAAACAGACGAATATTTGGATTTAACTAGATATCTTTGTACATGTTGTTTGCTGCCACTTTTACAGAATATGTCGAAAAAATAGAAGTAGTAAATCTTGTAAATGTTGTCACTGTTTTCTCCATGTATAATGGATAAAGAGAAAATCTTTATTCGGAAATTTCAGTCGGTATTTACTTTTTGCGATCATCTGAAGGCGTTGTTTTTTATTTCAACATGCATGTTTTTGAGACAATAAGCTACGAAATCAGAAATAATGCCAAGCCAAATTGAATCCTATTTCAAGCATTTTAAGCTTAACGTTATATCTGTGAATTGAGTAGTTTCTCTAAGAACTTCCTTTTGCCAACTCAGCAGAAATTTGAAGAAAAAAAAAAGAAGTCTCCTGAGCTGGCATAAATAAACGAGGAACTTGTCGTAAAAGTTGGCTGTTTAGCGATTGTGTCTGTTGATTCAATTGTGCTTAATTAGAGCTGATGGTAACCTGCAGTAGATGATATAGTCTCCGTAATAATGCTTTGAACTTGATGCAATTTTGCATTTAGCACGAGTTATTCTGGTTTTATACTTTGTTGGATATTGATATTTATGAATTTTTGAATGAGAATGGATAACAACAGTTTTACAAAAAGAATTTTCAACCTTATTTACAAGACTAAGAAGAGCAACCGGTGGATCCGGGGAGTAAATAAAGATATGATTGAGATCGGAATAGCAGAAGATTTTATACAATATAGAGCAACTTTTAGGAGACTGATCCAAAATTACAAGGATTTCCAGGAGAAGGGGAAGAGGAAATGTAGTAAAATATGGACGGAAGAAAGGAGGAAACAGCAAAGTGAGAGGATGAAGAACTATTAGAAGTCAAGAAAAGAAGGATTGAAATGAATGCACGGGATTACTTTTCGTGGTCCTTAAATGGTTGATATCGAAGAGAAGAAGAATGCTTGAATATCCTGACAAGCAATTTTCATGGTTTCCTGTAATAGATTCGGTTGTAATTCCAAATTTTACCTAAATTTAAGAATTGCGTAAATGAAATGAATATTTGTGACGTAATCGAATAGCTAAAACAACATTACATAATTAACAAACGTGATATATATTTTTTGTTTATAATTCTCTATTTTGGTTCGATGCGACCCACTCTAATTTTATCCTAAGCTAACTCTTCATTTCAATATTATAATTTGTTTACTAAATTTTATGCTTTAATCCTTGTATTCCTTCAAAATCTTCTGTTAAACCGCCCATTGCATTAAAACACTCATTGTAACATTGTTCTATAAAATTTTCTTTGTCCCTCATTGTTCCTCTCTTGGAAGTTCCCACCTGAGGATGATACTGGGGTGCTACTTCATTTCAAAAAAATATTACTTAATTTAATTGCGTAGAACTGTGTTATCTTATACCCACTGGATATTCAATGCGTTGTGTTCTACGCATTTCCTTCAGCATCACTATACTGTTGATAATTATAATTCATCCAACTTTAAATGGCATTTACAATTACAAGAACAAAGGGTTACCCTGGTTATCTACAGTAGCGACAATAAGTATTTTGACAAACACATTTTATAGGAAAAATAAACTTTCTTAAAAAGAACTTCCTTACAATTATTATGTCACTTTTTCTACTGCTCTATTTGCTTTAGTTTCATAAGAAAAGGAACATTATTTTCTATTACAATATTACAATACGTACAAAATTTATCCAAACGTGGGGTCCAGTTTTGGTGGTCTCTCGCGAACTCAAGTCGGGCTTTCCTATTCTTCGCCGATATTAAATGCTTTTTACTGGGACGTCGGCCATGAAGATTTGACTCCCTTAGGATTAATTTGACGGCACTATTTGAAATTTGCACGTTGTGATATTCCCGCAATTCTTTGTTAATGTCGACGGCTGTCTTCTTTGGATCGGCCTTTGAGAGCTTTCTTATAAGATTCTTGGTCCGAGGCGTTATTTTACAGGGCCTACCTGCTCTTTGTTTATTATCTGTTGTTCCTGTTGACTGATGCTTGATTTTCCAAATGTTTACGATTTGGCTAGACAAACCAAAATCCTTCGCAACTTGAGCCTGAGTCTTGCCTTTCCGAATAGCACTGATTACGGCGTCTTTTAAATCTTGAGAGTATTCCTTCACTTTCGGCATGTTGAAACCTGTGTAAACAAAGGGTATTCGATATAACGCACATAAGCGGGGTAAAACAATTGTTCTGTAGCAGTAAACTGAAGTGTCAAAATACTTTTTGTCCGATCAAACTAACAGTATCGGTTGTATACTCACCACAGTAACGCCGAACTCTGATACAGGTATTTGCACAGTCGTCTGCTGCCGCAGAGTGACCAAACAGAGACAGGGGTTAGCCGGTCGACGCGCATTGCGCCCTCCAGCGGGGAAAATGTGTTTGTCAAAATACTTATTGTCGCTACTGTATGTTTCCTGACTGCAAAATATTTAAAAATAAACACATAAATGTTTCTATCTTCATTAATTAATTAATGTACGCTTTTAAGATATTTTCTTCTTGTTCTTCAGCTGCACAGATGGAGTCCACTGTTCTTTTCTACTAGAACACTCAGTACTACTTCTTACACTTGTTTACGAATGCAGGCCACATTAGCAGTAGATTTTCATCCGTTCTCATAAAAATTTTCCCCTATATGTTCCTAACCTTCGCTAGTGATTTGTCTCGGTTCTTAATATCACACAAATGTGGTTGTTGACAGAAAGAACGATTGATTTAAACAACAATTCAGTTGACGCTGCGACGGAAAACCCGCTAAGGGATTTACCCAAAGATTTTGCTTAGAAGTTGTTACCTGATTCAACGGAAATAGAAAGAAACCTACCGAGCGTGGTGGTGTAACGGATAGCGTTCTGGCTTCGCATTCGGTAGGACGGCGGTTCGAATCCCCGTCCGGGCATCCAGATTTGGGTTTTCCATGGTTTCCCAAATCACTCCAGGCAAATGCCGGGATGCTTCCTTAAAAAGGCCATGGCCGAATTCCTTCCCATTCCTTGCCCCCATCCTTTCCCGTCTCTAAAGACCTCGCTGTTGAGAGACGTAAAGCAGTTAGGAAAAAAAGAAAGAAACCTTGTTTATTACGATTTTTCTTGTATTGATGGAAAATCTGGTGTAATGGGTATTTTGCTAGGAGTTGTCACTATAGAAGATAGCCGTGTTGACTCCTTGTAATTGGCGGAGAACGTCTACTACGTATTTGACTCTAAAATGTATAGAACAGTTTCAGAAAATAGTTAAAAATCGCTCCTGCTTGAGAGAAATATGTAGTGCGATAAACTGTATCCACTCTTATCACAGTTCCATGCATTGTGCTAGGAGAGAAGGTCCTGTTGCCATGGTCTCCGATTCTCTCAGCTGCTCTAATTGCGAGAGGCGTGTCACGTGACAGCTGGCGTAATAGGGGTCGCTGGGCCATGAAAGAGACGGCAGCCGCTTTTGTCGTCACCCGCTGAAAATTAAGAAGGGCCCCGACGTAAGCGGCTCTAGGGCGAGACCTTCATTACGACGTCAGATGTGGCTAATGGGCAAACACTGGGAGCTCACCTCAAAGCATTGAATACTGCTCGGTCGCTAACTAACCCCAAGAGAAAGGCTGGGCGGCACACTGGAAATAACCTCAGCCGGCCCAGGTCGACCCACTCACTGTGATTCTGGCTTCTTCACAGTGGCACTTACACACTTTCATTAAACTGCCAACGCAGTTCTTTGAAGGTGCTGATGTGTTGGGACCTTTTGTTATCTGTACTAATATTATAATTGCGAAAGTAACTCTGTCTGTCTGTCTGTTTGTTACGTTTCTTCGGCTAAACGGCTAATCCGATCATGATGAAATTTGACAAGGAGATGCTATTTGACATTAGGATGCACATTGGATACTATTTTCTGTATAGATAATACATATTGTCATTGAATTATGAAAACCATTTGGACTGTGAAAGACAGACGCATGTACAGGGCGTTCGCCGGAAAACGCTACCCTCCCAGTCTGTTGCCGTCGGCAACTTGCTCGGTCAGTCCCGCCAGCAGTTTCCGCCAACCGGCACCTTGAATCACCGCACTGTTTAACACCTCCGCTGCCCCAACAGTGCATTGCAGTGACCCTTACATTGTTAAGAACGGTTTCTTTGCATTGTAGATAGTTTGTGACTTCAGTCTCTTATTAATCAGTGATGTGAATAAACGTTTCTTTGCGGTTTGGCTGGTTTGGGGCTTCATACTCTTATTAATCTGTACCGTGTTTGAGTGTGAGTAAAATTATGGTACGTTACAGTTTGCAACAAAGAATATTTCTCTACGATACATATGTGAAGAAGAAGTCGTTTAAAAAGTGTCGCAGTAAATTTCGTCGCGAATATCCTGGCGCTTTACTGCCAGCTAAATCAACAATTCTGCGTCTGGTTAAAAAAGTAAGAGAAACGGGTTCATTTTTTAACAAAAAGAGACTGTCGGTCAACCGTATTCTCACAGAGGAGAAAATTTACGATATCGCTTTTCGACTAGAACAGTCACCCCAAAAAATCATTAAGTCAGTTAGGGCAGCGTGTGTCTCGAAATATGTTCAGAAGATGTGAAATGTGCATTACACAAGAGGGTCAACACTTCCAGCATCTTTTATAAGGTAAGCTAATGAATTACGTCACATTTAAATGCTTAGCACACAAGTTTATGAAGTTTATGAAGCGTAATTATTATGAAATAGTCCGCGGCCGACGGTCGAACAATGCCGGAAACTGAGCGCTCGCTCGTCGGGAGCAGTTTCTTCCTTGTAGCGCTAACAGTGGGTTGCGTTTCCCGGCGAACGCCCTGTATTTATACGTTTCTGTAATGCGAAACGACACTGAGGTCTGGTATCGAAGTGAATAAGGTGCTTGCTTCTACAGAAATTTTCCGTGAGGCTTTGGGTTCAAAACCCCTTGGGAGAAATTTTTTTAAAGAATTGTTTTTCATAGTTTGAGCCAAGCCTAGGATTTTATAGTAAGGATACCATGTTGAAATGTAGGTCCCATAAATTCAGGGCTGGAATGTAGAAGAATGCCTTAAGCGTTTATTTTATTCACGGTATACTGGTTCCACAGGCAGTTTGTGTGTGATCAAAACTAATAATGTTAAATATGCGAAAGTAAGTTTCCGTCTTTTTGTTACATTTTGACGACTATACGTGTACACCGATGACAAGGAATTACTTTGTATCTTTAGGAAGGAAATAGGATACTTTTTACCAGTATGAATAACAGTTTTAGTCATGAGACAGGTTCGACGGTAGAATGGTGTATCATCGATGACGTTCCCGTTATAGTATGCCGACTCGGTGTTGTTTGGGACGTATCTTAGGTAACTTTCAGACTTCTATATCCAATTCTAGCAATCAAATTGGCGGGTATCAGCTAGTAACAAATAAAGCTATGAGCTCACTTGGAGGGTTGTGACGTTGACTGGCGTCGCATTTAGGAGGACGCGGGTTCGAATCCCGGTCCGACCATTAAGATTTGAGTTTTGCATGGTTTCTCCACTCCGGGCAGATTCCGGGATTGTTTCTTCAGAAGGACATGGCTGAATTTCTCCCCGTTCCTTCCTCCAATCCTTTCCTGCCTCTAATGACCTCGACGTCGACGAGACGTAAGGCCAGAAGCAACCTAGTTTTCACGCCTCCCAAAAACAACGGTGTTCCATAGCATTTTTCACTCCCGTTATTACTATTGTCAGTTCAAATGACCTTGCTGTTGAATTAAAAAATTCCTTTGATGTTTACATCAAATATCTCTGTTACAATGGCGATATCGGTATTCTGGTTTCATACTGATGAAGCGTTAAAAGGTTACAGCCAGAAAATCCTTCCGTTCAAATTTTGTTAGAAAAGATAATACTGTAATGTGACATGGCAGCAAAACTAATAGATAAAAAACTGGGCTATAACTACCCGCAGTAATTACAGTATCAATATTATCGGTCCAATAACCATGTCACCATAGTCTCTTTGCCGATACATAGAGAAGTTTGTCATCCACATCTACATCTACATATATATTCTGCAATTCACAAAATTGTGGGTGGCCGAGGGTACTCAGCACCAAACAGGAGCGGATACAGGATTTTGGTTCGGGAGGGGCTTGAGTTGACTTTGGTCTGGGGGAGGGAGGCTTGGTTTGAGTTGATTTTGGTTTTCGGGGAGCTTGAGTCAGGCAAATGGTAGTCTTTATAGTCTCATCGGTCCTCGGATCGGTAGAGCTAAAAGAAAAAAAAGGTCTCCAAAATTGCAATGTCGGTGTGGACCTAGATACTTTTTTTTTTGGGGGGGGGGAGGTTGAGAACCATACCCTCCCTCCCCGGCACCAAAGCTAATATCTTTGTTGTGCATTCCAATCCCGAATGGTACGACGGAGAAAAGAATTCATATAAGAATCTTTGCGGCACCTTATTTCTCTGATCTTTCCTGTCATTCCAACTCAAATAGGTTGGTGGACGAAGTATTTCACTACACTCGTGAGTGAAAGTGGGAGTACACATGTTTACCAATAAGTTTAAACGAAAACGTGCGTCGTCTATCTATCAGAGACTCCCAGCCTAGTCTGCTAATCAGTTCTGTGACGCTTTCATAAGGACTGTAGCAAGCGGTCACGAATCGAGCTGCTCTTCTCTGTACTTTCTCTATACTGTCAATCAGCCTCTTACGAAACGGATCCCAAATGGCACAACAATAGTCCAAATTTGGAGAGAAGAGATTTGTACGCTATCTCCTTTGTTTGTTGATAACATTTTTTCAAGATTCGACCTATGAATCGCAGCCTAGAATTAGCTCTACTTACTAACGAATTAATGTGTAAGTCCCATTACATGTTACTTTTAACTGTTACTCCCAAATATTTCACAGAATTGACCATATCAATAACTGAACTGTTTACCTCGTATTTCTGAACAATCGGATTCTTTTTGTTAGTTACGCTTATTGCCTAGCACTTTTTACAATTTAGTGTCAGTTGTCATTCATCTCACCATGCCGAAATAACATCTAGACCACGCTTAATTTCTAAGCAATCGGCCCGAATTCCTTACTTCCCTATTAATAACCGCATCATCAGCAAACAATCTAAAAAGGCTTTTCACTTTGTCTCCGAGATCGTTTACATAAATTAAGAAAGGAAGTGGTAAACCCGATGTAACATCTAGGTTAGAAGAATATTCTCCTTCAACGGCGACCGACCAGTTAGAAATCCTTTTTCCATTTACAAAGCTGATCCCGTATACCATACGCTCGAAGCTTCAATAAAAGGCGGTTGTGTGGCACAGAGTCAAAGACTTTCTGAAAATCTAAAAAAATTCATCTACTTGTGAATCTGCATCAATAACTTTCTTTACGTCGTGTGTAAATATGGCCAGCTGTGTTTTACATGATCTTCTTTCGTGTTATATAAATTCGGTTTCACTCTGAAGAATTTACGACAAGTTACATATTTTCGAATCTAATATAAAGGTAGTTTACTCGTCAGTGTTAGCATCATAAAGGTTCGTTCCCACGGCGCGTGTAGGCAGGACGCGCCTTTCATCTTCTACCGCCTGGCGGTGGGTGTTAACATATGCTGCAAAGATGACAGGCGTTCCCTAGCACGCGCCGAGGATGTGCCGTAGGAACGAGGCTTAAGTTGTATTTAGCCAGCCTCGGTAGCGCAGGGGCTAGAGTGTCCTGCACCTGAATACTCAGATAAATACTTGAAGACGCGATATATGTACAGGGAGATCATATAAAATATTTTTGGGTGTGGCTACAAGACCATTTTTTTTTTTGAAAAGAATGTGTTACTGTTGGATCAGATTAGTCTGCGATGTTATTTGACCACAAATTCGAATCGTTTGTTACCGGTATGCAAAACTACTGTTTGCAATCTTCGCAGTTGTAAGCTTAGAATGCGGCCTTAACCAAAACAAACACTTATCTCAATCGGTAAAACGGAACACCGTCAATGGTTCCCATGTCTCACGCACGACGCTGCTGCAACTTTGTTGAGACAACATAGCATATCAGAAATTACTCCATAAATGAAGTTGTTTATTAACGGCGCTTTCGTAAAATCTATTCCTATTGTACATTACGTACGTTGTTATGTTGGTGGTTAACTTTGTGTGAAATGCACTGCCAAGGCTTAGTTACATACGATGTGGGGCTATTAAATAATGAGACTGTTGCTGTAAAAATTTTGTTTTAATTTATACATACCTAGTTATTATCACATTCAATATGCACCCCTCTTCTATCCATAGAGCGTTCCATAATAATTTTCCACTGTTCGAAACAGTACTGGAAATCTTCTTCTGTGATCTCCTTCATGACGTGTGCCGCTTTTTCTATCACAGCTTCAACAGACTGAAATCTTAATCCTTTTATTGGAGATTTGACGTTGGGAACAAAAGTCACATGGTGCAAGGTCAGGCGAATTAGGTGATTGGTCGAACACTGGGATGTTGTACTTCACTAGAAACGAGTTGACAACAATGCAGAATGTGCTGCGGCGTTGTCTTGAAGGGGAACCCATGATTTGTTCATCCACAGTTCGGTCGTTTTTCTCTTATTTTTTTAATGGAGCTGAGCAAGAATCTCAAGGTTAGGTAACTGACAGTCAGATCGACTTTTTCAATATTTTCATCCGCTTTTGACGCGGAAGGATGGCCCGGCCGTGAATCTTATTTATCTTCTTCTCGGTAATCTTGGATACACTTAAGTGATAAAAATTCACTGCCATACACTTCTTGTAACAAAAGATAATTTTCAATAGTGTTTCTTCAGAATTTAATGTGAACATTCGTTGCTCTACTATTATTTTTCCGCCAAAACAAAACAACAGCTACCGAGCGTGGTGGTGTAACGGTTAGCGTTCTGGCCTCGCATTTGTGAGGACGCCGGTTCTAAACCCCGTCCGGACATCCAGATTTGGGTTTTCCATGGTTTCCCAAATCACTCCAGGAAAATGCCGGGATGCCGGGATGCTTCCTTCAAAAGACCATGGCAGAATTCCTTCCCATTCCTTGCCCCTCATCCTTTCCCATCTCTAAAGACCTCGCTGTTAAAAGACTTTAAGCAGTTAAAAAAAAGCAGCTCTTATTCAAATGTAGGCCACGACCAGACTGATTTCTTTATAGAGTGGGGAGGTGCTGCATTCGAAAGAGAAGGCTTCACACTAATCAGCTGTCAGTCGTTAGCCTCTGGCACATACGCACTACTTCTGTAGAAACATCAGTCTCATTAATTTATAGCCACACCTCATAGCGTGAGACAGTGAAAGGTCAAGCACTAGTACAAGTCACAGATGACAACTGAGCGAGACCTATGCTTGCTACCCAGATTGCAGAGGCACTCCAAGAACGCAGCGAACCTAAATTAAAAAATTCCGTAAGAAGCGCCCAAAGTTGAACAAGTTCCTGACGGCCGAGGAGCTCGTAGCAAGTGGAATAGGACGGCGAGCCGCGGCCGATATTCGAACTAACTGAAACTTCGCGATAGTGCAGTGTCGATTGTGCTTCAGATTGAGATACGTGTAGTAATGCTCCTATTTTTCCCTGAAGACAGAATGAGCCGACGTTTTTAGTGTATTCGATGTATAATATTAACCGAATAATAATGAATATATTTGAGCCAAGGTGCTGCATTATGGAACCAAGAACGGAATAGATCGACCAGTAGCACGGAATTCAGAGATGAGTATGAACAAGGAAAGACAAGAGGATTCATGTAAGACTTATCATGACGTGAGAGACCGAATAAAAGTATGAAAGACATTACCAGAATCAACAGAAAATGTCTATAGTGAAATGGAAATTAATACTGCGACAACGGTATACATATATATGTGTGTGTGTGTGTGTGTGTAACGGGACGTCATTTAAGCAAACATTTTATTATCAAAATCATGTAAGTTTGTTAGGTTTCACAGGAGCCAGACGTCGAACGTCCTGTTTGTTCGACTTATTGCCGATCGACAGTTCAGGTTGAAAGTTACGCGTGCGGTGCTGAGCACGCAAGCCGATACTTTACCAGTAAGCCAGAATACATTTAATTTAATTTAATTGCAATGGAGCACAGGCTCCGGTGGCAATATCCCTACACACCTATCTTCCCCCTATCCTGCACCCACCTACATTTGCCCTCTACAAATTTTATCTTTAAATTCCTTCAAAGTTTTCGGTAAATTATTCATCATTTCTCTTGGTAACTCATTCCAATCCCTGACACCCTTACCTAAAAAAGAGAATCTTCCCACACCCTTGTGCCTGAAATCGAGTGCCAGCTTGTGGTCACGGTCATCTTTTCCCTTCCATGCACTACTTTTCATACCTATTGCAATATCTTTCCATGCTTCATCGCCAGTATATGCCCTGTACACTCCTATGACCCTCCTCATTCTCCTCCTGTCTTGCAATGAATCCCATTGCATCTCCTTTATCATATCCGTCACTGATTGCATTCTGCGATAATTTCCAATCAGTGACGGATATGATCACTGTCACTTCTTCACCGACGAGCAACATGTTACCAGCTAGGCTTCGGAATAGATAGTCGCTGCACCAACCTTACCATTCTCTGTTAGTTGTATACTGTAGGGCTAAGTCTCATCCCTATGTTCAGTAGCGCGGGCTACGGAATACCTCTCTATCTTGTACATCGTCAGCTGTAGGTGGTTTACGGTTTAGTACGGATTAAACGAGGTTTCCTGAACAGGTTGTAATGATCCGCGAGGGACAGACGTGCGCGTGTTTCTTTTCTCGTCTGGTGTGTGTCGGTCCCCGGTCCCAGGGGAGGTTCTGCTAGTGTTTGGGGAACGCCAGCCCCTGAGTGTTTCCATTAAATGTGACTTATGGCATAACAGCCTCGTGACAAGGCCTGCGACTCAAGATGGAGTGGGAGCCTGGGCTGTTTTAGTAAACAAATAAAATAAAAATGTATATCTGTATCCAAGAACGAAGGGGGAGGGGAAGCCAGGGAGTACACAGCCAATAGGAAAAATTTGTATTTTTATTACAAAAAAAGGGCGGTTTTGTTGCATGTCCTGAGCTAATCAACGGAAAAAGCTTCCCTCCAAAGATAGTGATTGGCAGACGTCATGAAGAGGGGGCGGAAAACGACGCTTCTTGGAGGCAGCGCGAGAAGACATGGGAACTTGTTGACTACCGACGGAGAGGTGTGGATCGACCGAACAGCTGACTACTGGGGACAGCAGTGAGGCAGCCGGCCGTGGTGGAGAGCTGGTCAACCCACCGACTGCACAACGTAGATTCGCCTGCACGGTAACCACCATTCGGAAAAAGGAACTTTTGCATCATCGTCGTTTTTTACCCTAGTTATCGCTCTGAGACAGACTCTCTTGCTCCACCGAGAAAGTTATGTACCCTTGTGTTGCAGAAAGAAAATTAATCTTTGTAAAATCTTGTCAAGCAAACAATTAAAGTAAATCGTAAAGTCAGATTGTGAACCTTGTTTTCAATAGATCCCATCCAATCATGTAATGTGTCATTTGACTTTATTAATAATTCTAGTTGTTCAATAATTCATGTTTAAATAACAATACTTTGAGATCTGGATGTCGCTTCCCTCAGAATAGGGTACACTCCAATCTCTGGCGCCCACCTGATTTTTTTTTAATCTTAATATTATTTGGAAATTAATAACTGGTAGTGAACGGCCACAGTAAGGTCGAGAAGTCGCTTTCCTAACATAGGGAACACTTCAAGGTTGTTTGATTAAAGTAATCCTTAGCTGTCCGCTCCCTCTCCTAGATACAAGCTCAGCCTTCGATGCTCATGTTTATTCAGCAGTTAAATAACAGTACAAGAAAAGAAAAGGATCGGTCGGAAGAACAATAGCTTAAGAGCAGAAGATACATGAAGATAGTCGGCGCAAGTCATCGGGAATCGTAGGGAAAACCCCAAAGAAGCCACGTGTCCGCCAACCATACACACCCCACAATTACAACCGCCAATCACATGTGTAGTAATATGTGTTCTGTGGAAGTTAATAAGTTTGGGTATTAAAATTTGTACCACGGAAGAATAAGGACGTTTATTACTATTGAGTGGAGATTATAAACAATTTTTCAGAGAGTATAAAGAAGGCAATCTACGAAGTTTTAAAACGATAAGTATTCTTTTCCCGATTATACGAAGCTGAATTCAAGCTAAAAACGGTAACTAATGAGAGATGTGGGTCCAAAGCTGATACTCTTTGCCACAATGAAGAACTACTGTTAAATACCACAGTTATAAATGCAATGTTGTTGCACGCCATTTTTCCGCAGTTGTTTAGTTAATTACTAATTGAAGGGATGACGCCAATGCAACTGTTTAATTTGTTTATTGCTGCGTCGTACGCGTTTCACCTCTCATCGAGGCATCGTCAGCGACGAATTGTTTACATTGGTTAGTTACGGTATGCAGCTGCGCAACTCTGCTTATTACCCAAAGCATGTTCTGATTGCATCATAATATTTACAATTTTGCAAACGGAAAACTTAAAACGGTACGTAATCTCATAGTGCGTTCACGAAGGTCGTAGGATAACTTCATGTGCCAGGAAAATTAAATTTCTGTAATGTCAGAAGTAAAACGCCCTGGAACAAAACATTAATTGGATTCAGGAGCTGAAAGCGGATGAGGTGTAGTTTAATCTGAAAAGAAGAATAAAGAAATTGGTGCTGTGGTTGAAAATTCGTCCGTGTGTCGCCAAAAAAAAAAAAAAAAAAAAAAAAAAAAATCATGATGGTATGGTTGTAACGTTAGGTAAGACTGTTACATGCATCAGATTTGAGAAGTGAGCATCTGAGTTTGAAAGGGAAGAACCAACAGGCCTCTAGCTCTAGAAAGAAGTGAATTCCAGATTTCGAAGAGAAACATGTTATGTTGTGAAGTTGTCGAAAAAAGAAAAGTTTTCTTCAATTGCTGCGTGTGGACTGTAGATGTCCAGAACTCGTCAAGAAGAGGACTGACACATTTCTGTCAATTCGCGGTGTCCGTCGAAGTAGTCAACTTTAGGCTATAATTGTAACTGGTCTATCACAGGAATACTGTTACGTAAAATATTGAAATTTATCTCCAATAAATACCATATTGCGTATTTAAACGGCAAATACAAAATATTTTCATCCAATATTTTTTCTAGTTGTGATAAAAAGATGCGAAAATTCCTATTTTCGGTTCTTCTGCCTTTTATAAACATTATTTTATTGAAAGTTCTTTTAATTCAGATTACATTGTATGCTAATTAACCTGTAATAAATATGAATGCAACCGAAATACAGTATAGCGACAACATGAGCCCCTAGAGCGGAGTCAGATACATAAATTGATAATACAGGGCGTTCGCCGGGAAACGCAACCCACTGTTAGCGCTACAAGGAAGAAACTGCTCGCGGCGAGCGAGCGGTCAGCTCCCGGCATTGTTCGACCGTCGGCCGCGGACTATTTCATAAACTTGTATGTGCTAAGCATTTAAATGTGACGTAATTCATTAGCTTACCTTATAAAAGATGCTGGAAGTGTTGACACTCTTGTGTAATGCACATTTCACATCTTCTGAACATATTTCGAGACACACGCTGCCCTAACTGACTTAATGATTTTTTGGGTGACTGTTCTAGTCGAAAAGCGATATCGTAAATTTTCTCCTCTGTGAGAATACGGTTGACCGACAGTCTCTTTTTGTTAAAAAATGAACCCGTTTCTCTTACTTTTTTAACCAGACGCAGAATTGTTGATTTAGCTGGCAGTAAAGCGCCAGGATATTCGCGACGAAATTTACTGCGACACTTTTTAAACGACTTCTTCTTCACATATGTATCGTAGAGAAATATTCTTTGTTGCAAACTGTAACGTACCATAATTTTACTCACACTCAAACACGGTACAGATTAGTAAGAGTATGAAGCCCCAAACCAGCCAAACCGCAAAGAAACGTTTATTCACAACACTGATTAATAAGAGACTGAAGTCACAAACTAGCTACAATGCAAAGAAACCGTTCTTAACAATGTAAGGGTCACTGCACTGTTGGGGCAGCGGAGGTGTTAAACAGTGCGGTGATTCACGGTGCCGTGTGGCGGAAACTGCTGGTTCCGCTGTCCGAGCAAGTTGCCGACGGCAACAGACTGGGAGGGTTGCGTTTTCCGGCGAACGCCCTGTATATCTTTGATTTAGATTGATCTACCATATCCGACCTATCTGTTAGCTGCTAGAGACATAGCTCGCAATTGCCCGTTCCCACCCAGCGCCCACCTCCTTAGTGCCTTGACTTCGAAGTCATTAGAGTGAGAATATGATTGGGGTGAAGGAATTCTGCTGTGGTTTTTTGTAGTAACTATCGCTGGTTTCGGAAGTCTGGATGGCAGAATCGGGAATCGAACTCTCGCTCTCCCTGTTGCTAGAATCAAAACTTGCTACTGGGCTCAGCGGATGTGTTTTTTTGCTGTCATCAGTCTTTCGACTGGTTTGATGCATCCTCCATTCCTTCCTATCTTGTGCTAACCTCTTCATCTCTACATATCCCTTGCAACCCACGTAAGCGATATGTGGAGATGAAGAGGTTAGCTGGAGTGTAAATTGAATTTAAGATTGTATCAACTCCGAAGAATAATCTCTTTTTAAATTAGAAGTAAAAATAATAATGAAAAAATTAAAACAGAACCTACAGGTACAAATGGGGAAAAAAATATTACGGGATTTTGTTGCTCGGTTCAAAATGAACAAAACTTCCTCTTCAAATTACCATTAAAAAGCACACAGTCCATAAATATTATGAAAATTTTATACTGTTGTAAAGATAGAATTGAAAAAAGTAATGTGTAAAGATAACCGAGAATATAAATCTAATTGAAGTAAACATCATACACGTAGAAGCGACCATAGAAATAGAATTTGTTTTGAAAGGTTCATTATTCCAAAACTTAAGGCGGAAATAATCGTAAATGTTTACTGTAATTCTCGATTTTTCCATTACATTTGCTGGTCGATAAACTTAAATGTGAAGAATTTAGTAATATCATAATTTAAATAATTCCGTTGGTTAAATATTGAAGGTGATGAAATGTTGTTACCAAATAACTCAATGTCTTTCAGAATATATATATTAATATTTCATTTAAGTAATCATCAATATTAAAGCAGTATATCTTAGCCACTCTTTCCTTGTAATACGCATGTTAATTAAATATTCATTTAGATACCAGTGACTGAGATTTAAATAAGTCTGCAAGCAAATGTTCAGGCGGTGAATAGCCACTCTGTTTTAGAAGGTAGTTAGTATGAAAGCAAACTTCAAATACTGCGAACGCGGCACTGCAAATACACTGCTTAAGTTGATTGGTTTATCGACAAAAAACTTGGCCGATTAAACCGCACGGTCCAACGAATCTCGCAAGTTAAATATTTTGCTTTGAGTGTAGGCAAATTCGGCCCGCTTGTTTGTTCCCCTTTGTGCATCATTTAATCGACCGACCGCGCGCCTCGTCGGGGGTGGACATGGGGGAGATTTCTGCAGCACCCCCAGAGTATAGAGACAGAGTGTGGGCCGGCTTGGCTTTTTGTTTTTCAGCGTGACCTCAATTTACGCGTAAATAACTTGTCTGCTTATTTACATTCGTTGCCGACTGTTCGCTTATACATTTCAGTTAATTGACAGACCGCAGTAAATAAACGGGTTGGGTGAAATGTAGTTCCATATAATCGAATTGGATGCGGTTTCACAGGCATCCCAAATAGCTCATAGCATTTCTATGGAGGGTTTACTTGTTAGGTATCCAGAACAAAATCAATTTTTAGCTGTGATATAAAATATGGTTCACATAAGGTGTTAAACGAAGTAATATCGTCATGCGAATTTGTATTTCATTAGTATATATATATATATATTTACGCTGAACGTACATCTATGTTGTTTCGCGGCAGGAATTATCAGTACGTATTTGCAACAGATGCACAGTATTATATCTTACCGTCAGTAACAAATACAAATCACGTTACGAAATCTGATGAAAAGCTTTCGTGTCTGAGTACATGACGACCAAAGACTTTTCCATCTTCATAAATTTCCCACACCACATCAGGCTATTCGTTTGTGGCTCCTTAATACGAGCTGCGGGGATATCCTGTTCAGTCGTTACCAAGATAATTATTTAATTAATTACTACAAATCATAACCAAGAAGATTCCTGTTTCTTGTTACCCTTGATCAGGTTTCAGTTCTCTCGTAGCCTTCTTATTCTTCATTGCCTGTCCACTTAAATTTTTCCGTTTTTCTCCACAGTTAAATTTTAAAATTTTACACGTAATTTTTTTCCTTCTTTCTGATTACCAGCATTCCTGGTACTTAGATCACACAAAATACTAGACAAAGTATGTTTCTTAATTCAATCTGTATCTTTCTGAGCGTTAGAAATTGTAAAAAGCTTTCTTTCCCATAGATGATCTAAGTACTCCTTATTTTTTCTGTACAATTGAAATTTCAAATAACTGAATTTCCTAAATGCTTGAATGATTTTACCTATTCCACAGTATTGCCCTCCACAAATATAATATAATTTCTTTTTCCTTCCAAACTTCCATTACTTCAATGTCCATTTCATTTCAATAAGTTTTTCTCTTCTTACAATGCCCTCCATCACATTCCACAGTTTTAACATAGCTATTTCATCCATATACAGTCAACAGGCACTAGAGGGACTTGACCTTCCTCGCAAGACTTGGGCAGCTCTTAACAGAGTTAGGACTGGTCATGGAAGATATGCTTCATCTTTGTATACATGGGGAATGAGAGATTCACCGAGATACGATTGTGGTGAGGAAACGCAAACCATCCGTCACGTGACATTTGACTGCCCACTTCGAGCCTTCAGGGGATCACCGATAGATTTTATTAACATTTCAAATGAAGCTTTAGATTGGCTACACCATGTTAATTTTGAATTTTAATTGTAATTAATGTTAAATTGTAATATTTTTGTGCAATGGCCATAAGCTAAATAAATAAATAAATCCATATACCGGAAAGTTTTTTTTTTAGCTAATCTCCTCCCATGTATTTAAACAAAATATAAAACCTTCTCCTTCAATCTTTTAGCATGTGTATCGATTAACGCTGATGACATGCACCTTTTATATTCTTTTGTTTCTTTTTCTTCTAAGTGTCACTTTATTTCCTATGTACAATTTCTTTACCAGTATCCTTATTATTTCAGTCCATATTAATATCTTCTCTCAATTTAGCGTTCTGCCCTCGCATTCGAGAGGACAGCGGTTCGTATCCCCGTCCGAGTTTCCCAAAATCACTCCAGGCGAATGCTTCTCAAAAGGCCATAGCCGAATTCTTTCCCGTTCCTTGTCCCCAGTCCCATCCCGCCTCTAATGACCTCGACGTCGACGAGGCGTAAAGCCATAAGTAAAAAAAAAACTCTCTTAATTTGTAAACTGCAGTAAAACAGAACCTGCCAGTGAGGCTGAGTGCGGGGAGGTACAGCGGGATATGCCTCGAGGCCAGGTCACTGCGTACAGGCAGGCGGCTTTTAGACTGCGCAAACGCAACCCGAATGATGAGACGTCCCCAATCCTCGCATCATAAACTAAACATTTCGCAAATAAGAAATACACTTCCTCAGACTTCCACGGCCATCTTTGTTCATGATTAATTGACTTTCGGGTTTTGCCGCGTTGTTTATTTCATTACCTAAGCTTTCGGCTGGTATCCTCCAGCCTTCGTCAGAGATACTGTTTATGTTGACATAGCAACGAGCGCCAAGCATCGCAGAGTAAGAGGCCGCTATCTTCGTTGATGTTGTTGGTGTTTTTTTAAAATTTCTGCTGCCTCTTTCACCCGTCGGGGCCACCACTGGTCTTCTCTCCACAGTAGCCTCGTTTCTTGAAATTTTACTTCATGCCCGGTATTAATAGCATGGCGGACTACGGCGGATTTGTCACTGTTGTTATATTTGTAGTGGCGGATATGTTCTTTAAGTTTCTCCGCCACAGAGCGACCTGTCTCGCCGATATAAACACTGCCACAACTGCAGGGGATTTCGTAAACACCCATAAGCTGGTGTGGGTGTAATTTGTCTTTTACCTTTGTCAGTGACTGACCAAGTTTGCAGTTAGCCTTATATACTATTCGCACCTCCACCCGCTTTAACAATTTCCCAATCCGGTCTGTGATACCCTGAATGTATGGGAGACAGGCGAATTTTGTTGGCACATTAATATCATGGGATAAGTTGACGTCTCCCATAGGTTTTTTGGGTCTTAAAACCCTCCTGATCTCAGATTCACTATAGCCGTTGACTTGGAATATTTTTGTAAGAGTCTCCATTTCTTCATTCAGACATTCCGAGTCACATACTGTCTTAGCTCTTAAGTTGAGTGATGTCAATACGCCTCTCTTCGTTGCCGGATGATGGTGCCGAAAGCTTAGGTAATGAAATAAACAACGCGGCAAAACCCGAAAGTCAATTAATCATGAAGAAATACACTTGTCATAAAGACGTTAAACGTATCGTAGACAGATTGCAAGGCGAGACTCTCCTCCAGTAAATTAGGCACGCCGAACTTAAGGGGGCGTCCATTAATTACGTGAGGTGAAATAGGGGTGGAGGGGGGGGGTCGACCGAAATCTCAAACCATCTTTTTAATTCTTTAAAAAACAAAAGAGCTAAAAAAAGTGACGCAAATCCCAACTTTGGGTATAACGAGGTCGTCGGAAAGAGAGGGGCGGGGTGGTTCTTCGAGATCTAATCTCACCATAGAGGGGGGGGGGATCACACCAAATTTCATCACGGGGGGGGGGATCCAGATTTCCGAAAAAATATCCCACGTAAGTAATGGACGTCAACAGGTTAGGCGAAACTTCAACTAGGAACTTAGTTCCCAGCCCCTCTCATGATTCACACTGGATATCTGTAGACTTTGGTGACCGAATCGGTAAAAAAAACTCATTAAAAACAGACACAGCGGTTGTGTTTCTGAAGCGATCTAAGCGTATTTACGGTTTATGTTACGCTTTCTAACGCATCGTTCTCTTCCTCACGTATCCTCGTGTTCGGATCGATGGACTTGTCTGGGGCTGGCTGGCAGCAGCCAATTAAAGGGCCACGCTGGGCTCTTGGTCGAATTACTTCTGGCAGGGCTGAACACGGAACGGGTCTTGTTCCGGCCTTATTGCCAAAGGATTAGTCCGTTATTTAAACAATGTGCCTCTCGGAGCGGCAACTTTACAGTACGCCTATTCCGATTAAATAAAAGCAATTTAAGAAACACATTCGGCTGAGCTGCTTGCCCATTAAATGCGGATAAAGGGAGTTTAGTCGGGGAACAGTGACAATGAATTCGCAGAGTTCAGTTATACCGCGTTTGCGAAATTCGTCGGAGACCGTTTTAGAACGAAATAAGCGCTGCGTGGCAGTAAAAAGGGAAAGTTGACGGCACTGGTGTTTGTTCTTCGACCTACCCCGTCCATCTCTAAGTGCTTAAATCCCGATTTGGCAGCTAGTGTTAAACCTCTCTTACGCTGCGTTTGTGTAAATGTTCCCATCTTTCGTGAAATTTTGGTTTTGTTACTCAAGTAAGTTTTATTCTGTTGCTATTAAAACTGAATGCAGCGAAAACGAATAACACAGAAGTCATTAAAATTTACTAATTGACTTAAGGAATGCAGAAGGTAGTAACATTATCTGATTAGTCTCAGTTGTTTAACAATTGGGGAGTGTTATTTGTTCGACATAAGTTACTGGAATGCTGATATAAGAGATGAAAACGTGCAACAAAGCAATTATGGTAAATTTCTTACAAAAGAAAACGTGAAATCGTCAAAAACTCGTGAAATATTTTGAAAACATTTTTCACAGGAAACGGTGTTGGATATATGCGCCTTCAATAAATTATAGCAAGACCTTTACACATGGCCAAGCTGATGTGGTCATAGAACAAGAGCTCGGCGTCTAGAAAAATCTAGAAAAGAACGAACTCCAAATAATACGTAAGCAGATGTTAGAGAGAAGTCTTTTTCGGAGTTTAATGTTGATCTGATACAATTGGATAGCAAGCCGATTTAGCCCGAAGTTTTTAGTTTCTCAGCGATCATTAACACAGTCGCCATCTTATGGCGAAAGGTTTCTCATATTTCACTAGCAACTGCAAGTTCTCAACGATATCATCGGTAAAGGGAGGTCAGTTTCAGAAGTTTGTGATTTCGTACTGTGTCCTACACATTTTTTTTTAACTTATGGCTTTACGTCTCGCCGACGTCGAGGTCATTAGAGGCGGGATGGGACTGGGCACAAAGAACGGGAATGAATTCGGCCATAGCCTTTTGAAGGAAGCATCCCGGCAGTTGGCTGGAGTGATTTGAGGAAACCATGGAAAACCCAAATTACGCTTCTCGATGTTACATTTTCAATTAAGAAATTTTATTGATGATAGGTTATAAACATTTTTACAATTTTGATAACCTATTTCTCATTGGAATGTCGTTTTATTCAGGCACCTAAAATAATATTTTCGAACCTAAAAATCCGAGTTCTAATCATATTAAACCGTTCGTTCGAACATATGAACAGTTATTTTGAATCTCATTTTTCTAACTGCTCTCTGAAGAAGTAGCATATTGTAAGACGTTAGCTCGGTAATTTCGGAATATTTCATCTAAGTTGGTCAGAGAGAATATAATTCGTGTTGGTATTTACAGCGTTGTTGATACTGATGGAATTGATTATGCGGGAACAAGTATGCACCGGGGATTATTTGCTGTTATATTCAGCATCATCGCATCCCTTATTGTGCGAATTTGAGGCCTTGTGACTTACGATATTAATAACATACATTCTGTATCCTACACGTATTTTTTATGTAGATTTAGTTGTTCCAGTCTAGCGTTCGGTATATCATCTCGGCCAGGTATCTTCTTGTTAGGCAGAAAGTTCTCTCAGCAACAAATTTAATGGATAGCGGTTTATTGCCATCAAGGTCGTTTCGTCCACACTTCAGTGATGGAGCTTTGCTGTTAAGGAACGTGTTGGATGTCGACCGTGGACTACATTAAAGAATATTCCTTACATTACCTTGAAGTGGTTTTGTGAAACCGCCGAAAACCTAAAGGTCGATGGTAAAATTACCGAAAATCCAAGAAATACGCTGTGCGCATATTGCCTCTTTCAACCATAGAAAATATAAATCTTTTGCATGATTTTATTTTACTCGTGATACCATTTCTTCTTCCTCAGCAAATTACATTTACTGTGGAAGAACTGTAATGATTTTTGTATTTTGATTCACTTTATTGCTTATCTAATATAGAAGATAAATGGCAATGAGTGAGAACTAATATTTGAGTCTAACAGTTTTGAGGATCTGAGGTTGAATACGTCCTTTAGTTCCTTCCAAGCGTTCATAGTTTTCCAAGGGCATTATAGGAAAACTGAACCATATCAAATTTGTCACTTGATTTATGGTTGTAATCATCTTTTTCTTACTAAAATAACCACACTACACGAAGCACAATTAAAAGAAAATACTTTTTACCAATCAGATGCAGTATCCAACATCTTACGGAACGCAGTTTTCAACGCTGCAATTCAAGACTAAGCAGAAATAATCATCAAGTATATTAACGATTTAAAAAATCATTCGTAGACAGAAAATAAATATTTAACTTGAAATAAATAGACTACGAATTTCAATATGAAAGAGATATATTACGTCAATTAATTTTTCACTGTCTGTTGACTCTGGACCACTTATAATCAAATTTAAGTAATTTAACGAAATAGGTTTCGGTGGTTATTATCAATCCCTTCTGAAATGAATTGCTTCCTTGTTTTATTGTGAGGTAACGTTTGCTTCACGTCCATCTAACAGTCTATACTATGAGTATCACAATCTCATTTAGACCCTGTCATGGATCTGAACAATGAAATAGGCCTACTTACTTTCTAAAATGACAATAATGTGAGTACCTTAAAGTGCTTAATATTTTTAGCAATTGTTTACAGCATAACGCTTTCGTCTTTCCCTGGATGTATCCGGGTTTTTTTATGGTCGGACTAGATATTGTAGCTGCTGTTCAAATCTTATTTAATTTAACTAAAATTGCAATGGGGTGAATGCTCCGGTGGAAATTTCCATACACACCCACCTTCCCCCTTTCTTGCACCCACCTACATTTGCTATGTACAAAATTTTAACGTTAAATTCCTTCAACGTTTTCGGTAAATTTTTCACCCTTTCTCTTGGTAACTTATTCCAGTCCCAGACACCCTCACCTAAGGATTAGCAAGATCCTCACCAATCATTTTTGTCTTTTTCCTAATTAATTGTATGCTTATAAACAATTGCCCTAATGAATTTAAATTTATCTGCGTATCGCAGGATTTCCACAAGCTGTAGCATGTATAGTCTTTGTGGTAGAGAATAACCTAGTATCGATAATTAGCGTTAAGATCTTTGGTCGTATCTATTGTAAAAAGAAGGTCGCTCGCCGATTGTATTAAGACACGCATGAGTAACAGGTGCTTCGTGTTACGTACAGTTTACAGACTATAATTTGTGTTTGTAATTATTTCAAGAAATGTTGAGATGAATGTTTCAGTATTGGTATAAATAACAGATGTAGTAAAAAGTAAATCGAGTGATTCTCTTGGAAACAGTGATTATTATCTCGTCACAACATTAGCTCCCATTATTTTTGGTGGTTAATTTAAGTAACAGTGTTTTAAATATCAAAATTAAACGACTAGCAGCTTAAACGTGCTCTAGATGAGATGGACGTCGCAACAATAACACGCTGCATTTTCCTGTAGAGTGGAAATTTGTTAAATTACCTAATTCTTCGGGAGCTGATCTGATGATTTTCGTCAACTAATTACCCACCCTCATTAAAAAAACTCATAAACTATCAAATGTATCAGTTGTATGAATGAAATTAGATACCTAAAGGTACACAGTTCACTGAACATCTTCTTTCAATACCGTTGTTCGCCTTTAATTTAATGAATACGCTAGTATCCGAGTTAAACATTCCTAGGTATCGGCGGTTAAATGGAAAACAACGTAGACGGCAGAGTTGGGTGGTAGCGCTGCATAAAATCAGACTATGGATTGTAAAGAAAAAGAACCTGACATGATTGTCAGAAACAAAATGAAGCCGACATGCAGTAGATAAATGGTTTGTATCGCCAACGACTGGACATGAGGCATCAAATTTTATTGTTGCATCAAGATAACTGATACACGTTAAAGTAAATATTAGTCCATTGAAATTTAAATTTGATTAATTACTTTGATATAAGTGTGCTCAAAACAATAACGTTCAGATATGTGGAGCTTTACTCAATTTCTTAAGTTATTGTCGCTTTCTTAAAAAAATCCATGCAAGAGCTTGTCAACGATCAACTTTGTAGGGACAGATTACAGATTTTTTTAAAGTTACTGCGAGCAAACAACTACAGTAATTATCTTTATAAAAAGTTCTCGATCTTCCGGCAGTGTTAAAAAATGTCACAATCCCAGGAGGAATCAAGTGTCTAATTTTCAAACACCTAATTTAGAATTAGAGTGGAGAATTACATCCTCGAGAATGAGGCAGGAGACATTCGTAAATTCTCATATTATGACATGACTGGAAATTCGAGAATTTTTAGTAACAATATACAACACCGAAAACTCTCTGTAAGTATCAATGCCTGCAATGAAGTGAGATAAAAACGGAAGCAATTTTCAATACAGAAAAAGACACTGTCTGTAATTTCAAGGTAAAATAAACATTTAATAAAGGTTTTATTATGTAATTAATACTTCCAATCAAAATTTATTGATTTTTCTTACAACACGGAATCCAGGAAAGGGAAAATAAAACTATTTGGAGAAACTAAAGATACGAAAAATATTTATATCTAAAATTTTATGCAAACGAGTGGCGCTTTTGGGGATCAAAATTTATATGGAAATGTGTTAATCCTTATAAATGCGGGCGGACTTAACGTTCAAGCGCCAGAAAGAACGCCTTTTTTGTGTGATGGTTGCTTTTTTTTCAAATGCTAATATGCCTTTACAATGCGAAAAATGGGTGACCAAAAGTGATATTTTTTGTAGAACGTGAGGAATATAATATTATGCTTACTGATAAAGAATTCTTCTTTTTTTATTTTTCCGAACTAAATCAAGCTCACTGTTAATTATATTGTGTTAAAAGTCGAATAAGAATCCAATGGAAAAACAATTTTAAAAAAAGTTTTAAAATCATTTCGGAACAACTAATTGCGAAATACAATCCGAAACCAGGGAAACCATGATGCAGCCATCATCGAACTATCAGCGCATTACGAGAATACGTCCTGTCTCCAAGTTTGGCTATTAACTGATAAAATGGTATTTAGAGAGGATCAAAAATATATAGCAATTCTTGTCGGAAGTAAAACAGGTATTTTTTAACAGCTAACTATTTAACTAACGTATGCATTAATTGCTACATATATGCTACCACTGTTTTATGATTATTTATAAGAAAATAATCTCTTCTGCCTTTTTATTCGAAAAATAATGTAAGATACGTGTTGTCGCACACATATTCGAATCCCATAGTAACAAATCTATGGAACTTTGAAATTATCAACAGTGATTAACACTTCGTAGAAGAAACGATTGTTAACGTATCAAAACGATCAGTAGTCCGTTAGATTAAGGATTTCTGAAAGAATAGCAGTAATTTTTTGATATGCGAGTAGTTGTTCCGAGCTGGGTGGGTGAGTGGTAACGCTCTGGCCTCACATTCTGGAGGATGCGGGATCGAATCCCCGTCCAAGCACTCAGATTTTGGCTTTCTATAGTTTCCAAAATTATGGGATGCTCACTTCAAGAGGCCATGGCCGAATTCCTTAACAAAAATAAGCGAGTTGTGTCAGTGTTAACGAGTCAGTGTAATGTTATCAACAGTGATATTAAAAACTCTAGTAAAACATAATTAAGTTTGTAGAAAATACCACGGGAACATAGATTCCATCGCAACTAGTAAATAATAATATTAATAATTAGCGAACAGCAGTACACAGAACATCTGATGCTACCAATATCCATGAAATCTATATATATTTTAACCTCTGTTACAAAAATATCATGCAAAATTAAGCTGTACAAAATAAAATTATTTGTATTACACACGTAGCGAAATCTAATCTAGGTGAGATTACGTAATCCGAAACTATACTTAAATCCTACTATTATTGTCGGAAAAACGTCCATCCAGAGAGTGTATACTACACACACACACACACAAACACACACACACACACAAACGTATAAAACAGATATCGTTCCGAAAACACTCTAAATATCTGTATGTTTTCAGTGTGTTTACAGGTAGTATTTCCTAACGCAAGGAGCTTTAGTGGAGTACCTCTTCCCCACATCCTCCGGAGACCTTGTGGGTTCAGAGCCAAGTCAATAACGGCAAGGGCTCGATCTTCTAACCGATTGCGTTAATTACACAGCAGGGCAGGGGGGAGACACTCCCCTCCCTCCCCCCTCTTCAGGATGCAAACCATCCACCTCCGGCCACCCCTAAATCTCCCATCGCCAGCCACTCGCCGAAAACCCTCAGCCCCTGGCGGGAGGCAGAAGGGGGAGGCTAGCCAAATTTAACCCCTCCTTAACAAGTTTGGGAGGATAACATTAATGGAATCATAAACCTCCTCCTAACACTTACCCCTTTAAAGGGGTCGCCGCCTGCTTTATTACTGGGCAGCAAGTGTAATGGCCTCGAGCTCTCCACTGAAGCTGTGTTTAAAATTGGATAGCAGGTAGAGTGAAATGGAAACAAGACTCAGTGCTACCAACTTGTCCATTAGGCTCATTAGTGGTGAAATTTGTATATTGAGTACAAAACCACTTCTCATAATACGGTTCTGAACTTGTAGACGGCCCCCAATCTCCCCCTCAAAGATCACGAATCTCACAAACAAAATATATACCATACAGGACAGAGATTAAATGTTTCACAAACAGGAAGATACTCAAACTCGCCAGTTACGTTGATACTCATGCCAGAAGCGGAAGAAGTGGGCATTCAAAATTCTGCCACTAGGCTGCCGAACCATGCTAGAGTATCCCAGCCATAAAAGCAAATCAATAAATGAATCAAAAATAAACATTGTTGAGATTATTATAAGAAATTTCTCCGCTAATTGCGAACCAATATTTTTACATACCAGTTTATAAGGTTCGATATGCGTATTACAGTATTTCTCTTGTTCTTTTTAATTAATTTAATTGCAATGGAGCACAGGCTCCGGTGGCAATTTCCCTACACACCCATCATCCCCCTATTCTGCACCCACCTACATTTGCCCTCTACAAATTTTATCTTTAAATTCTTTCAAAGTTTTCGGTAAATTATTCATAATTTCTCTTGGTAACTCATTCCAATCCCTGACACCCTTACCTAAAAAGAGAATCTTCCCACACCCTTGTACCTGAAATCGAGTGCCAACTTGTGGTCATGATCATCTTTTCCCTTCCATGCACTACTTTTCATACCTATTGCAATATCTTTCCATGCCTCATCGCCAGTATATGCCCTGTACCTTAATTGTTTTTGTTGTCCATAAACTAGCATGGAAATGGCTGGCTGTCAAAGTTGGCAGATTATATCAAACTTATATTAAGTAATTTAATATTTAAAAGCACTATTTATTTTCATTTCTTAATACTTGATACATTTATCAATCCCCAATGCGTTCATCTTTTTTCACAATATTAATAACAACGCTCTTACTTTCTTCCATCTAGCTTCTCTCTTTAAACTTACTACATCACACACTACTATAATTCTTTGTCACGTGATGTTATGACGCCAAAGCACATTCATCTTAGATAGTTAATACTAAACATTTATAAAATAGTTAAATGGCAGATAACACTGTTACCTGACAAATTGAAGAATTTTTTCCCTCTGAGAGTACTTATGCTATCTCTACGTCCCAAATACGACTGTAAAGAATACATTTAATAGCTTTCCGAATCAACAGAGTGTCAACTTGAAAATGGTGCCAAAATTTTATGTTATGACTGAATTCTCCACACTCATGTATACCACTCTGTAAACGTTGAGCCCGTTTTAAAATTGTTTCACTGGTACCCTTCCAGAGCACTATAGTTGTTACAGGTCTGTATCCTGCTTCTCTCCTGGAAAAACGTATCCTCTGAAGAACAGTTTGGTTTCCTTTGCAGCGAACTTCATTTTGTTGACTTAATTTAATGATTTTGTTATTACTGATTACATCTGAAAAACTGATTGTGGATTTAAGTTGATACTCAGATGGTATCGAATGAATCTCAGCTTTCACTGCCTTTTTTGTTAACTTTGTGTTTTTTCACTACAGCAGTTCTATGTTTTTAAAATGCGGAGAGGTATTCGGCTTGTATGCTAGCTAAAGTAGAATCTCTTGGCGTGTAGCTGCAAAGTGAGGTAGAAACCTTTACTAACATGTGTAGTATGCAGATCAAACAAGAACAAGGAACAATTACGATTAGCATTTCGTTTTAGTACTGTGATACTGTAGGATCAAGAAATTATGACGATGACGATAGCTGTACTTCCAACTCCAGACGATAGCTGATACATAACTTCACTGTAGATAACTATTATTAACAGCAGAACAAAATTAGGACAGTAACTTACAAACTATAAAGCAAAAATGGAACTAATTTTTCTCAATTTGGCTGAAGGTTGTAACTGAAGAAAATGATACTAATAGTCTCTGCCTGATGATAGTTTAACCAGTGGTAGTATGTAAGAGGACAGTGTAAACGAATATATCATAGTGATAGATGCAAGATGTTTCGTTGTATGTCACGAATTAAATTAACGGTGTGAAATGTGGTTTAATTATTTTTGGTATCAACAATATACATCCATGTTTAGTCTGAAAGCTGATGGTGATTCATTCTCCACGTCTATTTTATCTTTCAGATATACTTTGTCGTGTATTCCTAGATTCTACAAGCATGGGACATATTTTAAGAAAGTGTTGTGTTTGTTGTGGTGTGCATATACAACAAACGAGTAATGTATCAAAACGATGAAAATGATTTTAATGGCTGTCATATAAACTGTATTGGTATGAACAAGATGGTCAGTCAGACAACATTGCTGTTATTGAAATCCCGCAGACTCTTCTTCTGATGTATTTACGGCTCCCGTTAAACTATGAATAATGCCACAGGGTGTGTGAAGCGAATCTCCCACCTCCTGTGATGCTGAATACCCAATAAATCTGTAGATATTACGAGAAATTAAATTGATTTTGATTTCGAATTGGTAGAGTGACACAGTTTTTTACGTAGCCATTCTTAATCCCACGGGTAACTTTTGATGAGTTTCCTCCAATGGTCAATATGAGCTGCGAGCAATAACTCACAGAAACGTCGATTATATCGATTACAGATTACTCATTCTCCTTAGCGTGAAGGTACGAAAGCCAGTTTAAACACCAGACGCTGGGAGTAATGTAATTCCAGGAAAGATAACGGAATACATTAGATTAAACGGTTAATCCATTCGAGGTAAGCTACGAAAAAAGAGGTATGATTCAATTCAAAATATATGACACACTTCAAGAAGACTTAAAAATGGACTGAATATGAGTGAAAGCACGCTGAAATGAAGGAACTCATGATTCTTTGAGTTTGAATTTCACATTTAGGGCATAAATACCATCTCCCTGGTTCTACAGATCCCTTACCTTACAGGATCGTTTCTTGCAAGTTATAAATTTCGCTGAAGTAAATTCTATTTTCCTAACAACAGAACGAAATGGTTCAGCTGTACCCTATTCTAAAAATAATGATAATTATCTTGTACAACCTTCCGTGTGAAAGGACAGCCGTCGGATGCCTTTTCAACAAGTCTTGACTGATAATTCAAGAACGGTTCATTCAGAAAAACCATATTACGGGATTTAGAAAATAATCTAAGCAATAAGTGTAATCAAGCTACATTTCAGATTCATCACATGTCTAGAAATTCGTCGAAAGAACTGTAAGCTACTAAGTTACATGTTCTCTAGTGTCCTCCTCTTACTGTAACTCACGTATCCTCAGTAAGATTAGATACTAATGAGATGAAATACTGATTTTATTTAAAATTTGAACTTTTCATTTAAGAATTATTTATTATTCTGTCTTTCGCATATTTTATATTATTGTCAATTCACGTTCAGAATCATCCTTAAGACAAAAGTTAAAAATCAGAAAGCTACTTGGTGTTATTTAGATGTTGAAAATATCTCTTTTTAGCTTCACCTAAGACATAAAGTTTGAAATAATGTATAATATTAACAAGTTAATAACAATACCGAACACAAAATAAGTGAATCAGTTTGAGCAAAGTTGTCATTGAGAATCTGTTTCTTCCGTTATATTACGAAATGAGGAGCTCTCAAGAAAAACAACCAGAGTAAGTTTCAACAAGTGTTTTCTGCTACAAGACTTCATACTTATCTGCACTGAAGAAGAAGATGAGAATATAACGTATTCCTTACCTGAAACAAAAGAAATAGAAGTATTAACTAGAGAGAAATAAATCGGTAGAACACATACACTTACAAAGAAAACAAAAATATTTTAAATGCATCATATGTCAAATATAACAACCACCGACAATACTTACGAACCAGCAGTTAATTTTATGCTTTACTAAGAACAGTGTCACTGAGTTTTGGTGTTTCGTTTCGAAGTATCTGTTCATTGATGAGAATCTTCCTGGACGCAATAGGAAAACCATAGGTCCGATTGTAGATGTGTTTGCAATTTAAAAATCGCAATTTTCGTTGTCTAGGAATCCTCTCCATTAGCACATATTCTTTTTGCTTAGGGCTTTACGCCTCTCTGACGTCTAGATCATTAGAGGCGGAAAATGACTGAGTATCAAAGAACGAAAAGGAATTCCACCACGGTCTTTTGAGGCAACTATCTCGTTAAACCACGAATTACCGAAATTTATATGGATGGACGGGGATTTGAATCCATGTCTTTCAGAATACTAAGACCGAGCGTTACAATTCATCATCCAGCTCGGTGTGTTTAAAGCATACAAGCCGTTTATTCTAATAGTAAGTTTTAGTAGTTTCTTTTACCCTAGTTAGTCAAGAGTTATCGGTTTACTGGCTGGATTTAAACACTTATTCATATTCGGTTGAGAGATTCATTCAGAATTGGAACTAAGTAGTTACAGAGTAAATGGTTTGATCAGAAAAATGGCGCTTGGTAATGAACAAGTGAATTGGAAGTAATGTGTAAATCTTTGCGAGTGTCGGTTATAGTGGATTACAAATCTTAATTTACTTTCTTACCAATATGTTAAAGTAAAACTAGTTTAAAGTGTACATCTTGTTACTGTGGTACTTGTGATTACCGCTACTAAACATAAATGATAAACCCACACTCAGCGTGGTAGGTGAATGGTTAACGCTCTGCCCTCGCATTCGGGAAGACGCCGATTCTAATCTCCGTCCGGGCATCCAGATTTGGGTTTCCCATGGTTTCCACAAATCATTTCAGGCAGGCGAATGCCTGGATGCTTCCTTCAAAAGGTCATGGCCGAATTCCTTCCTTGTCCCCAGTCCCTTCCCGCGTCTGATGACTTCTGCGTCGACGAGGCGTAAAACCATAAAAAAAAAGATAAAATCCAGCGTCAGACACAAATGATAACCCAATGACCTCGCATTCGGGAGGACGAAGTTTGAATCCCCTTTCGGTCACGCGGATCTAGCTTTTCCTTTGTTTCAAAAAATAACGTCAGAAAAATACTTTAGGTGCAGTATCACCAGAATAAAATATTTAAATATCCATTGAGTTAATCTAGCGCATTGACAGTTCAGGACCGCTGGAGGCGGGAATCATTTTTTTTTTATATTTCAAAAAATTATGTTCATAACTTATTTATTATCAGCTTAACCAAATTCTCTATACAATAATGTAGCCGATTTTTGTGGTAAAGATTATCTATTGTAGAATCAAAATTTGATAAATTTTTATCTTTTTTTTTGTAATAACCATAACTGCAGAACGATCACCATAGATGCCCCTCAATCTTTAGGAGATTACATATCATCGCAAATAATTATGATATATTATTATTTTTGGAAATAAAAGGGGAACCACATTTTTTAAACATTTCTAGAGTCGATAAGAGGCAGGTTTCATTTGACACCAATGAATATTAAGTAAACGGTTTTTTCTCTTCTCCCCACCTGATAATCCCTTGTAATTATTTTTGTCCTCTTCGGTTTTATCAGATTTTCCCTTATGTTCGTGCTTATCTTGGTTATTACTACAATAGCGCGCAATTCCAAATTTATCAGTTAAAGCGCTCAAGAATTATTGAGACCAACGGAAAGATACACGAACAGTATCCTAAAAAGGGATGAGAGAGTCTCAATTCTATCCATCTGTTTACCAAAATATGAAATTTTCGTAGCATAAGAATTCAAGTCGAGAAACTTCAATCTACTTTGTGAGATATGGGTCCAAACTTCTTTCTGGAACTTGAAAATTTATCATCTTGTTCGCACGGTTCAGTAGGTACAGACTACCTGACGCCCGCCCCCCCCCCCAACCCTTTCCATACCTCTGAAATGCTGTTGACGACGGGGAAGTCCCGACGCCACACTGTGAGTAAGGAACAAATTTATTACCTCTTCGGAAAGCTGGTAACCCTTACCCTCATACCTCCCTGTATATCTCGCGACCGATAGACGAGAGTCTTGAATTAGACACAGTAAGTTTTGTTGTTGCTTTGTAGCAACATTTGGCGTGGTGTGACAAGCAGTAACATTATAACAGAAATAGCGTTAAGTCCAAGTTGCCTATAAAGACTAATTGAAGTAGTAATGGAATATAAACTCATCGGTTAAAGTGTTACACGGAATCTGATACAAGATATATTTATTTCTTACCGCGGGAGTCAAATCAAGGTTACAAAGTGCAGTTACATTTTGTATCGATACAGGCAGCTATGATCTTTTCCTTAATTAAAACTCAGGCTGAAATAAAAAAAAAAAAAAAAAAAACCTTTTCGATGTTTCAGTTTAGAAAGCTATCGTGGCTCGATTTTCGAGAGAAATTTTCTGTTTTCTCACCAGTCATACTAATGTTACCAAATAATTTATGAGATATTACGCTCTTCATTTTGGCATTTTATCCAATAATTAGGCCAAAGTCCATGACATATTCAGGGGTGAAACCTCGCGCTGTGTCAATTGTAATCGAGAGACAGTTAGTACCTTACAAACCAGCGATTGTACACAATATCCAGAGATAGAATAATCTAAGTCCTGGTGGTATGTCTTTGTTACTTTAATAAATTATTATTTAATTTATTTTATTTTATTGATATGCGTGACGCGTTTCGAGAAATTATTCTCATTTTCGAACGCTATTTTATTACATTTTTTGCATTTTTGGTGTGACGAGTGCTCGTGTCATCTTCTATTTGATGTTTCCGGTTTTACCTTGTATTTCCTGAAATTGATATTTTGGATTGTGTACTAAACAGTTTTTTTGCAATTAATAGGGAGTGGAATAATAAATTTTTTAAATAAAACTTACATTTTACGAAGGTTTCTCCAAGGTATGATTCACAGAATTTCACACGTGCACTTCGTCACTACATAATATTTACATATATATACAAACAGTGCAGAGATGCTTTAGTACATCTTATTTAATAAAAACAGCCAAAGATAATTCGTTAAAGATTGAATGTTTAAAGATACGTGTTGTTACTATATAGCTTGCCTTATAATTTTATAATAACATTTAATAAATATATAACATCCATGATGTTGATTAATAGATGATTTCAAAAAAAAAAAAATTTATTATTAATTGCAAAAAAAAAAACTGTTTAGTACACAATCCAAAATATCAATTTCAGGAAATACAAGGTAAAACCGGATAACATCAAACAGAAGATGACACAAGCACTCGTCACACCAAAAATGCAAAAAATGTAATAAAATAGCGTTCGAAAATGAGAATAATTTCTCGAAACGCGTCACGCATATCAATAAAATAAAATAAATTAAATAATAATTTATTAAAGTAACTGTGTCGCAGAAAATTATTTGCATACCTTATTTTAGAAGTAGAGACGTTTGACATAAGTTGAATTCTGAATCAGCCTAATGTATTTTAAAGTATTTTGAGGTATTATCTGGTTAGGATGGGTAACCATGACAGATGCGTACTATGCAACAAATTTAAACATTGTCGCTAAGCGGGGTCTCAGGGCTTGTAATGCCTTGTACAATCACGTGTCTAACGCAATGTAGAACAACAGAAAATAGAATGAGAATGCATAGGTCCTCTTCTCCTGAGAAAGTATCCTATTTTTCTGGACTGTAATATTCTGAAAAATTCTGTTAGTCGGGCATCAGAAATAGTTGGTGTTCCTCTCACGTGATGCGCTAAAGCAGCCGCTGGCTTACAGCTGTTGCCAGTTCAGTGAATTTCAATGCGATGCGCGAAAATTCTGATTTCCATTGGAGGATGAGGCCGCCTCGCGAATTACTTGCAAAAGAGATATTTTGTCTGCTTGTGAATTTCAGCTGTGAGCAGAAAAAAAAAAACTGGACGATGTAATTAAATTGTCGAAATTCGCACCAGTTTTAATGCCTTCAGCTGTGGCGGAAATTACTGCTCCATCGTTTTCCTGGAACGGAATATTTACTATTTTTTTGTTTAAATAATGTATTCACGGCTCCACTCTTAATTAGAAATTTCTCCATGTGCTTCCGTTTTATAATATTGTCCAGTATCCAAGAGAGAACATTTTATTAATATTTCCAAGAATATTTTCATCATGAGAATAGATACATCTTTTTTGAAAATAAAAACACATGGAAGATATGCGGCAATTTTATGACAGTCACGACACAACTGGCGATCATTACACCTAGTTATTATTGAATATATTGCAAGTTAACGTATTTAGGTTACGGAAAAACAGTAAGTTACGTTTACTGAGTCAATACCTAATGTTTTTGAAAAGGACCTGTACCGCGGAAGGAGAATCTATATCGCTTTGTTTGCAGTCGTAAGATTTACACTAAAATTGCTTGCGGTATTCTGGTCGTGAGAATGGAATTCTGAGGAGGGAAATCCAGCTTCAGGCGCTTTTTTATAAAAAAAACTAAAAAAAAACGATTAAAATGGTTTGTGGGGAGGCGTCGCCGGTATCTTAGTTCTCAACTACAGTAAATTTCCAACAAGTGATATCAGCAAGGTACTGGGTTATTGAATGGATTGTAAACTCTCATTTTTCGAATGGAGTTATCCTTCCTATTACATCCTCTAATCGCTCGCGGGAAAATTGATCGTAGAAAAGAGTCGTTTCTTGCCCTAATCTCTCTTATCTGATTTGTTCGGTCATTCCTAGATATTAATGTTGCTGACAGTAAAATGTGTTTCCTGTAAGACTGAGATAAGTCTGTCATGAACTTTACACTTAACTTATGATGAGAGCAACGCCTACGGAATTCCAGATCTTCCCAACCCAACCTTCTTCTGTTATATCATCTGAAAGTCAGCAAGGGTTCATAATGTGTCACTGTAAAATATACTGTATTGATAAAAAGCGCAATCGTTGGTCAAAGAACATAAAATGTAAATAAAAAATATCACGGTAGTAGTTCTTGTCAAAATAATTAACTCTGCAGCATTCTTGATAATTGTGTTCCCAACTTACTTTGTTTTAATGATTTTATTTCCAATATAGATCAGACTAGTGTATGCCCGTGACCGTTTTTTGCATATCGTCACGTGTCTAGAATATTTCCAGTTTTTGGGGTCAAAGATTATAACAGGTTGACCTGACCTGACAAAACATGAACTTGACCTGTGTTTCACCCTTAGGGTGCATAAAATTTCTTGACCCTGAAGAAGGCAGAAGTATTATTAAACGTAGGTATTAAACACGGACAGGTAAGATCGTGGAATCGTATAATTGTTTGAAAGGTCGTAGATTCGAACTTGCTTAAATACAAACTTGGCATGTATTTTAACCTTAAAGTTCACTATACAAAATTAAAAAATTTCCTGTATGCTTCGAAAGCATCACGTTGTTTTTTTACTGAGAAGGGTCAAACACTTAAAATATAATCATTGGTCACAGTGTCTGTAAGGGCCAGAGAACGTAATACACATTCCATATTATTAAACAGTTGAGCAACCCGAAGAAATTAATTGCCAGAATAGTTGGTGACATTTTTGGTCTGTTGATCACTCAATATAACCTAAAAACGTACGTATAGCGAATATAAATAAAGAAATAACGAATAAAAGAATAACTAAAGTTGTCAGTAAAATACCTAAAAAGCAAATAAACCGTAATGCATAAACTTTAGTCAAGCAACAACATCAGTGAATGTTTTAACTAAAATGAAATTTATCCTAAGTCTGAATGACAGTTGGCATTCGTGTTTACAGCAGAGACTTTGAGTAATATAATTTTTTAAAAGTTTTATTAAGTTGTTTTCATTAGCAACATGTAACTGAAAAGCAGATCTACGTTTTTTCAGACGTAAAGTTTATCAAGATTTTTTTTAGATATGATTGCTACAAAAAGCAAACTTAATGAATATATTATGGAAATTAATTTGGTAGCAGTTGCTTAGCTACTAAATTGTGGACATAACCACGAATTTCTTGTAGTCGTAACTCTGGTCATGTTTTGTGAGCGAAGGCTGAAACGTGAGTCCGTTCTCCAGCCAATAGCTATCGAGGTGAGTGACTAAGTGAGCTTAGAAATTATATAGTTGATAATGATTAAAGAATAGGAAACGAATAAAAAAGAATGTTTTATTTTCTTTACATCACCTGATTATTAGTTAAGATCCAGAGATGTAATAAAAACATGTCCGTGGTGTCGTTGTTGCATCAGCTAAAGTTCAGAATGCGCTAGGGCTTTTTTTAATAACCACAACGCGTAGTGGTCTAATATTATGAGTGCTAAGACGCCAATTTCATGTTGTGCTCTTTATGAGTTAGCCATAACGCGTTCTTGCTATTTTTTGTAAGTTCTATAACACGAATAGCGATGTGGAAGTTTTTTTCATTCAATGAACGTTTTCTGTATTTGAGCCTAACACATATATCAAGCACTTTTGATGCGGGCCTCATACAGAAGAACAATATTCTTAGTGAGGTCGCACTAATGCTTTTCGTGCAACCGATTTACTGTTGAAATTAGAATGAGGGTTTTTTTGTGTGTGTGTGGATGAGATAGATATGAATACAGGACGGTGGTTGCGGAGTCGGGTGGTTAGTAGCAGGTGGGTTGGAACTTGTCCCAGGTTACGGCAGATGCGCTGAGTGGGTGGGCGGTGAATACAGCATTGTCCCGCAGCTGATGCACGGCTCCCAGCGTCTGCGGGCACTTTGCCAAGCTCTGTGACAAAGGCAGCAGCCCTGTCTGCTTCAACACAAGCTGCTCTTCCGCTTACGAGCAAAGTGCTCCAAGGAATTTCGGAAACGGAATAAGTAGGTCTTACGCGCAGTAGCAAATGTAAATGACCTGCTAAAAACCATGGTTACTTCCTTCTTCGCTGCTTAAATAAGGGAAATGTTGGCGGATACAATAAATCAGAAAAACCAGGTTTTTTTTTTTTTATTTTCCGAAGGACGTAGTAACCGCTCTCGAGAGAATATAGTTAAAAAAAAAGAGGAAACACAAGCAGCACTAAGAAAGTACGAGGGTTCATTCAACTATCTGTAATAAAGCTTTGAGTTTTTCCATGTTATGGTTCTCCAAGGCATTAATATTCAATTTTTAAAACTTTACTAGGTGATATGTGCGAAAATTACTCGAATGGTATACTATGGATAATGCTGGTGGCTTGTAGCGAGATTAAAGAAGAACCAGATCATTTAGAGCAATAGTTTATTTGTCAACTGAAATATCTAGCGTTAATTCGATCATGACTCATCCGAAAATTTCGATTTGTATTGCTGGTATCTAACGACAACTCTGTTGTCGGCTAACCCCAATATCAACCCAAACTAGTTTCGGTTACGGCAAATCCTATTAGGTCTAGGACGCATTTCAACTTGATCACCAGTTGTGATTAGGTTGAAATGCGATCTGGACCTAAAGAGAAAATTTCGTCAAGACATTCGTAAATTAAGGTCTGCGACACCCATCTTCAAATGCCGTGTTTGTCATGTTACCGGACAAAGAGTGCGAATAAATTAGTTAGACCTGTAATCGGGGTTTGCCTAGGCCAAACAAGTTTGACCTGATATCCTTATCGCCGGTAGCAAAGACTAGCGGCTATACTCTGAATTATCGCATGCCCGGGATCTCGATTGTTTATAATTTCGTCATTTACGGGATGAATTTCAGGACATTCCTTTCTCGATTAATGATGATACCAAAGCGAAGATCTTTATCTTTAAAATGATACCCTATTTATCGAGTTTGGTTAAATACGAAGGTAGAAAAATGGATCATCATAAAAAAAACATCTTTTAGAAATAATATATGTGTTGTACATATAGCCCTAGAATGAATCTGTCAGCTAACGAGGGATTAACGACACTAATAATTTCCTGTAATTTTCTTCTAATGAGCAAAATGCACATCGGCGTGTCCAAAAGCCAAGGTAAATACACCACCATTTCTGAAATGGTTCTATAAAATAATTAATACTGAAATTTTGTCTGTAATGGACGCTTATGTAAAATATAAATTGAGAGTAAAATAATTAGAGAAAAACAAAAGGTTTTTTGCATAGATTATACCATTAAATAGAACTAAAGTCTGAAATACTCCGAGATCTCTTTGAAATGCTGATGTATATCCAACATACACAACACAGAGGGCCTCGGATGAAACAGATCATTTGACTACTGCAAATTACAGAACGCTTTGTGGCTGCACGGAAAATGAATACCACAATTTGGGCTGCTTTATAACTGCGGACATGATTTTCGTGTTCAGTTACAGATCGCAGTTACCAAATTTAACAACACATATGTCATGCAATACACGTACGTATTTCACCCTTCTCCGAAAGCTACATTGTAAAGGTGGAGATATTTGCGGTGGGGTATGAGATCTGGTACAAACGAAAGGATTAAACAATAAACGTGCCCTTCGATGAGGCGACGCAGGTTATTTTTCCGCACATATATGAAGATTTTCTTTTCGTCTGCGTTTATTTTATAAGTGAGAACAGTTTTGCATATCAAAACCGCCTGTTCCTCGCATCTCATTAATACTTGTTTGATCAGATACAATAGTCTTCTGGTTTGTGATGCTCTACCAACGTGGCTGTTTGCTACTTTGGATGTTTCAAAGTTATAAATCACACTTCGGTCAAGGAGTTTTGTGTCAAGGTGGAAGTTTCTGTCTATTTTTACTCAGTTACGATTCTAAAATATTTCTGAACAACAATGACCGATAGGCAATTATATTTCTTGTCTAAAATTGTACTATACTTCTAATTTAAGATGTAATAAGTAAATCTAAATGTTCATAGTAATCGAGTAATCGGATCGTTATTAAACATTAGTATTGCCAAAAACTATAATTAGGCACCAGCAGTAAAACGTTATTGTCATGTGGTTGACACCAAAAAGTTTATCTCGTCCATAAGCCTCATTTTATGCAAATATGTGAAATTTTAGTCAGATTTAATTTTTTAAATGTAATGCTTAAACATTTATTTCTGTTCCGATAGAGATTCCACACGAAATTTGGTATCAGTATTATTAATTTTACTGGTTTGATTGTACTCAAAGATGTCTCAGAGGAACAGATGTCATCCACCGAACAGTGAAAATGCCTTCTTCATATCGAAACTACCGATCGTGGTGGTGTAACGGATAGCGTTCTGGCCTCGCATTCAGGAGGACGGCGGTTCGAATCCCCGTCCGGGTATCCAGATTTGGGTTTTACATGGTTTCCCAAATTACTCCAGGCAAATGCCAGGATGCTTCCTTAAAAAGGCCATGGCCGAATTCCTTCCCATTCCTTGCCCCCATCCTTTCCCGTCTCTAAAGACATCGCTGTTGAGAGACGTAAAGGAGTAAAAAAAAAAAAAAAAAAAATAGAAACTGATTGAAAGCTCGATATTTTGCTCCGATTACAATTAACAGATTTTTTTAAAAAAATCGAAATTGTTACTTAGCTGTGACAACTTAAATAGATTTGATCCTTACTAACATCACTTATCTGGGCGATTCAGCCTCAGAATTTTCTATTAATAATTCTGGCAGACAACAGACATCACTAATAGACCGAATAATTTGTAGATATTAATGAAAATGAAATGTTTAATGAAAATTGGCTATAATTTTTTAATATAGTAAGGCTTATTAGAAGACAATATTAATCCTTTAGTAGCAAAATAATTGTTAGTATCGTCCTTTCATTTTAATTAGATTTATTACTAATGGTTTCGTGTTATTTAAATGTAATAATAAACAATGCAGCTTATATAACAAATCAAACGTTTTCATGCTCGCGCCTTACATAGCTTTGTTCGATAAATTTGGTTCTAATTCAAATATCTATGTCAACAACGATCATTTGTGTATAAATAAATCTGCAATTAAATGAGAACTACACAGAAATAGTATATTGCAATGTTAAAATAACTATATTGCTTCTTACTGTCGATTTAGTTCATACAATCATTTTGGTGGTTGCATTTCTATAAGGTAAAGCAGAAAAACGATATTTAGAATGGAATGGAAATGCGTGTTAATACTATTATGAGGAACAACATTGAAGTATACAGTAACATCCCTTCAATAAACTTCATATCTATCAATTGAGTGGTTTCTAGAGGAAATATTCGTCATCTGCATGTCAGAAGGTATCGGAAATTTCCTACCCCTTCACTACGTCGGGAGGGGCGAATAGGAACGAACTCGTTAAACGCAGTTGATATGGAAGAGGGAGACGAGAGGAGGGAATTAAAGGGACCAATAACAGGCTCGCTATTACAGGAAACGCCCCCGCATAAAGTCCATTACACGACGTCAGAATCGACTGACTCTTACGGCCTTCCGCATACGTTAACATTTAAATGAATGCGCTGGCAATTACGAAAATGGAACAGGCAGCTGTGAAGAGGGGTTGCGGAGGGACGTCCACACCGGTGGAAAACGATCACAGTTAATTTGCCTCTCGCCAACCAGCCCACTCTCCGCTACAATATCTACAAATGATTCCTCAATGTTTCGCGGTCAGGCATACAGATTGGCGCAGCTGTGTGTTGCTGGTTGCATCTGAAAGCGAGGCGGGGGCAGTTGCTACCACAGCGTGACCGGTGTATCGTAATTCACTCGACATTTTCTTACAGCAGATGTGATTTGGTAACGACCAAAAACCTTACAATGCCTGAAGTCACAGACGAGTGACGTCAAGCAAATTTTAAAACGGCCCCTCTTTGATTATTATGCCACATATTATGTCAAAACTGATATGTTAAAAATTTACCAGCTTGATTGCTGTTCTAAGTATATCTCAAAGAAGCTTTGTGAATATATTTGAAATTCGCTTTGGTTTACCATCTACATTTCGAATCAAATTTCATACATCCAGAAACAATTTATGCTTTGACTATTCAGGGTACGTTTCTAATTCACGGAACGACAAAACATTGAATTAAAAATTGCTTTGCTGGAGGCTACGTTAAACGCATCAGCGCGCTTTGAGTTCCACTGTGATTCACCGATACGTAATCATTTTGTGCCATTCCAGAACGAATTTTCCGCCTGAGTAGAGAATTGTAAATTTGGTACTGTAAGAACTGTGTAGGAAAAACACTAAAATATCAGTGTGATGAAATTTAATGGAAGGAATGGAGCAATTATGTACTGAATACCTGACTGAAGAATATTTATTTTATTGTTTACTTTTCGTTTAAAAGATTTTCATTGTATCAAAATCATATGGAACGTTAACACAGAGTCGTAGCTTATTCATTGACTTCAGCTACTTGGGTAACTGTAGAAGGTTGATTATGTTGACCCATAACATAAAAACGTTGATTTTGAAACGCCTTTTATGATAAGAGTAACGTAAATAATAATATAAACAATACTCTTATGAAACTAATAAATAGCTCATTCGGGGGGAATCAATTTTGATAGTGCTGACCTTACAGCCTTGTCTGTAGATTCGAGCCAACAAAAATTCTTGGATAAAGACAACAATATACCCTCCAGAATGCCCAGTATAACTCTTTGGCAGTTTTAGTAACTGAAAACGCTATTGGAGGAAACCCAATTTGAGTCACTGTAATCTCGATTTCCAACAATGTGTTCAGAATAACGGTCTTGATGGAAATTAATCTCGATTTCCAACAATGTGTTCAGAATAACGGTCTTGATGGAAATCTTTTGCACCAATAGGCCTCTCTTACCTAACCTAACAGTTCAGCGTTGATAGTTACTCATCTAAGATCAAAATCGATATACACAACATCATTAGCATACCAAAAACAATCCTGAGAACCTTGCCAATAGGAAAACAGATTTTCTCTTTCATCCCATTTACTGTCCGATCTTCACAGAAAAGTTACGCCATTTACATATTTTACGATTGGAAAGTGTATCATTGACGAACCGTTTTTTTTTTTTTCTTTTTTTTACCTGCTTAACGTCTCTTAACAGCGAGGTCTTTAGAGACGGGAAAGGATGGGGGGGCAAGGAATGGGAAGGAATTCGGCCATGGCCTTTTGAAGGAAACATCCAGGCATTTGCCTGGAGTGATTTGGGAAACCATGGAAAACCCAAATCTGGATGCCCGGACGGGGATTCGAACCGCCGTCCTCCCGAATGCGAGGCCAGAACGCTAACCGTTACACCACAACGCTCGGTTTGACGAACCGTGCATGGATTGTGCACAACATTCTGGCTAGTTTAAGATCTTAATGTACTCCAAGTTTAATTGGACACACAAACTTTCTGGAAAAAAAAAAACGACTGTATAAAAAAAGGGTATCATTTAGTGCTTCTGTCACTTTAACGAGTGTTTCTAAATTATTGTTTAATGATTGGCCTTCATCCTTTTAAGGAATATCGGATTTTGGAATTACTGGTCCAATAGCCATATGCTTGCTTGTATGTATGTTCATTTCGGCCAACCAGGACCACGTTAAGCCGTTGTTTGATTTGAATTTGCTGTGGATGTGTGCACATCAGTGTTACAGCTAGGGTTGTCAGCCCTAGAGGGTACCTACAGTTCAACATGGAATCCGAACCACGGAAACGTACTGGAGTACTTCACATTAAACATTGCCAGAACTGAATGTCGGGTTATGAAAATCCGGCCGAGACAGAGATTCGAACCGTCGACCTTTCCATCTCCAGTCAGATGCCTTAACCACTGAGACACCAGGTCGCGATACAATAACCATATACTTGTTGAGAAATATACCAATCTAAAACTACTTATACTGTGGAAGATTTTATTATTAAACATACTTCTATATACCTCAGATTGAACGTGAATTTCTTTGAAGAGGAGAACGATTGTTATAATTACTACAAGCCTTTCTGACTCTGCATGCTGAAGCTTGTAATGTTCTCGTCGTGAGTGTGTCGGTCCCAGGGGAGGTTCTGCTTGTGTTTGGAGGACGCCAGCCCTGAGTGTTGCCATTAGATGTGACGGATGACAGAAAACAGTCCCGTGACAGGACCACAGCTCAAGAGCAGCCTGGACTGTTTCGGTAAACAAATAAAATAAAAAAGTAAATCCGTATCCAAGAACGAAGGGTGAAGGGAAGCCTGGGAGTACAGCCAATAGGAAAATCTTGTATTTTTATTATAAAAAAAGGGTGGTTTTGTTGCACGTCCCGAGCCAACCAGAAAGAAGAGCTTCCATCCAAATACATACGTTGGCAGACGTCATGAAGAGGGGGCGGAAAACGACGCTTCTTCGAGGCAGCGCGAGAAGACAAGGGGACTTGTTGGCTACCGACGGAGAGGTGTAGATCGACCGACCAGCTGACCACGGGAGAGACAGCAGTGAGGCAGCCGGCCGTGATGGAGAGCTGGACAACCCACCGACTGCACAACTTAGATTCGCCTGCACGGTTATCATCATTCAGAAAAAGGAACTTTTGCATCATCGTCGTTTTCACCCTAGTCAGCCCTGAGACAAACTTTCTTGCTCCACCGAGAAAGTTATGTACCCTTGTGTTGCAAAAAGAAAATTAATCTTTGTAAAATCTTGTCAAGTAAACAATTAAAATACATAAGTACATCGTAAAGTCAGATTGTGAACAATGTTTTCAATAGATCCCATCCAATCATGTAATGTGTCATTTGACTTTATTAATAATTCTTGTTGTTCAATAATTCATGTTTAAATAACAATACTTTGAGATCTGGATGTCGCTTCCCTCAGAATAGGGTACACTCCAATCTCTGGCGCCAACCAGATTTTTTTTTATACCTAATATTATTTTGAAATCAATGACAGATAGCAAACGGCCACAGTGAGGACGAGAAGTCGCTTTCCTAACATAGGGAACACTTCAAGCTTTAAAAGGATTCTGTCCAGCAATGAACACCAACTGAACAAATCTCTTCCAATAACACACACTTCTCAAGTGTGAATTGGAAACAGGTGGTATTAGCTTCACATTTCGTCACAGGACTGGTTGTTAAGAAGCAATCAGAGGCGTTGTTCCGAAGTCGCCTCACGACCGGTGCACATTTCACGGCCTGTAGTCTCCATTCCGTATGCACAGGGCTTGCGACGACTTGCAGAGTTTAATTCTTATAGCTTTCCGTCCTGCTCGCCACTCAGCCATGCGGGACACGTTCTTCGTTAACTCTTCGTGAGGCACAAAACAGTCCAGGTCGTCCCCACGACGTATGGCGAGGACAAACACTGTACAACCCAGGCTGCGCTGTGCTCGTCCCTGCCAGCATTTTAATTGCATTTTAGCGAACGAGAAAAATGTTTACCAGCTTCTGGTTTTCTTTGTAGGGAGAACTTTTTCGTCTTTTGTTGGCTGCAGTCTCGTCGGTCTGAGAGTTAATCTTGGAACCAGAGAACAAACTGTGGCATCAGATCTGTATACTTACAACAGGGATGTCGGTAATACTCAGACTATGAACACATAAACCCACTATCAAATCGCAATGCTAAGTGAGTTTTATGAACAAATAATACACATCGTTTCAAATAATTTCCTCTTGTCATTAACAAAACAGTAAGGATACGATCATAGTGTAAAATAATTGTAGATCAACGACTGAATGACAACGGAATTATTAAATGGTGTATGAAGTATATTAGAAAGCAATTTCTCTTATGCTCTGTCCCCTAGTATAACGAAATAAGATGTTAGATTTCCTTCTGTGTGGTATGAGTAGGGGATTTATTTAGGAATGTATAAAATTTTTCCGCCTGCTTGCGGTCAACTCATAAGTACCTCAGTGCAATAAACGCGCATAGTACTCCCAGCTGCCAGAATTTAACAGAGCTGAACCATTATTCCAATCGGCTTTTGCATAAAATAAGTAATTTTAAAATTATTGTCAGGAAAAGAAAAATGTTAACTTACACTCCATTATAATATTAGAAGGAAAATTGTAGTGCTCTCGGGAAAAACTTGAAGCAATGACGAGAAGTAATATTTTATAAGATGAGTATCTCTTGACATATATGAACTAGTTCACTTCGTTGGTAACTAGGATGTGTTCAAGAATCAAACAGAAAGACAGAACACTTTTTGAATAAGCTTATGGTACAGAATTCGATAATTGTGATTTATGGTAAATGAAACGTTACTTTTACGACTATATAGAGAATAATGATTTGAGCAATACAAGGCGCAGAAAAAACTATAAAAGTAGCGTAGAAAATCAGCTACCTGACAACAGCGTACCATGTGATACAGTTTTAAGTATCAGCTTTATACTGCTAAGTATATAGAGAACGGAAATTTCGTCAAAAACGTATCTCAAAATGATGTCACAAATGTATTAAGACTTTTAGAAAAAATGATTTTATCTACATATCTACATATATACTCTGCAATTCACAAAATTGTGGGTGGCAGAGGGTGCTCAGCACCAAAGCTAATCTCTTTGCTGTGCTTTCCAATCCCTAATGGTACGAGGGAAAAAAGAATTCATATCAGAATCAGACCGGCACCTTATTTCTCTAATTTTATCTTTCCTGTCGTTCCGACTCAAATAGGTTTGTATACTCGGGCTGCTATCCTATACTACAGGATATGAGCTCAAATAAAGTAATTCACGATGTATAAAGAATAAACAAAATTCAATTCATTGGCGTAGTATTAGCTATTTATACACACTGATTACCTTGCGATTGAGGAAATATCCTACCTTACCCAGTTGCGTAATATTTTATTAAGACTGACACCAATTCGTTGCAGTACACAACACAAAATGATTGTAGTAATCTTTGCCTGTTATCATTATAACATGGTCGACCACAACAGAAGTGGTATGTGAGAATTTGAATACAACACACAACACCAATAGTTTTCTATCATAAACCGTCGCGCTTTCCCTGCTTATCACGCGTGTACCACTCTTCGGCATTTTATTGTTTCGTGAATTATGAATAGATAGCTTCGAGCCCGTCAAAAATGACGGTTTGAATGCAATATCCTGGCAGTTCATTTTTTTTTTCAATTGGTTAATTGTATAGAATTGTTATTACATAATGCTAATGGCCTAGATTTTGTAATGTTCTATATATTTCATTTGCAGTACACATAGCGATACAGTAGTAACTTCTACTGAATTAATGACGATGGAAGTATAGAACCAATAAAATTAAAAACAAATTAGGAATCCCACAAAAACTTTTGCTGTCAATGTAATATCAGTTTTATTCCTGGTCCAGGCACAATAAATATGAAACTTCTTTCCCCCGCAATAAATAATACTTCCAGTAACATGGCGCTTATGAAAGCAGTTTAAATGGTTTGTAAAACTCATTTCAGAGCGAATTATGCTGTAACAAAATGTGTCAGTTGCGATTCTGGTCAACTTAGCCCCAACCTCCATTAACATTGCATTCGAAAATCATAGCTTTTATTACCCTCATATGAATAACGACAGGCAGCACCTATGGTGGTAGTCTGAATTTATTCTGGAAAAGATTGCATGAAAAAGCGAATATCGACCATTTTTAATGAAATCTTCGTGATATGAGTACCATACTGTGGTCAGATTATCGGAGTATTTGACTATGATTTATTTAAATAAATACATTTTACTTTAATGACGGAAAGCATAATATCAAAAACGGATAACGGTCATTTATATCGGTGATACATTTCGCGATTCGTAAATTTGGTGTAAACTTTCTTCGAGTTTTTAATTAATTTCATTGTTTCTTATCATCTGCCAAAAACATTCTTAAGTTATGTTTTAACCTCATTCTTATAACTGGTACAGATAAAGTAACGCAAACATGGAATACTCTTCTCCTTGCATTGATTTTTGCATATAGTTGTCATAAATAAACAAAAAGCAATATGTAAATAACGAACCTACCAATTGTAACTTTGTAACGCATGATTGCCTCGCATTAATTTTCTATCTCTGCTCGCCGCTATTTGGATGCAAGAATATCGTTGCGAATTATAAATTGAAATAATTTTTAATTATATCTTTCGTGATGTGAGTAACTTATTCTGGTTAGATTATCAGAATATTTGGTTAGATTTTATTTAAATAAATGCATTTTTATAATTTCGAAAACGGATGACTGTTATTTATTTTACTGATAAATTGCGCGATTACGTACGTTTCTCTGAGTTTTTAATAAACTTCATTGTTTCTTATCGTCTGCCAGAAAAATTCTTAGGTTATGGTTTAGCCTAGTTTTGATAACTGATACAGATAAAATAGCGTAAATATTGAATCCCCTCCTTAAATGAATTTCTGCTTCTAACTGATACGGATAAAATAGCGTAAATATTGAATCTCCTTCTCTTTATATGAATGTCTGCGTCTAGCTGTAAATAAACGAAAAGCAAAATGATGCTACGAATGTAATATGGTGGTTGATGATTGGCCGTTCTCTAGCCAATAGCAGTAGCAGCTATAGACGACGCATCAGACTCCACGTTAGCGTTTTATATAAGGGGAAGATAGTATTAAAACCACAGTTTTTCTTTTGATCCATTTTTATACCTACCACACTCCTCCCCTCCCCCACCCCCCAAAAAGAAAGAGTCTTTGGCTTGTAAAAAATTGGCAACACTATGTAATAAACCTTTTAATGATCAGAAGATTCTTAAAAAAACTGCGAAGAAACAAAACAAAGCATTAATTAAATTATCATGTTTGATTCCACTTCTGTATATTGATTTGTGTTTATAAAGACTGTTAGTTTGTATGTACAGATATGAACAAAACCAAACTAGAAATCAGGTCGACTATCCTATCAATAATTTATTATATGTGCAAAAATCTTTATGTAATCGCTGTGTCCTTAAATTTTCTTTGAAGTAAGTCTAAATTACATGTTAAGTGTAAGTTAATATTTCGGATCCAATTCTTAATTTTTTGTTTAATGCGATCACGTGTACCAATGAAAGTACAACCCGCTTTCTGGAAAGAGTCAATAACAGACATTATAAGGATTTACAAAAAGTTTTCGAGCTTCCAGTAGCGTCAAAGTTACATTTTCGTGTGACATTTCGATGGCCTTATTCTCCGTCCCCTTTCTCAACCAAATGAATTAAATACTAGGCTAGCACTACTATTGTTGTGACGTGAGGGGTGTATTGTCAAATTAGATCGGTGACGTCATCGCTATTCTTTCACCTTTCCGCCGAAATACTTTTAGTGTTATAGCTACCGGAGTACAACGTTCGTCTAGGAAACCATTTAGATTAGAATAACATAACATCTGGTCGACGGAGATAACGTGGCGGGAATTCGGTAGTTAATACATCAAAACCAGTGCAACTGGGAGATGTGCGAACAGGAATGACGTCATCGGCTTAGTTCAACATTGCACGTATCACGGCTTGCTGTTTTATTCAGCTGGGTGGGAAAGATGGTGGAGGAATAGATCCGGGATCCGAGGATTGTGATGTTTTGAAGCTCCGAGAAGGTGGAGAACGTTTTATTAATGTACACTACCATTACACTCTTTGGTCTTATACAGTAATTTTTTTTTTTTTTTTTGCTGTTTACGGTATGGGTTTACCTGTCCCTGATGTCCTTACAGTCATACCAAGTTAACGTAAATGTTAATTTATAAGTTTATTACCCTTTGTTTAGTCCAAACTGCCGGCTCAAGGTCACGTTCATGTTGCCCCGCTCTTCACCTCACCACCCTACCTATCCGAGCTGCTCGTTGCGTCTAGCTTGGCGAGTGGTAAGAGCAGGGAGGGGGGATTAGAGCAGACTGACCTTGAGCCGCCTATGTTAACTCTACGTGCCGTAGCACTAGATGTTATTTCCTAATTTATGGTAGACTGTTATTTCGCCAAAGGTGTTACCACTTTGTTCATATGGAAGGCGCATTTTTCCCATGACCGTTTGAAGTTAACTTTATTCCATTTTGATTGCAAGTTTGCGATCGGTTGAATGTAATTACATTATCCTTTCGAGGAACGTATTTAGTATCTCGTAGAATGGGAGGTACCCAATCCGCTAGTATGGCTCAATGCGCAGAGGCACCACACACTTCTTTGGGGATTGTCAAGTAACAGTATTGTTTGACAAATCTTCATTTTAACAGGTAATCTTTGTAGGCGTTGAATATATTGTCGTGAGTAGGTCGACTGACAATGGAGTTTTGTTGTGGTTTTTTTTTTTTTTTTTTTTTTTTTTTTTTTTTTTTTTTTTTTTTTTTTTTTTTTTGCACCGAGAAGCTAAGAGCAGAAAGAAAAGATTGTCTGTCATTATTGGCGGACACATTAATGTTGTTGTTCGTAAGTGTGTCAGTGTAAGATATTAAAAATTTGTTAAAGAAGAGTAAACAACCTGATTTTAAGAATGCACAGTACTATTTTACTGTGCAACACGTAACAGTATTTTGTGTTTGTGAAATATGTTTCTCCAGCAGTTTGATTGACCTGTTGGTTGGTAAATGTAAAGTTTTTGTGAATCCTGACAACTTCGACTACCAGTAGATTATCGGCTAAATGATGGGCAGCAAAATCCATAAAAATGGAACATGGGAATTAATTGATTCATACCACCCTACCTACAGGAGGTATGGCGGGTCCTGGCCAGACATAGGCATACCGGACTGACCGTAGTTTTTCGCATCCAGCAAGGCGAATTTCACAAACAAAATTACATATATCTGACCTAGAATATAGTTACGCATTTTGCAGACAGATGGCAACACTTCACTTCCTGCATTAGTACGTAATACAACCATGGAGGAACGAAGGCAGAGCAGGCGAAATATCTCTAAATCTGTGAAGCCTCCTGTAAATACTCGGCTCCTACAGCGCATGCGCGGTGGCCATAATAGATTTCCCAAAACATTGCGGCGCTGTTTGCACTGTGTTTGCTGCTGTGAATATTTAATTTTCTAATATTTTAAAGTTTTTTTATATTGCCAGCATTTGTTGCATACGGTTGCACAAATATACCAGATAGGAAACAACCTGGATTATCGTTTCATTAGTTAGTCATATAGATTTATTCATTGCTCTCAATATGATGACGTTGTTATCAAATATTTGTTGGTGTAATGTAGACAATCAGCATATCTTACTACTCTGCACATAATAGGCTAGCATTATTGTAAACGAGTGTTGAAAGTCTGAAGTTCCCAATGGATTTTATATATTGAAGTGGGCAGCACCATCATAACTGACGCGTTGCAATTTGATGATTGATTCTCATGTAAATCGACGAGACTAATCGAAAATCAAAAGCAATTTTTTTTTATATCTCCCTCAGTTAGCGAGATATCGACTACCAAAAATTAGTTATACTGTAGGCTTAATTCCCTATTCTGGTCCAGGGCGCGTTTCAATCTAACCACAAGGAGAAGTAAAAAATAAAAATATCTAACACCCACACTGCATGTCCAGCGTGTGGTTCGTAGTGGCTATGGAAAAATTATTTTTTGTTCCATGCCGCATCCCAACCTACAGAATATCTGGAGAACTAAGCGAGATAGCAAAACATTATTCTTTACTTTCGATTTGTCTCGTCGTGTTACATAAGATTCTATCATAAAATTGATTCTGGGGAAGAATTTCAAACCAAAACACCTCACTTTTGAGACAGTATAGCACGAGAACTAAGCAGAATATAAAATATTTTATTCTTAATTTTTGATCCGTCTCCTCGAGTTACATAATAATCCTTCATTAAATTACGGTGCCACGGTTATCGTACCCTCCCCTTGAGGAGTTAGTGCCTATTCCCCGTGGTTCTAGGGAAATCCGATATGGAGACCTCCGCACCCCACATCTCTCTATCAGACTTAACTCCAGTGCGCGGTGAAGGTCCCTTGCGTCGCATCTACTATTTTCTTTCCTCCACTACTGTAAGCCCGTGACCGTTTTCTGCGTATCGTCACCGGTCTAGAATACTTACAGTTTTTACGATGAAACATTATGACAGGTTGGTCTGATCTGGCCAAATATAAGCTTGACCTGTGTTTCACCCTTAGGGTGAATAAATTCTCTTGAGCATGAATTACTCAGAAGCATTAATAATGGTAGGTATTAAACACAGACAGGAACGTTCGCACTATCATGTAACTGTTTCGAAGGTCATAGACTCGAAAACTTGTTTAAATACGAACTCGACCTTAAAGTTCACTCTGAATTTCTTTTTTTTTTTTTTTAAATCCTGTTTTCTTCAAAAGCATCACGTTATTTATTATTGAGACTGGGCAAATACTCATAATGTAAACATTGGTCATAGTATCTGTTTCGGCCAGAGAACTTAATACACATTCGATATTATTAAACAGTTAAGCAACTCCACAGAAATGAGTTGCCAGAATATTCGAGTCGGTGACACATTTGGTCTGATGTCCACTTAAAGTAACCTAATAACTCACATGAACAAAGACCAGTAACAAAAGTGGTCAGTAAAATTCCTAAAAAGCAAATAAACCCTAATTAATAAATTTTGGTCAATCAAAAACATTAGTGAAAGTTGTAATTAAACTGAAATTTATCCTAAGCCGAAATGACAATTGCCATTCGTGGTTACAGCAGAGAGCATGGGTAATTTATTTTTTTAAAGTTTTTTTTAGTTGCTTTAATTAGTAACATATTACTGAAAAACAGATCCGCGTTTTTTCAGCTGCGAAATTTATCAATTTTTTTAAAACTATGAAACTCTATGAAAAGCAAACTTAATTAATGTATCATGGCAATTAATTTGGTAACAGTTGCTTGGCTATTAAATTGTAGATATAACCACGAATTTCTTCTAATGGTATCTCTGGTCGCTGTTTTGTGAGCGAAGGCTGAAACGTGACCGGGTTCTCCAGCCAATAGCTATCGAGGTGAGTGGATGAGTGATCTTACGAAATTATATAGTAGACTAGCTGCAACCCGTGACTTCGTACGCGTGGATTTAGAATTTGGTTGCTAGAATTGGATACACAAAGCTGAAAGTTACCTAAGATATGTCGGCATAATATGACGGGAACGCTATCGATATACCATTCTATCGTCGAAGCTGTCTCATTTATTCATATCGGAAAAAAGTATCCTATTTCGTTCCTAATGATTCTAAGTATTTCGGTATATCGGTATACACATATAGTCGTCAAAACGTAAAAAAGAGACGGAGACTTACTTTCGCATATATAATATTATTAGTTTAGATCACACAAAAACTGCCTGTGGAACCAGTATACCCTGAATAAAGTAAACGCTTAGGGCACTATTCTATCGCCAAAGATTTGCCAGAACATGGTATCCTTACTACAAAATCCTAGGCTTGGCTCAAACTATAATAAACAATTCATAAAATTTTTTGCTACCAGTGGTGTTTGAACCGATGCCACACGGGAGGTTTCTTAAGAAGCAAGCACGTTACTACTGCGCTACGCTGCCGTTGGTCTCTAACGTTAAGCATTACAAAGACAGATAGATATTATGCTTTTGTCATTCACAGTTCAGATAGTTTTCATAATTTAATGACAATATGTTCTTATCTATACAGAATATGGTATACCGAGTCCATCCTAATGCCAAATAGCATCTCCTTGTCAAATTTCATCACGATTGGAGTAGCCGTTTAGCCCAAGAAACTTAATAAACAGACAGACAGACAGCGTTACTTTCGCATTTATAATCTTTGTATATAAAGGTGAATGTATGTATGTTTGTTTATTTGTTCGTTTTCATCCGATCTCGATGAAACTTTGCACACTTATCCTTTGAAACAAGGAGAAAAATACTGTCTACATTTGGTTGAAAAATTATTTGTATAAATAACACATTTTGTCTCATAACTTCGAAATACGGCGATAGACAGACACGTTGGATATGGACGTCTCCGTACCGTGCTTCCGTGAAGTGGGCTGGTAGCTCAGTGACTAAAGCGCGTGCTTACTAACGTCCTGGTCTCCGGTTCAAATCTCCGTGGAGGCTAAGATTTAAAAAAATTGTTTTTCATCGTAAGAGTCAGGCCTGGGCCGTAGGTTATTCGGATTGAATGTTAAACTGTAGATATTAGAAAGTTACGGGTGCAATGCGAGGCAAATCGTAGGTAGTCTTGCAATGTTGTAGGTGTACACTTTTTATACGTTATAATGATCCCTCAGGTGTTGTTCGCAGTCGGTGTGTGAGTGTGAACCACAGTAATATTATTTATAAATACGGAAGTAAGTCTCTGGCTTTTTGTTACGTTTTGACGACTAAATGGCTATATCGTTGTGATGGAATTTTGTAAGGAAATCTGTATGAAGGGCACAGGATATTTTTTCCAGTATGACTAACAGTTGTAGTCACGAAATTTTGAGACCTTATCGAATGGTGACAGAAATATGTTGGAAATTGATTCTCTTCAAGAGACAGGTTCGACGGTACAATGATATAGTGTTAGCTTTCCTGTCATATTATGCCGACTCGATATTGTTTGGGACCAATCCTTCGTTACCAACAACTTTCTATATTTAATTCTGGCAAAAAAATTCTTAATCCACGCGTACGAAGTCGCGGGTACGGGCTAGTATTACTATAGATGAGTACAACCTGGCAGAAGGTAGCAGTTGGCGTCAGCAAGGGCAGGTGGCCGTAAAATCAAAGCTCAACGTTTGACCATGCCAATGATGAGTAAACGGCAGCCGACCCTTAATGTTGGGTAAAGGTGGTGAAGAAGCAGTAGAGTGAGGAGAGTCCACGTGTGAACTGAGTCCCGCTCTACTTGTCTCGAGACACGGCTGTCCCGTCGCGCGCCTTACATCTCTCTCGACACTGGAGACTGTTTACAAAAATGTAGAGCGGACAAAGCAGAGGCGCTGTCTGAGAGGCACTTGAGCGCTGAAAGCAATTCCGTGTCTCGTAAGAGCGCCGGAATTAAGGGTGACGGCGGCGAGGCGGTGCAAAGAAGTGGTCGCAACATCTGCCTGGCACCTCGGGATCCTGATTTATTATAAACCACAGTGCTGTAAGAGGCGGTGAAGCCGAGTGCTCAGGATGACGCCATTACAAAAAAATAAATTAAATTCCACATCTTTTCCTCGTGTACTGTTTTTCGTGTTTTATAAACACTGAAGTAGAGTGGTTTGGTAGCTCAGTGGTTAAGGCGCTTGCTACAAAGCTTTCGTTGCTCCGGTCCCGGGTTCGTATCCCGACAAGTGCAGGAATTTTGAGAGTTGTGTTTGATGATATGAGCTATGCCAGCAGTGGCGCAGCTAGGTCAACAAGGGCCCCGGTGCAAAAAATTTATTTTGGGCCCTCAGGCCAGACGGGCGACCTTCTTTTTTGCTTCATGTGCTGGTAGGGGGCCCCTTGAGTTGTTGTAGGGGCCCCCTCAACAGTGGTTTGGGGCCCTCCTGAGCAGCGAGGGCCCTTAGTGGGGGTCTTCCTGTGTCCTAGGTGCCCCCTTAGACGACGGTAGAGCAAAAAAAAAAGGTCGCCAGTTTGCCGTGAGGGCTCATGGGCCCTCTAAACTGCGCTTAGGGGCCCCCTGAGCGTAGGGGCCCCGGTGCACTGCACCGCCTAGCCCCATAGTAGCTACCCCCCTGTATGCCAGGCCACTCCGTGGTTGGAATTCCACGTTAAAATGCAGGTCCCAGAGGAAAGGAACTGGCCGTCCTAAGGTGATTCGCGGATAAACACAGTGGACAAGATGATGAATGTTATAAGCACCAGTGATTTATAAATAATTCCGTCAAAAACAACTGTATTGGTGAATTTTGTATTTATTTGATTCCCAAGACGCGTTTCGCCCTTGTGGTGTAGTGCATCTAATGGAGAACTCTCACATGCCGATCTGGAACAGCACCCACTTTCACAGCACTGTTCATTGCAGTTCCAGCTGAACATTATGTCACTAGTTGTAGAACGGCCAGAGCGTGGCGCTGACTCCGTCACATCCATTCCAGTGCCGAGGGTTGTTCAGGGAGTGTGGAGCTCTACCTCCGTGAATCCTAAGGAGTACGGCAGGAGTCGTCGGAACCCCGTGACCTTTACCTTCAAGAAAGTAATAAGCTACTAATGTATGTTACATAAGCAGCATGTTCTTGCAAAACAGTTGCGATTTAATGTTCCTAGACATCCGAACTCTAGAAATTTGAAAATATTTTTTGCTTTTTGTTTAACGAGTTATCTCCAATGGCGAGCCAGTGGTCAGTCGCTATATCCAATACTAACGCCAAGATGATATTGAATGATGCTCTAATTTATGGGTTCTCAAACATTTTGCTACTACGCCTCACTTCTGTTAAAACAAAAGTTTCCTTGCCCCTTTCCCACCCGTGAAATCTGTTTATTAAAAAGTTTACTTCTCAGTACTAAAAATGATATTTCCGATGAAACCACTATATATGTTAGAATAAAGGCGATTAAGGGAGGTAAGGTATCGTCCATATGGGTGGCGGAGCTACCTCGCACCCCCACACCTCCCCCCCCCCTTCCTGACATGACTTCACGCCCCCTAGGTGGAGGGCGTGCCCCATGGTCTGGGAACCATAGTCTAATTACAATGTAACAGCATAATGCATACTTGGCATCTCTAGTTTAGCATTATCTCTCCACGCAATTGTTTGGTACTGTCTGATAAAAACTATTGGAATCCATAAAACGACAACACTTATGCTCATACTCATTCGATACATCCATCGCAATTGAAATTTTAATGGCGTAAAATCGTTCTAGCCTTGCATTCGGGAGGACGCCAGTTCGAATCCCCATCCGGGCATGCAGATTTGGGTGTTACATGGTTTCCCCAAATTACTCCAGGCAAATACTGGGATGCTTCCTTTAAAAGGCCAAGGCCAAATTCCGTACCTTGCCTCCAGTCCTTTCTCTCCTCGACGAGGGGTTAAAAAAAAAAAAAAACCCGAAGTAAAATTTACAACGCTCGCAAGTCAGTCAGATGATGTTCCGCAGATGGAAGATTCAATTTGATCAGACGTTCTTCTCATTTCTCACCGTACATCAACCTGTCGCTCATCCGCAGGCGAAATCCCGTGGCAGCAACGTCTTGTGTGAGCTAAGACAGAAAGAGAGAGAGAGATGAGGATTGATAGCGAAGGCGCCAACACGGATGGAGTAATGAAGAAGGATCGAGAGCCGTCCCTTATTTTATTTTTTCCCTTGCTGCTCTCCAGGGTGGCTGGAAGAATTAATTTGGGCGTCGTAAGGCGCTAGGCGGACAGCTGTCAGTCGTTCGTGTGCGGATATGGCAGAAGAGCCAAATACTCACATGGTCGTCAATTCGCATTAATCTCGCCGCTAGTTACGCGAAATCCATGAGCTCTAACAATTATCAGTTGCTATTATGTGAGATGGCACAAAATTCTTAGAGGGGCATCTTAATGCAGACGAGACCTAGAGGATTAGCGCGAATGCTGGATCCAGTCATTCGGGAGGACGCTGGGTCTTATAATCATCGTCCGGCCATTCTATAACTGATGACTCCTAACATCAATTTAATTCAAAGAAATAACAAATAAGGGAAACTTTATTTTGATTTTTTTATGTGAGCTGTCGTTTTAACTGAATCTTACATTTCGTGGTGATCAAAAGAGATTGGTAGTCAAAACTTTCATATCGTTTCTTAACAGTAGCACAGAGTAAGAACTATATTTAGTGTACAAAGCATTACGATGCCATCAAGTTTTCCTGAATATACGCGGCGAATCTACTATCATAAAATTCTGTAAATGAATAGTGTAAATGCAAGCTATATAAGGCATTCGCGTAAGCTGGAGGAAAATTTCATCTACTCTTCTTTTCGATGTGAATAGAACTAGAATAATCTAGCTGGTCTTGTCACTGAAGTCGACCATTACGTAAGTATGGAAAGGATTTTTTAACTTATTACAAATGAGTTAAGTCGCTTTATCTGGCCAAACCAAACTTTTTAACTTAGAATATTTATTGCAATTCAACGAAAAAAAAAAAACCATTCTCGATTTAATTTAATGTCTTGTCTTTAGCCTAAGTAATTAAAATGAGCCGATCATATGGGAGGTAGATGACTGTCACCATGAATTTTACAAAAGTGTAAGCCTCGTTCTTATAAGTTATGCTTTTGTGGAATTCGTAGTTTTGATAAATTAATTTTATGTTCTCCCAGCAGTAGTAGTGTTTGTTGCCCAAAGCCTTACGGAAAAATTAACCAGATTGGCTGGTATGTATCGAGAAATGAGTTTTAAATTGTCGCCACGTATTTGTACTTCTTCTAATACAGTGAGGAAATATGTTCGTACCCTCTTCTAAACTGTATGTTGGATCAATAACACTGTCATCACTGTGACTAAAAAAATATGCTAAACACTGAAAAATATATTCAGATATAGAAAATATGTCTTTATGGTACACCAATTCTTAGGTTAGCTTCAAATCTTTTGTTTGGATGACGAGAAGAAAGGACTAGTGACATAATTATTTCAAAGTTTTTATCTAACTCTTACAGTATTACCATCGATGGAATAACTAATAATATTTATAAATATTAAAAAGCTAATTTGTTACATTTTACATACGATATATTAGAAAGTGTCGAGTAGTGTGTATGAAGATTTTTTTTATTTTTTTTTATTTTTTTTATTTTTTTTTTAATCCAGAAACGGTTTTTGAGAGATTTTCTATGATGGAATTCCTAATACTTGAAACATTATGTAACATTGCTAGCATTCTCTTTCTAAATCCCATCCAGATTCTTTGACAGTTTTAAAATAGTTGAAAATATAACATTATTCTAATGAGATCGGAGCTTGAAACCAGTGGTTGATGGCCAGATAACACTCTCTGTTTAATTTCTGGTGGCACCATTGGTTATTATTGCCTTCCAAGTCAGTTGAAAAACTTGGTGGGCCTAAGCGAAGCAGAGAAGAAAAACACAGTTGGACAAACTCCCGCGTGGAGTCGACCCCAGCACAAGAGAGCGCGAAAATACCGTGACGGCAGGCAGGAAGGCCAGGTTTACACAAGAGAGCCGAAGGGTGAGGGGCGAAGCTTGGCCATATTCAAAGAGCAGCTGAGCCCAGCCCCCGCCTCACAGCCAAAGGCAGTCCGGTGTAGCCAGCTACCTGCCGTGAAAGGACGCCTAGAGGGCGTAAATTGGTCGGGGGGCTGTCTAGAGGGGTCTTTTTTGAGGACGTCAGCAGAGAGGCAGCCAGCTGTTTAAATCAGCCTTTGGGAGCCGTTGGGACCTGAGCACACGCCTATTGGAAGTTGCCGGAGCAAGGCGCGTGGAAACTTTAATGAATTCCTCCAGTGGCTGTTTTGTTGACAAGGGTGCTTCTAGAAATCACAGAAACCCGAAGTGAAATGTCGCCTTAAACTCTTAAAGGCAATATGTGCTGTACAAGAGATTGGAAGGTGTGAAACCTCCTTACTCTCTCTTCTTACAGATGGCCCTGTATCTGTATCGAGCGTACAGGTAGGTTGTTTCCTACCTCCACTCCTTTCTTCACCAAAATAAACTTAATTACTTTATTTATCTTTTCTCAATACAGTTATATTTCTTAAATACTTCAATGATGGGTGCTATTGTTATATCTTCTATATATATAAAGATGAATGTATGTATGTTTGTTTGTTTGTTGGTGTGTTTGTTCTTCAAACAAATACACAGTTTTCATCCGATCTCGATGAAACTTTGCACACTAATCCTTTGAAACAAGGAGAAAAATACTGTCTACATTTGGTTGAAAAATTATCTGTATAAATAATACGTGTTGTCTTATAATTTCGAAAAATTACTGAACGGCGATAGACAGACGCGTTGGATGTGGAGGTCTCTGTACTGTTTTACCGTGTAGCGGTCAGGTAGTTCAGCGGTTAAAGCGCGTGCTTACTGATGTTTGGGTCGTGGTCTCCGGTTTAAATCTCCGTGGAGGCTAAGATTTATAAAAATTGTTTTTGATCGTAAGAGTCTACTTGTATTACTAATGCAAGAAAACGTAAAATTTATAATTCTCTTTGAAATAAACATCTACAATTTGAAATATTATGGATCAGAGTGGGATGGTTACATGTGGCATGTATGTCATAATGGCTACCTTCGAATGCCTGTTTCATTCACCATACAGGAAATAAAAATCTTGACCTATATTCTTTCTCGTAGTTTCTACATGAGTTATAAAGATTTAATAATTTTTGTGTGTAATGTGTTTTGTGTTGTACCGGATCTTAGATCCCAGTTTCAAATGGTAGGATATGTATAAATTACCTCAGATAGAACGGTCTAAAAAAATTGTAGATATTGTCTCATAATTTTTTCAGCTGTATAAACCTTGTATCTATAATGCTTTCGGACCAAGATTTCTTGGAAAGTTCAATAGAGCTTTGGTCAGAGTCTCTACTGGATATTCTAAGTTGCGGATTCTACACTTAAAATATTAGTTTAATAATGCCACTAGTACGTTTTGTAGCTGAGCTTACGTTGTTCAAGTTTTATTCTTGTATTGTAACACGAAACCAACAACGCAAACATAGATATTTTACTGTTTGCAGTTAACATGCATAACGCATGAAGTAAAAATTTTAAAATGAAATGTTGGTTCCCACGTAATTGTATGTTTAGCAGGTGTATTCTAATTGAGTGCATTGAATGAAATACTAAACCAGTGTTTATTGCTTAAAAATATACTTAGTTACCTTAAATACAATAAATTACTACGATTTTCTAGCAAATATGCTGAACGGCAATAAAAACTGTCAGTGAATTATATTGGTGCTGATATTACATTTGCTGCTCGCTATTACCAGAACTTTATTTTATACACTGCGATACAAACGAAAAATTGATTGGTTTTCCACACACAGCCGCGCAAAAAATAATGAACCCCATAAAGCGAATTTCAGCCAATGTGGCCAGTAATGAAATTTCGTGTCTTATAATCAAATTCCTTAAAAGTATATTCCATAAAAAGATTATTTCATTATATCTCTTCACTGCTATTTTATTCACTGATGGGTGCATTTGTTTTGAGTGGCGTTCTAAAAACATCTGAAAATTTAATTTAAAATTTTAAAGTGAAATAGGATTGGAATTTCGGATTTTTATTTCAATGAAACACTTTGATATAAAATATAATCAAAATTCGATTTCCCGACAACAGTTTGAAAATTATCCGGTGCTGAATATACCCGAATTAAAGCGGAGAATAAAATGTGTGACTTCGAAACTCTGCGTTAAATAGGCACTCTGTAACGGAAGTTGCCCTGATGTGTGAACAGGCAATTTACTCTAGTTAAATGGAAACAAAGTTAAAAGGTCCTGAAAAGACAAATCCGGTAAAGTTTTTAATGGTCTCGCGGGAGGCTACGAATGTGAAAACCGTGGAAATAAAAGTAAATGGAGAACACGTAGTTGTTACAATCCGCGAAGTGTGAAATGGGATCAAATTTAGAGTGAAGTTATCGTAAGCCTGACAAATGCAATCTGCTGGACAACGGAACCCAAGCTCACGAAGAGCGGAAATATTTCGCTGCTGAGGAGAGTTGAAGTTTCCGAGATACAGTAAAGTGTACGCCGACCGCAAAGTCTGTATTTATCTATTAAAGGATAGTAGGTTCTTTATAATCTCCAGTGAACGATTTGTTACTAATGTTCAACATTACAAATTATTTTTGATTGAACTCTCTGTAGATGAGGATTCAGAACTAGAACGCACACTTTAAGTGTGATGCCGATACGTTGACTGAAGTGGCATACCGGCAGCTTAGTTGGCAGAGAAAAAGAATCGACTGGACGAGTGTTGTTCACATTGCGAAGGCCAAGTTTTTTTCTTGAAGCTAAATGTAAGGAACGGCATCTCAAATTCCTTAAGCCTTTGTGAACTAAGTAACTGGGAGGATAGCTCTTGATGATTAAGTGACCGAACCGTGGCACTTACATCTCCTCACTAAGAGGAGGAGAATACGATCTGTATATCCAACAATCCACCTTACTGACCCCCTTAGAGACACGCGAAGACTTTTCATTCCATATGTAATGTGTGATTTAGGGAGCGTCCATAAACTAAGTGGGTCGGTATAGACATGGAGGGGTTGGCTGGAAGGCTACGTTGCGCTACTTGGGGGCATTCCGAACCAGGCCACGTAGCTTTTCATTCATATCATTTTTCACAATTAAAATGAGGTACAGAACACACAACGCCATGTGAATATTTATTTCCTTCATTTAATTACCTCCGTATGTAACTTACAATAGTTTGATAAGAGTGCAAAATGTGTTCTGGAATCAAAAGACGAAAAAAACTACGTGTTACGCGGGAGTGGGTGGGGGGGAGGGGGTTTAGGCAAAAGTCACATAAATCTACGTGGGGGGGGGGGGGAAGGGGGGGTTTCACAGAGGCCAAAATGGAGCTACGTGATTAATGGAGGCTCCCTTACATTTATGTATATGATGATATGTATTTAATTATTGTGTACCATCGGCTTATATCAATTTCATAAACATACGGAAGGAGGGAGGAAGAGATAATGAGGATTTGCAACGTCATATACGAAATATATTTTTTATACACTACTTCTACGACCCTTTTGTCTGCAGCAAATACAGTCTAGTTGTTTTCACCTTAACTGCAACAAATTTCGGATAGTATATGCTGTTCAGCTGTATTTCTACCAATATGGTCCACATTAGAAAATACCAGATGAGTAACCTAATATCTGAATCTCTAAATTAAAATCATTCTTTTCTACTGAAATTGGTGAAAAGTGGTTCATAGTCAGGCATAGGGGAAACACGCGATTTCGATCACTGGTCAAACAATCCAGATTTTGGCTTTCCATAGTTTCTCTATATCACTCCAATTGAATCTTCGGATGGTTCTTTCAAAAGACCAAATTCCTTTTTGCTTCTTACCCCTAATCGTCTCCAACCTCTAATGACGTTGAGGAAGTTAAAACCCTAAGAAAGGCAACTTTATTGTCCATCATTAAAAAGACACTTCATTACATTAAAATTCATCATCATAATTGTGTAAACAACATACGCTCGAAATAGTACCAATGTGGTGAATCGAGTTAACACTGTTTGATATCGTTAAACACCGATACTGTATTTCTCTGCAGACGCAGTTTTACCAATAACAAGAAAATCGTTCAGCGATCCAAATGTAAGCTAGATCATTTGTAATCGTCTTCTTTACGTGTTACCGACAGTGCCACGGTTATTAGAGTCTGTACATAAGGTGAAAATAGTGAAACAGTCCCCGATCCCACTAATCATTTGAGGGGAACTACAGAAAACGTAATCAGGTGAGATGTGTCATGTGGAAGGAGTGTGCACTGTGTTCCTACAATCAACGTTACTATACTTACGCTAACAGTTAATCTGAAGAACTACCAATAGCTGCGCTCAAACTATCTCACCGGATTTGTCGACCGTTGGGGTGCAGTTATTCTTGCTGAAGACAGATGTATTGTTAGTGTCGTAGTTTTCTTTCTGTACACCTTCTGTGTCAGTAATATACGTTGCAAGGAAAAATCACAGAATCGTCAGGTATGCTCTCAATTTATTGAACTATATTTTAATTTATGCAGGATGTTCAGGAATGAAAGGATAATACTGCAACTGCGGATAGGCCACATCATTTCCTATTATATGTAAAAAATTTAATTTAGTAAAGTCTCACCATTCTTCAGATATTGATTTTTTAAATATTTTATTCCATGCAATTTCTACAATTTAAGACTTTTTGAACTGTACCATTGAACTATTGTATCTGAACTAACTAACCCACTTAAAAAAACAGCGTGCTGGCATCCAGATAGCCATTTCAGTAACAAGATAGATTTCTACGAATTCACTGTCCAAATGTTCCAAACAATGAAAAAATGCTTGCATGGTAACTTTAATTCGACAGACTTTTATTTTAATAAAGTCGAAAATACCAACCTTCGTGCTTTAGAACTACCATAAAAACATAATTTTGAAAGGAATGTTAAACAATTATATCATTTTAAAACTGGCAATAACGAAACAATTTTTTAATGTAATTGGCACGATCCTCTTGGTACATCTTTTTTACACCACAGGCTGCCAAAGTCAGCCATTTAAATTAATTTGTATACAATTTTTACATAAGATTTTTTAAAGGATTCTTTTAACGTTTTAAGAAATACATATTTATATATATCATCTTAGTCCCATCGCCATATTGATAATCCACTCAGTCATGTAACAAACTTCGGCGTGTGCACACCTCCAGAACCACGTGACTCATTCTCTTTAACATGAAGAAGGTTTAAGACCGAAATATTGTGTATATTTGTGTGTTCGAGATATATGTTCTTCTCCCGTCACTGCATTCAACTTTGGTGAGTGATGAGTCATTTTCCCTTTCCTTGTAATTTATATTGCCTAAAGCCGTTTCCTTTTTCATTAATTTAATTAAGAAAAAAGAACATTCTTTTAGGTGACTAAAATGTACTTGAGTCAATTAAAAAAAAAAACATGGTTGTAAAAGTCTTAATTTATAGAAACAGGATGCAATAAACTGAAAAATGTCACATGTTTCGAAACAAAACAAAAAAAATCAAAAAAATCAGTATCTCGAAAATGGTGAGACTTTGACTACAATAAAATTTTATTATATAGAAGGACATGATGTGATCCTTCTGCGGTTTCAGGATTATCCTTTTATTCCTGGACTACCTGTGTATTTCACAAGATGAATTGAAGTTACAGGGTACATACGAGTTGCACTTAGTGACCATTACCTGCCACTTGTGTTTCGATAGTGATGGTATTGGAGGAGAGCAGCTACGGTCCGGTCGGCTTATAAGTGGCACGTGGAGAGCTCGCTGAGAGCTGTGATGGGCGGCCGGCCGCGGGCGGTCGTATCTTGTTTGCACTGGTCTGTAACGAGCCGCCAGAGTGTTTTCCGATACACTCGTTGACGCCGTTGCAGGCGACTGCAACCAGCCAGCGGTTTTTGGAGAGCGATCTCGCGGGACTCAACCGATCTCTGGCCTGCTTCACCAAACGAGCAGAGAACCTTATACGGCGCCGCCAATATCTACTACACTTCAAGCACACGTGAAGCCGTCTCAAAATCTCGTACCTTTTCCCTTTTTATCGACTAGCACTTCCTCTTTGTAACTTGCAAAGGGAAACTAAAACGCGGCCAAATAATTCCATTGACTAACTGATCTGCATCTATATAATTTTTGTACAATATGCAGGTGTCCTATTTTTCTGTGCTTACTCCACTCTGTTCAGCTCTCGGATTTCCAACACCTCGCATTTTGTGTGGCACTTTACAAATCATAAATATAGGTGATTTTGAAAGTTACATACTTTCTGAGTGAACGACCGAACCCTTATGGAATTACTCCTTTGTGCCTCTGTTTGTCTGTATGCTCCTCTGACGCTGTTCTAATTATTACTACCAAAAACACGATTTATCTTAATATATGGAAAAGTAATGTGGTGAAATAATTCTACTTCGTTTAATGACGGGATCAGGAATAATTTAGTTCCATAATTTTCATGAACATCAAATGAAAGCAGTCTCAGTCCGCAGATTCTGAAAACAAATTTTTTCTTTTATTCCACAATTTTTTTAAGCATTTTATCTGTAATTCCTCCTTTATTTCCAAAACTACTGATCTGAAAAAATCTTTCATGATTTAAAGTCCTAAGAAACTTCTTTTACAGGAAAACTATAGCGATATTTCTCGAGTTTATGGTTTTTGTGAAAAGCTAAATTCAGATCATTTTTCTCCTCAGAAAATTATATGTATCATTCGATAGAGAATTTCATGAACCAACGAATAATTATGTAGTGAAAATACATTTCTCGAAATTATCAAATTTTTAAGGCAAATTTTATTTTTTCAAGTTTTGATACATAACCAGAAATAAATCTAGTGAAATGAATAATTTCTCGAATAGTAACTAAATTAATAGTTATTTTGACACCTTTTTAACGCCACATTTATTATTACACAAGCAGCAAATTAAAGTAACGTAGAAAATAACAGAAAACAATCATATGTTTCTGTCCTGTTTCGTTGGTTATGGGAAACGATGCTATTGTTTTACACCAGTTGAATGAGAACCTGCATCTAAGGAGTCTTTTGAAGCTGCAAAATATCATTTGTTATGTTACTCGACAGTCGAAACAAATGGGACGAAGGTTTAATTGAAAGCTGGAACAATGGAAAATCGACAGTTTAAACCGGGTGGTGGTAATAAAAACGTACTGAGAGATGCGAACTACGTAAAACTTTGCGAGTGGTCTGGTCTAGAGGAAAGGCAACAGTGATCTGGGAGCTACATCGTGACCACGGACAAGCTCTACCCAAGTTAAGTACTGACACTTTCATACGTATATTTTCTTAGTACATAATTTGGTTGTGAGGGCAGTAATGGCAGAACAGTTGGCAACATTATGGCAAGGAGTAATATCTGCGCAACCGGTTACGTTATAGTCACCAGCCAACATCAGAAAACATGACCCTCACGTTAGTTTCAGCGAAGAAACAAAGAAAGTACACTGATTAGCCCAAACATTATTACCACCTGCTTACTAGCATATTGATCCACCTTTCGAAACTAATACAACAGCGATTCGGTGGAGTATGGATTTTACAAGTGCTTGGTAGGCTTCCAGAGGTATCTGACAACAGATTTATACGCTCAGGTATCGAAATTCTCTTATAACACGGGCCAGTGGTTTGTGGGCGCGGCAGCTGGGAACGGGCATCTCTGAAACGGAGATGCTGGCCACTTGTTCGCGTGCTACTGTAGTGAGCATCTGTGGAAAGGGTTTGACGGGCGGTGAAACCACGAGTAGGCGGCAATGTGGTGGACAACCACGCCACATAACAGAACGTGGAGGTCGGATGCTTGCCCGCTCTGTAAAGCTGGATAGGGGGTGATCTGTGGCAGAATCGCTATCCTTGTGCTCTGAAACACTTCTTGAAGCAACAGAATTGTACTCTTCCGTCAGATCTGCCACAGATCACCGAATCGCTGCTGTATTGCGTTCGAAAGGTGGACTAATATGCTAGTAAGTAGGAGGTAATAATGTTTTGGCTGATCACTGTATTAGATATAACGGCATATTTATTACAAGACGTTCGTACTGTAATAGAATGAGACAACGAAATAATAGAATGAAATAATAATGTTGTCTGTCAACTACAGCTAACGAATAAAAAAAATTGTTCACCTAATGCAGTTTAGAATTTGAAAGAAATCCCGTTCATTCGTCTTACAGCGTCGGATATTGGAGGTTCTAATGAGGTTTTTAAGTGTCAGTTTGCTTGGCATGTCTTACAGTAGTTGACAACGAAAAATAAATTGGTGCTGGTCTTTGTGAAACAAGCCTAATATCAATATTTTTTCTGAAATTTTTAATTTAGATTACCACTGATGTGTACAAAAAAAAAAAAAAAAAAACCATGCATGTAAAAATACTATTTACTCAAACAAAAAGATTACAATATGTTCTACAGACGCTAATGATAATATTAAGATGCAAAATGCTTGATATTATCAGAATTTAAATTAATGAAAGCGTTCTTCTGCAGGAAGTCAAGTTGAAACGTTTTCGTTTTACATAAAAGCTTTAGCGTTTTGCTGCCGTAAACAATTTCAAAAACAATTTTGGAATAACGTGGTGAGCATTATTTGGAAATGATTGGGATGAATCATTAATTTCATTATATTCCATACCTGTCATTGAGAAAGTATTTGTTTCGAACTGGTGCACACATTGTCATTTATAGACTACAGGGTGACCTACAACGTTACCCAGTATTTGTGTTTCGTTTTGAACCTCGTTTAAAATTTTCAAGCAAAAAAGGAAAACGTGTAAAACGTACAGTTACATTTAGATTTATTTTCAGTCGGGCAACATCTTCAACAAGAGCTGCGATATTATTGACCTCACAAGACTCGAAACACTAATATTGTTGTTCCATTTCTGCTTCTTTCTCGTAGAATAGTACCTTACGGAATCCCCACGGGGATTATAGTACCGACTTTAAACACAATCGTTAGGATCTCGTCTATCGGGGGCCAGTTCTGTACATATGCAGAAAATCGGCGTGAGATGACTAGAGCGTTAAAAGATACGTGAAGTAAGAAGTAAATATGTGCTGTGGTCGGTCTGGTTTTATCCTACATAAACTTCTCAGTCTTTAATGGCAATCTTGCGTTATTACTGTTTCTTTGTTTTATTGATTATCTTCGTTAAAAGACGGTAAAATCCAAGACCACTGCATCTTCTATAGCGTCGCAAAGCTTTCTTCTTTGTACGATATAATTTTTAAAGGAGAATCAAACATCAGCTCATTTCCTGCACGACCACTGTTTTGATATTACTTCCTTTATCTCCTATGTTACTTACTACAGATAAATAATATTAAGAGAATCTTGTATCGAGTTTGGTAAAATGTGTCTTTCGCAAAGACACTCAAGCCCGTTTGTCAACAACAACAAATACCTATCCACCAACTGCCCTACGGTCAAATAAGAATCTTCATGTGTTTCCTGCGCTCAGCTGTCTCGTCGTAACTGTTAGGCCGTTATTGCGGCGGTGTTGTTAGCAACCTGAATCACAACAGAAGGGCTCAGGTCGGCGGAGGCAGAACAAAATGTTTTCCAATAGTCCGACTCTTACCGAGTGAAGAAAGGTGCACTGAAATCGAATGTGTTGCTTTTAGCGATGTGGATTTGTTGGCAGCGTTCGTTGATAGTATACAGCACTGCGGAGAAAGGTTAAGTGAATCTGGCTACAGCCAGCTCTAGAGAATACACTTCTAGTGGAGTAAATGGAGCGTTGACGCCAGAAGTGTTTAGAACATTAACAATGAAGAATTTAGACTTTCATATACTCATTCACGTTAATTCTGTTACAAGCAGAAATCGCTTACAGTTCTATAGAGATATGCTTCTCCATCTGGTAGTGTTGTAATGCATTAAAGAAGTCCTAGGAAAGCATCAAATCAGATATTGACTGTCATATTAATATAATTTATTTATTTAACTGGTGTTTCGATGTATTCCATAAGCCTTGATGATGATAAGTACTAAAAAACTGTTTAGCTGCTGTTGAACCTTTTAATTGAACGCAAATGGACTGTGACGTAATAAAGGTGGCCAATACAATGGGAACAATTGTTGGAATGGATTAGCAGGATTTAAGTGCAGAAATATTACATAAAAAAGGATCCCTATATTTCCAGAGCCGGTTTAATAATGTTACAGCCTGTATTTGCATCTGTGTTATCAAGAAGAAAACTACATGTGGTCAGAGGGACGTAATAAATATAAAATTCATGACAGTTTATAACAACCGCATGATAAAGTTGTAGTGTATAAACTCAACGGTACATTTCTCCTGTAAATTTAATGAAATTTTGTCAGGTAATCATTATGACTTCGAATTGGTTACTATCAGAATGTTATGACAGCAATTTTCTTACACGGTAAGGAATAAAAATACTTCCTCTATCGGCATGTATAAACATTTCTGTAACAGGAGAGTGTATTCCATTTCAACGAAACAGTGATAATCTCATTTAAGTTGGTCTGGTTTGATAATATTTAATTCGGCAGATGTCTGCGTGTCTTTATCGCAATATTTTAACTGTCAGGTTGGGTTGATAAACAAATACGACAGATAAATCTAACGCATGTAGTCTTAATTACATACCAAATATTTACAACTCATCTAAGTGGTAGGGACAACTTGTGTACCTGGTACAGAGTGCATATACCGTAACCGCAAACAATAATATAAAGAAAGCTTATACAACCCAGAAATTTCTATTCAACATGGACTTTAACCCCCTTTTTTATATGGCGCTGTATTAGAAATATTGGTATGTGTATGACCAGTTATTTAATTTACTTTAAACTATCGCATTAAATTTGGAAGGTGCAGACATATATTTCTGTTTGTAGTTAATATATATATATATATATTTTAACTGCTTAACGTCTCCTATAACAACTAGGTCTTTAGAGACGGGAAAGGATGGGGGGCAAGGAATGGGAAGGAATTCGGCCATAGCATTTTGAAGGAAGCATCCCGGCATTCACCTGGAGTGATTTGGGGAAACCATGGAAAACCCAAATCTGGATGCCCGGACGGGGATTCGAACCGCCGTCCTCCCGAATGCGAGGCCAGAACGCTAGCCGTTACACCACTACGCTCGGTTAGTTAATATAAAGCATTCAAGAAGACACGGAAAGATATTTCCGTCCATTTGTGATATGAAGCATTCAAAGCTGTGCCGTTGTTCGTAGAATTCATTAAGGATTGTATGATATAATTTTGAATGTTCCGGTATTACATGTATCTCCCTTGGATCAATCGACGAGTGTTCTATTACTAAGGTCTGGATCTTGCGCTATCAACGCAGTAATGAGAAGTAAATGTAAATGACGGCTGTGCGACTGGAAGCGCTGGAGGGGCTAGCCAGACAGAAACTTCAATATTCATGCGGAGAAAATATTTTAGTCGTGTTTCATGGCCCCGAGTTACGACCCCCGCCAGGCCCCAGAATTGTGAAATGGAGGATATTTTGTAAATAGGTATGAATATTAATGCGGGGGCTGGTGGACGGGTCGTGCGGGAGCGCAGTCCGAAGGCTCCGCATAAACCGTAATGAGGCCACAGCCGGTTTCTTCTGTGTGCCGCGGGCTGGTATCACTGCAGGGGTGGACGCATAGTAGTAGCACCTCATGAATATGCATGACGGCAGCGGCTACCGACCAACGATGTTAGGAAGAGTGTGTGTGTGTGTGTGTTTGCTCTCTGGTTGGGACACCGTGTTAATTGGCACCGGGCTAAGGTTGACGACTTCCCGAATACACAATGCCATCCACTGGAGACGCTTCATCGGAACGAAATATGTAAAGTATTTAGCGTTTATTTTGTTCTGGGAAGACTTGAATTCGAATCACTTTTTTTTCTGGTACGGCACACTGGTTTTATAGCCTTTTACATTGGGAGCGTCAATTTTGTGTAGGTACTAAAATTATTAACAAATTTCTGCGTTTGTATTGTTTTGTCTATAAATTTTACGTAAGTGATACATAAATAAGATTAAGGGGGTAGGTACACCTAACACAAATATTTGATAAAGTTGAGATGTCATTTTCTCCAAATCTATTTAAATTTGAGGGTTCAAATTTCATAGCTCCATAGAAATGTTATAGCTAGATATAAAAATTGATTTTTAAAGTAAAAAAAATAGTTTAACAATAGGATAATGTACCATCCAAATTGACAGTGAAAAATATATTGTTGTAAAGGGTTTTAAAGATAAAAGGCATAGTATTTGAAATTATTTAGAAATGTTCTTTTAATATTGTAAACTAATATCAAGGCAACAAGTTGAACCTATAATATAACATATTTAACTCTATATTTTTTATTAATAAATTTGTTTGTCAAGAAATTAAAATTTTTGCTTTTTTTTGTTTAAATAGAAAGGCATATTTTTCATTTGGGAAAAGCTGCATAAACAATAAGGGTTCAGACTGTAGTACTTAGTATGTAGAACATGTCCTGCAAATTTGGAAAAGATCTATGCATATGAAAAAAGTTATATTTAAAACTATTTGATGAATTGCTGTTTTGAGATATTTAAGGTTAAAGATTTGGATCACCTTCAAGTGCAGTAAGATATAAATGGCTGTCAATCGTGCAGGGCATTGCTTAATCACACATAATTTCCACACTGTTGAAGATATTGAAATAATTTTTTCACTAAAATGAAGCCAAAACTATAAACTGTTTTTGTGAACAATTAAAAAAAATCTTTTTTTTTTGAAACCTGATAAGTGTACCTACCCCCTTAAACGAATTTTAGATGGTTATCATATGTGTGTGTATATATACACAAAATACTCTGATTATTCTTTAACTGCTTTAATTTTCGCACGTTATTAATTTATGTTTTCAATTTAAGGTGATTTCGAGAAAGAATTTTGTTCATGAAATATTTCACTGCAGATGCGTCGGGGTTGTCCCAATTTTATGAACGTCGGACACATGCTTGAGCTGATTAGTGACGGGATTCTTATTGACATGGTGTTTGTATGTTTTAAGGCTAGATATAAAGTCATTAAAGCATAGGTTGTTTTTAATTTACAGCTCTATCGCTATGCCACTATTTTGACAAAATGATCCATCATCTTCAAGTAACAAAGGCTCCATGTAAAGAAACAGTTATTTTAATCTGAGTAACAAGTCATTGTTCAGTGGATATGCTGAAATATCGCTGCTTAAGCGGGCATCAAGGTGATGTTTGTGGATGGATGAATAACTCATGGATATACATGTATACAAATGTAGTTCCTTTATTTCATGCACATTTTGTTTTCGTGTGAGATGCACGCTGTTTCTTAGTACAATTGTGTGAGCTGCAGGAATATGAAATAGTGTCATGCGTAACTAGTCATTTTCTTAGTTAATGGAATACTGATTAAATGACTACTATTAAACCGGAAATAACCAATTTCCATTGGTTACGAAAGGGGAAACTGATGACGAATGAAGAATTTGTAGAAATTAGTTAACGGGCTAGTAAAATAACATTCACTTGGAAGTCAGCACGAATAGTGCTTAAAATTTGGAAAGATTCGAGAATGATGATTTCTGTAACAGAATTTTAGACGAACGAAAAACAAATGCCACTCAAATATACTCTCGTGCTCTTAGAGAATTTTATTCAGTTGTATATTAAATTATATTCACTAAAAATTTTTTATTGAAAAGATATGCATCTTAAAAACTTTTAAAATTTATTTTCATGAAATTTTTATCATCTCATTCTCATAATACTCTACGAAATGATATATATCCCTTCCTATCGAACAAATTATCCTTGGAATCATATTTGCTAAAATTATTCATTTAATATTCTTGCAAAAACTGCAAAGTTTGAACGAATGCAATAGTCTTCCTGTAATCTTTAGGAGATGCATATAAATTATGAAAGTTGTTGGAAATTGTTGGAATATATATATATATATATATATATATATATATATATATATATATATATTCACAGTCTGGTGGTTTTAAGCTTTCATTTGAAACCAAAGAGATTATAATGTATATATAAAAAAGTCCTTCCCCTCATCTTCTCTCCAGTATATCTCATATTATCAGTTTCATTTCCACGATTTTTGAAAGGGGCTGGACGAATGGATCGTTGCGTAAGAATCTAGTCTTTTTATTCAGAAGATACAGAATTTGAAAATTGCTTCATCTTGCACTAACCCTTGTATAAGTAATGAGAACAATCATTTATTAAGATCTCCAATCCTCCATTAACAAATCATCGTCGTCTAAGAAAATTATTAATATACTGCTACAAAACTCTTACGCAATAGCGTTATATGAACTTGTTGGCAAGGAACGTGGGAGAAATTCGGTTTGGCTTTTATTGTAGAACCATTCCAGCTTCCACGTGGAATGACATGAAATATCCATGGAAATCTGGAACAGAGCGCCGGTACTCCTACGAAGGGCCCGTAAGATATCGCTCAGAAATTTTGTTTTTGGCTTTACGTTTAGTCGTCGTCAAGGGAGAGGACTGGGATCAAGGAATGGAGAGGAATTTGGCCTTTTGAAGTAACCAACCAGGCACTCGGCTTGAATGATTTCGGAACACCATTGAAAATTGAAATGAGGATAACCGGACGGGTGATTGAACGTGCGTACTACAGAATGCCAGGACCGAGTATTTTCGCTCATACACTGCACTCGGTAGTACAGAGAACACGCAGCTTTTAAACTCTAACAATGATTTAATAGGTGCTATCAACGCATATGGGCTGCCCAACAAGCGTCGAATGATTGAAGTAAGCGAAAAAAATTTGATTCCAGTAATTTCGCTGTTGTGGGTGACTGGTCACAGTGAACTCAAGTGCAGAGAGCGCCTGTTTTGAGGGCACTTTTATTTCAGTAATGCGGCAATAATGTGATTTCTGATTCACACTTGGCGACTGCTCGTAGAGTGATTAATGGTGGAGAGCGGCTGAGTGTAGCAGGCGGCACAGCCACAACAAACAACGTAATTGAAACTGGCCGAGTGGCGCGCTCTGTCCACTAGATTAGCACGCCAGCATTAACTCTAATGCCCGCCGCCAGCCATTATAACGCTCTTTTCCCCTTTATAAGCAACTTCCGCATCGACATTCATTGGTGAAATGGACACAGCGTTTCGGAATTGAAAAATCTCATTAGCAGTCCCGTTTATTTCATTTCGTTTGAAGGAGTCCTCGTTCATTACGAATATAACTCGAAACAATAATTCAAGCTGAGCGCTGAATAACGGAGAGAATTTTAACTCTATCTGTAAATATTCATTAGTATTTGTATCGTATTTGGGCCACATATAAAAATAATATAATTTAAAATTTTATTAACAATTGTGATGCAGGTATCAGAAAAATAATGGTTGTACTGTAAATCGAAAACGTATTGCAACTTAAACCTCTGCCAACTATGAAATTTAGTATTTATTTGTGACTGATTGATTAATCATCACACTAGTCCTTTCAAGAAAATCGAAACGTATTGTCACATATGCGAAGCGAAGAATAGACGATATATACCTTCTTCACCGTCTACATAAAATTACAATTCGACGAGTTTTATTATATAGTGAAAAATTTTTTAAAACTAAAGCACGTCAAAAATAAGTGAGAGATTCTAAGTTCGAACATTCTGGAGAACGTCGGTTCGAATCCCCGTCCGGGCATCCAGATTTGGGTTTTCCACGGTTTCCCCAAATCACTCTAGGAGAATGCTGAGATGCTTGCTTCAAAAAAGGCCATGGCTGAATTACTTACCGTTCCTTGTCCCCAGTCCCACCCCGCCTCGACGTCGAGGAGGCGTAAAGCCATAAGCAAAAAAAAAAAGTTTGAACTGTATTTATCGCAGAATACAGTTAGTCACTATACGTCCACTTTATATCAGAAGTAATTAAATGGTAGCATTGCTATACAAAATATCTTTGCGTGATAAGTATAAAATGGTACATCAGTTTGTATGCTAGGGAGACGTTTTCCGTAACACACGGGGTAGGATGAGGGTGACAGAAAGTTTTTATTTTCCGCGAAGTTTTGCGGTATTTTGCTCTTCACAATTCCACTTCTACTTTCTATTAGTGGGGTTCGAATTCAACTCTCTGCTGGTAGATGCGAGAGCGGAAGATCACGTGAAATCTGCGAGAATCAACTACCGTAGGCTAATGTGCTCTGTTCAAATAATTTCTAGACTTTGGAAGGAGAGGGATTTTCCTGCTGAAGTCTTGATAAAAAAAAGTTTTATTCTACTCCGTGTGAATCTGGGTTGTCCTTGGCTTGGAAGGGAACTCTTTCCCTCTAGAAATTCCTTTTTTTTTGGCTTTAGCAGTTAGACTATTTCAGCCATCATATATTGTGTACTCTTTGGTTTTTATGTTTTGTTTTTAGTCTTTGCTACATATTTGTGTATTGCTTTTATAGCTTTCGGCATTGGCATGGCTAAGGTTTGTACCAGGTCTGTTATGTCCTTGATTCTGAGTTCGCCTACTATTATAGCTCTCCTTATGTCTCTGTACTGTTTGCATCTCAGTAGAAAGTGGTATACGTCTTCCACGTCATCGAATTCTTGCCACTTCGGGTTGTCCACTATCTTCATAGTGAACATTCTGTCTCGCAGGAGTGAGTGCCCTGTTATCTCGCTTCTTTTTTATTTTTAAGGGGTCGTATCATAATTTGTTATCTGGTTTCCCTGCTATGGCTCTATACCAGAGGCTGTTGTTAGGTTCTTCCTCTATCCATCTTCTGTTCCACTCCTTCTTCACTATTTGTGTAATTGTGTGGTTGTAGTCGGTGTAGGGGATGGGTATCTCCTCTATCTAAACATTCCTAAACGTTTACATAAAGGAAGAAAAGAGGTACGCACGCTGCGCATAATCGGCAGATTGTGTTCAAAAGCAGATATGGTTATATTACAAAGCTCTCCGCGATTGTGTTATAGGTTACTAGTAGAGTGGTAGAGGCGTTAAACTCTGCTACCATCAGGTGTCTTTTGAGAGAAACGGCTTGAATGGCCCTACACTGGGTGTCATTCCCTAGGACGATGATGAGTTATGAAAAATCGCGTTTTTATGGTAAATAAATAATATGGGAGTAGGAATAACAGCACCATATTGAAGCATATACGAACGTTTGCATAATGATTTACGAGATGCGATAATGTACAAGTTTCTAAGTAGATCCCATCACTATTAGACATCAGTGTTTTCTATCTGCTAACATCAGGATACTTCGAAATATATTTAAACCCGTATGAGCACCATTAAAAATCGTCTATGATTAAGACAATACCGAGGCACAATCGAAAAAATTGTGCTGGATTTAAAATCCTGAAAGAATCCGTTCTCGCCGAAATTACAGTAATGAGAAGAATGAAAACTATTTTCTTGGCGGTTATAGTGTGATGGTAATTTGACTAGTGAAGCACAGTCAGATGTTTCAACTGTCATATTCCATTAATACGAGTATGGTGTGTAACAATTGAATTTCATAGTTCAAAGAGCTTTTAGTTGAAAATTTTCTCTGTAGTTGCTTCCAAGATTCAAGGATTATCAAAACGGATTTTGCCAAATTATATGTGTTTTACTTTAGCACTAAATCATTCGTTTAAAGTGACAGGCAGCTCTTGTCCTCGTTCTTTGACCATGACAGCTTCTTAGACAACACTGTCCGAATGTAATTTTTCGGCAATAGTCTATATGTATTCCAATGACTCCATCATTCGCAAATAATTAAAATATCAGTTCTCGTATCACCTGCTCTTGTGTCAACAAAACCGCAATATTGTTTCAATAATATTGGATGCTACCGACAATGATACGGCGAACCGGGCATTAAGTTCTGTATTTGGCATCATTTCCCAAACCAATTCAGCGGAGTCCTTTGATGAACGCCATTAACAATTTGCTGTCTCTCATTCGTATTAACCAGCAATAAAGCCTCGAATCCATTGCGTTTGACTAAAGTAAACTGATTCATTATGAGTAAATCGTTTGGATGAGTGTGTAGGACCATGAAAGCAGTGAAGGCTTCAGAGTGATGACCATAGTATATCTTATCAATCAATTAATTATTATTATTATTATTTTATTTCATCAGCGTTAGTTTCATTTGGCTCTGAAGGTTTTAAACTTATCTCAGTTCATTTCATTCAATAGGTTTTTAGTTTTTTTTTTAAACTACCTTCTAATCCGGGAAAAATTGGTGGGTTGAATGAAGATTTCTGGCAATTAATTTCTTCGAGTGACACAGAATATTGCGGAAAGCTCTAAACTAATATAAATACCGTATAAAATAACGGGTTGAACGCCGTATTCTGGCACTTTATTTCCTCTCAATTGCTTAAAATTGTCATTAAATAACGCTCGTAATCTTAAAAATGATGTAATGTCGTACATATTTCGTAGTTTATCTCTCTGTACAGAAAGAAAACATCTTCTTCGACTGAATATAAAAAACTAAAAGCATCAAATAATTAATATGTCAATTTTAACTCAATATATACTTTTCCAGTGTTCTGTCAGTTAATTTTTCGCGTTTGCTTAACAAAATAGGATCGTTATTAAATAATGTCCAAAACCTTTACACTGCAGTAATATCTCTGGCCACTATTAGTCCAGTAACAAAGGCCAGACGCGTTACGGACACTGCACACAATGACCAAAGTAGCCTTTTATATAGATAGGTTATTAAAACAGTCTTGTATCAAATACATGCAGAATGAAAACAATTAAAATAAACTCATATTAGATTAAAACGTTCGTCTGAATTCTAATGAACAATTGTGAAGTAGAACAGAAAAGACGAATTTTATTTTGAAGATTAGTATGAAAAGCCTATTCCACGGTGGTAGAGATGGCTTTATAAATTGTACAAAGCTGTGGTTTAGGAAATATATACGACGCGATCTGAAATCCAGAATGCATTTGCTCAAGTCCGTCAACTGCACATACGGTTCACGTACACGCTGTCGCGGCATGCTACCAGTGTTAAAGACTGAGATGGAGCTCCGTATGCCACGGCAAACTGGCTGCCACTGACTGCGGCGGTGCCCAACCGCTGCGCAGCTAGCGCCCTTCGACGGCCAACACTACTGTTCCTGATGTGTCCGCTGTGCCGTGCGTTTGATCATTGCTTGTACAGCCCTCTCGTAGTGTCCGGAGCAAGTATGGTGGGTCTTACACACCGGCATCAATGTGTTCTTATTTCAATTTCCAGGAGTGTATTTAATAACAGTTCCAATTAGTTAAGTATCGGAGAAAAAAATAATTGTCAAAACACCGAAAGAAAATTATGTATTGCCTTTAAATTAACACATTAATTGTTTTTATTTATTTAAATTCGTTCGATGTAGCTGTTTTCGTAAAATTCTTTGCCGACAGATAAAACATTTAATTTTCGAACAGCAATGTTTACAAAAGTTGTGATAAATCGAAATTCAGCCAGGGTCAGAATGACGGCTGGCAGTTGTTGTTGCAGCAGGTTTTCTTTTAATGTTACTGAAAACATTGCTTCATAAGAATGAAATAGTTCCACGTTTATCGCGTCTGTGTGTCCTGGACCAAGATCATAACTAATACTACGCGTCGTAATGTAAGTTGTTAAGATTTACTTTGTTTGCTTTCACTGACGCAGTATTACTGACTCAGTATTTCAGACGCACGGAATGTGAACAGTTTCAACTGAACTGCTATATAAGCAGCAATCGAAATATGTGCAACATTAAAAAATCAGGGTTATGTGTGGGCTGAGAGATAGCGAACGATTCTTCGGTTGCCAGATCACAAATTTGCTACGCAATTCGCGAGAGTTGTTTGAACCTATGGTTTTACGTGGAATCCGAACCACTTAGTGTCTTGGCGTATTTCATGGGATGAAACCGTACGCTCTATGAATCGAACCTGGGGCGTTGAATTTTATATTTTTTAAATGTTTTTTTTTCGTTGGATGGTTTATATTCTATAATTGATTTAGATTTATATATATGTAGTTTCACCATTAATAACATCTGTGAGTTGTTAACAATACCCATTCCGCGTTTTTTTAACTTCGACAAATTTTTTTAATAGACCCGTCACTAACAGTATCAAACGAATGATGTTCATTCACTAATGATGTTCGTGCACTAAATAAACATGTCACCCTTATTCTGGAACTACAGTAATTCTTAAAAACTCAGGGTCCGTACAAGTGAGTGCACTAAATACAAATCCTTCCTGTAGTGCCCGGTAAAAACACTTGTTCCAAGACGGCTATTGCAAATTACACTACGTTTTAAAGGTGCTTACGCCCTAAATACGTTTGACCCTAAGGACACTTGTCCCTACAAATATTCGTGCTTTACCACAAATGTTGCTAAAGACATTTGTAATAGTAACTTTATTTTCCTATAAAGACATTTATTCCGTAGCTATAGTGCCTGAAAATATTTGCACACAAACGCTCTGGATTGTGGTGAAATGTCTTTTGTAACTTTCCCCAAGCTGTTATATTCAACTGTGTACAATGCAGATTATACTTACAGCCATGTTTTGAAACGTATTTTTTATGTATTTTTGAAAGACCCTCGAAATTGTTTTAGTACTATATGCTGTATTGCTTTCACTATTTGTATAGCAACATTATTTAAAGTTTATTTTGATGATAATCGACAGTTTTCTTCATAAATTGTCTTTCGTTAAGCCTCTTGTTGCTATAACATGTCCGTTCTTTAAAGATAGATACTTTTCCTGGTATATACTTGACCCTAGAGAGATCTGTGCTTGTATTTGTTGGGTTTAGGCTTCAGGTCACAGGTAGTAATAAAGCACTTATTGAACCTTGGATCGGAGTTTAACTACCAATAGTCAAGTCTTGACAATGCATTATTCTGCCAGAACGGTCTGATAATTCAGTTGCTAAGAATTTTTTTTTTTTTTTAATCCAGAGCAGCTTCCAACCAATGGCCGGATCTTTCTGTCCATTCACCATATCTCTTTTTCTGCTTTCACCCGATTTCCTCAACATGCTCTAACATATTTCTGCACCTCGGTCTTCCACTGGGCCTCTTCCGTTTCAGCTCCATGTTCAGCATCTTCTTTGCCACCTTCTCTCCCCGCAATCTCTTCACATGACCGTACCACTGCAACCTTCATTTCTCTATTCTTTGTTGTAATGGTTCTTCATTGATAATCTCCCTGATTTTCCCCTTCCACATTCTGTCCATTTTCGTTACTCCTACAATACACCTCTGAAACTTCATTTCCATTGCTTGTACTCTCCTTTTGACCTTCTCCTTCATCACCCATGTTTCCGATTCATACAACAAAAAGTGGTTGAGACTCTTGTTTAGAAAATTGGGGGTCCCCTACTCTAGACCCAGTACGGTGAAAGAGTAGTTGTATTTGACCATAAGAAATACGGCAGGATTTGACGATAAACTATAAGTCCAGTTTCAACAGAGGCGGAATATGCAGCAAATCTAGACTTTGTCACGAGGTAGTAAGTTGACACGAAGTTACGCGTTTGCTGTGTGGGTACATGTCACCTCATAAGCTGCGGTACTTGCCGCACGCATCCACAATTGGCTCAACAATTGATTCAGACTCCCTGCGGAGAACTAGCAATGGGTCTGCATAATGCGACACCGCACAGGACGACATTCTACCCACTACTGCACCTCGAATCCTCGCCTGAACACATAACTTCTACACGAACGTAACTCTTCGCGGGAATATTCTCAGCAAACAGTTCTCCAGTTTTCCTCAATACACTCTAACATCTTTCTCCCATCTGTACCTCAGTCATATACTGGGCCTCTTCCCTTTCAGCTCCATGTTCAGCATCTTCTTTGGTACCTTCTCCTCCCGCAATCTCTTCACATGACCGTACCACTGTAACCTTGATTTCTCTATTCTTTGTTGTAATGGTTCTTCATTGATATTCCCCAGTTTTCCAAAGGAAACCATGGGTATATGTGCGTCGAAAATTCATTTTTCTTTCTATATTTACGCGCTTATACTACCGAGAACTTTTTAGTGACTACTATTTTACCCGTCAATTCGTATCATTTCTCTTTAAAGGAGACCAAGATTGCTGCACTATTACTAGCCGAATTTTGAAGTTTGATAATATAGCGACCGAAACACCCGCGCACCTGGCATCGATTTTAAACAGATTTTTTCGTCAAAGAAAAACAATCGATCTTAACAGCTGCGTAGCGTATATTATCATCCTGTCGAAGCTGACGCAGTAGGCGAAATAAGCATTGAAGAAGATTCGAGGTTAGGACTGAAACGTTGGCGACAAAGAAAAAGAATGATGAACCAGATAAACTCGATATGTAATTACGAAATCTACATGACGGTTGCGAAAAGTATAAAATGTTACCAGAAATAAGTTACAAAAAATTAAATTAAAAAATATACCCAGTGACATTAGTAATCCATGTGAAAAGGATATTTTTATAACTATTTTACTGAGTAGTAAAGAAGTAAATTAAAAAAGAAAGAGAGGTGAGATTTTTCAACCTGCATGTTGGAAACATCTGATTCAATACAACTCCACTTGTTTAAATGTTAAGAGTCATGTTTCTCATTAAAAACACAAGCCAGACAGTGTTGGAAAAACTATGTGGATGGAAGGTTATATTCATCAAAGCGTATTATTCAAAACGGTGAAACAACTGAAGGCATATCTAAATTTTGTAATTAATACGTCCCTTCCACAGCGAGTGCAGGACTCCAAAACAACGAAAACTCCTGTAATTTGTCCCTCTCATCCAACTGTTCCCGCGCTGTCGGGATGCAAATGTTTGCTTTCAGCAGTGCAGCTCAATTTACTAAAGGCACACAACAAAACAAGTCCGCGGTGCGGCAGTGCTACCAACCTACGGGCGCGACAGACGGCTGCCGTCAAAATATATATATGCACGTCGCTCATTCAGGTCTGTGTTCCATTTTGGGTAAAAATTGCCTCAATTTCTTTTTTTGTCCGTGGGACGGCACACACAATTTGCGCGGCCATGTGAGCCCGTAGCTCAGTGTCATGTATTATGCAGGCGGCGCCGCTTAGCCCAGATTAGCAGAGTAATCAAGCTGTCACACACAGACCAGCATTGTGGCCGCCGCGGCGACAAATTAAGAGCAGACTTGCTCCCGTATCCTCTCTTGCAACCATACGATACCTAGAATCAGCTACCAGTCAAAGTGTTCGCATTGGGTCACCCTATAGGTTCCATATGTACGGAGCTGCTGAAAATGATTCTTTTGCGGTATTGATGAAAATTTATTTTTACGTAATTCCTCATATACATCTACATATATACTCTGCAATCCACAAAATTGTGGGTGGCAGAGGGTGCTCAGCACCAAACCTAATCTCTTTGTTGTGCATACCAATCCCTAATGGTACGAGGGAAAAAAGAATTCATATAAGAATCATTGCGGCACCTCATTTCTCTAATCTTATCTTTCCAGTCATTCCGGCTCAAATAGGTTGGTGACGAAGTATTTCACTCCACTCGTAAGTGAAAGTGGGAGTACGCATGTTTACCAATAAGTTTAAACGAAACGTGCGTCGTCTATCTACCAGAGACTCCCAGCCTAGTCTACTAATGAGTTCTGTGACGCTTTCATAAGGACTGTAGCAAGCGGTCACGAATCGAGCGGCTCTTCTCTGTACTTTCTCTATACTTTCGATCAACCCCTTACGAAACGGATCCCAAATGGCACAACAATAGTCCAAATGTGGACGCACAAGAGATTTGTACGCTATCTCATTTGTTTGTTCATTACAATTTTTCAATATTCGACCTACGAATCGCAGCCTAGAATTAGCTCTACCTACCAACGAATTAATGTGTAAGTCCCATTTCATGTTCCTTTGTACTGTTACTCCCAAATATTTCATAGAATCGATCATATCAATAACTTACTATTTTTGTGCAATGGCCACAAGCTAAATAAATAAATAAATCAATAACTGAATTGTTTAACTCGTATTTCTGAACAATTGGATTCTTTTTGTTAGTTATGATAATTGTCTTGAACTTTTTACAATTTAGCGTAAGTTGCCACTCAGCGCACCATGCCAAAATAATATCCAGATCACGCTGTATTTCTAAGCAATCGGCCAAATTCCTTACTTCCCTATAAATAACCGCATCATCAGCAAACAATCTAAAAACGCTTTTCACTTTGTCTCCGAGTTCGTTTATAAAAATTAAGAAAAGAAGTGGTCCTATTACACTTCCTTGAGGTACCCCCGATGTAACATCTAGATTAGAAGAACTCTCTCCTTCAACGACGATGTACTGCGACAATTAATACACAATAGGTCCAGAATCCTAAGGACTGTTCGTACGGATAGTTTCTTCTACTCTAAACTTTTCAACAGCTGTCTGCAGTATTTATCCGATAAAACCAGTAGAGACAACCTGTGACAGCCTTAAAATCCTGACTTTAGATGAAATTATATTTTATGAATTATTTGTATCAAGTTAGGGGTTGAGTAGGTATGATTTTATATGTTTATATTGCAATTTATTGTGAATTGGTGTAAATGGACTTTATTTTATGAAAAGAAGTTATGTAAATTCTATTTAATATGTTGAAGGACGGTATTATGTAAGAAGAATTGATTAAATGTTTTTAATTCCAAGTATTAAAGTGAGCTACGGTGTTTAGAAGACGATTTAAGACAGTTAATGATCTATGTGGATAATTCTGTGTGTAAATATTTCTAATTTTCATTTCTGTGCATTTTTTAATGATTGTAATTGATTTTTACTGCTTTTAATATGTTTTTAATTGTTTAAGTATTGTTAGAGCTGGAAAAACATCTGTCAGAAGCGATTGTAATATTCTGGAACTTATATAAGCAAGCGGCAGAGACGAGTTCTGAAATAGTTGTACGCGAACAGTTTGAACAGTTGTTTACGTATTCAAGGAGCCTCGTACTTCAGTACTGTGAGAGTGTATAGCAGTAGTGTCTTTGAAAGTAGTATTGAGTGTAATCGCTGGAACTTGTGCTTACATGTGCGACCAGTATCTTTGGAACCTGTTATCTTGGAAATAAAAGCAAGTTAAATTGGAAAATTTGGGACTAATTATTTCATCATATATAACAAAAACCCGAGACACCTATCAAGCTGTTGAAACTTTGTGAGTAGAAGATGATATCTGGCTCAACACAAGCCAAAGTTATGTAGAAACAATACGGCGAGAAATACTCAATTGTCGCAATACACAATATCCCCCACAAATAGTAGCAATCATTTTAAATGTATGATTAATATGGTGTTCTTTATTTGGTCCCAGGACATGCTTCGAATATTTATCTCAGCGTATCAAAGCAAATAATACTTTCTCATCAAAAATCGGATCCTAAGAAATGTAAAAGATATGGACAGGATCGTTATTTTGTTCCAAGTGTCCTTTAATGTGTTGGTATTCACAAAAACTGAACGTTAATTATCACTAAAAAGCTTAGTCGTGACTGGTTTCACGTATTGCTACGTGATTGTAAGTTGCTACATAGGAAATTATAAATTGAATTTCTACCGCCAATAAGAACCTGTTAACTAAAGTAACTGTACGTAGTTTTATCACATTTTGTAACCTGAAGCTCTAGGTTTTAGGGTGATGATTATACTTGTATGATAAAAGCAATATACGTTATTGTGAAACAAATGAGAGCTTGATATAAAAATTGTAACGGCTAGCGAAGTAAAAAACTTATACGGAAATAGGGAACGATGATATTCGATTAAAACTGGGAGACTTGTAATCAGGTGAAAAATCTTGGAAAAAATTGAAGGATGCAGCATACCAAACTATTACTCCTTTCAGTAGATCATCCGGAAGTTATTGCTGTGATTAATGTCTACTAACCGCACGATACTGTCAAACATCAAGCACGAAGTATATAAAGAAATACTTGCTATAAGACTGGGCAGAAAAACAGTGTTTTTTGTTTCTAATCCATGCCAATGTAAACTCCTTTGGACTGAAATCATTCTTTAAGTATTTTTCCCACTGTTGGATGAATTTCTGAAATAATTACTCGGGTCCAGCTACATCTGAGTTCTGAAGTACCGCGATTACTCAAATCAGGTCCACCTGCACGTAATTTTGAGATTGGGGAACAGCTGTTAATAACATAGAGAAGTGTTGTGAGAAATAAGAGCCTAATATAATGCTTAGAAAAATGGTCATGCTCTCTTACAAACTGCTGGTGTAAAAGAAACATTGCATCAAGACAAAACTACAAACATAATGACGAAATTTTGAATAGGCAGGTTGTTTAGGCGAAAAAATTAAATCATGTGTAATTCATGCAGCGTCCTCAAACACTCACATGCGACTACGAGAGTAAAAAAATTAACTATAGTTTCCTATACAAAATGTCAGAGTACTCCCTTCATAAGCTTCATTATTTCAACTGGAAAAAATTTAAATGCAAAATTTTTTGGATAGGTTTTGTGTTTAACTGAAAATGTCTTGGTTAAAGATTAGCGGCGAAACCAAACGTATTCACGTGCTTTACTGACGCTCGTACTAACCAGACTGAGAAAACCATGTAATTAATTAGTGCTTATGATTATGCACGTTCTTCCGCTCTTTATAGGCTTCAGAGCCGTAGCTATGTTTTCCGACCGGCTTAACACCACGGTTAATTCAAATCCGGCGGGTCTGAAATTTCCTTTTATTTCGAAACCACACTCCCGCAAAGCCGATTTAAATTGCACCAGCCGCGCGGGCAAAGGCCAGTGGAACTGTATTCGAGTGGAGGCGAGCGAGCGAGCGAGTCCTTTGAGTGGTCACCGTTGCGGGCAGGCCCAGCCGCAGCGCCAAGCAAAAGCGGATTAAACGAAACGCTCTGTTTGCAAAGCTCGTTGACTCATATGTGAGAGAACAGAGCAAACTCAGCTGCCAGGAATCACAAACGGTGAAGAGCGCTTCAAATACACCTGACGCAATCTGTGGGGGGAGGCGAAGCAGTCGAAACATATCGTACCGGGAACAGCTTATCAGGGAGACGAACACAAATATATCAAACGAAACATCAGAAGCAGTACGTGTGTATTGAAAGCTTGTCTTAGTTGGGATCCTGTCTGTATCTCTATATGAGTATGTCTGTATGAATGTTTGTGTTTGAGTGTTTATGTCTGTGTGTGTGTGTGTGTGGGCATGAGTGTGGGGTTGTCGACTTCGAGGGTCATTAGGAACAGCATTCTCTAAAGGAAGGTAATGAGTATTGCAATCTCTCTCCAAACCCCGTAAACCTTTGGCAAATATCTTTTAAATTTCTCGGTTTGTGTACGCGCATGGTGCGGGACTGTGTATCATTCAACACAAATATATAAACGAAACATCAGAAGCAGTACGTGTGTATGGGAAGCATGTCTTATTTGGGATCGTGTCTGTACCTCTATATGAGTATGTCTGTATGAATGTTTGTGTTTGAGTGTTTGTGTGTGGGGTGGGTGGGGGGGGGGCATGAGTGTGGGGTTGTGGGGAAGTCTTTAGGCTCAGTCGACTTCTAGGGTCATTAGGAACAGCATTCTCTAAAGGAAGGTAGTGAGCATTGCAATCTATCTCCAAACCCCGTAAACCTTTGGCAAATATCTTTTAAATTTATCGGTTTGTGTACCGCACGGTGCGGGACTGTGTATCATTCAACACAAATATATCAAACGAAACATCAGAAGCAGTACGTGTGTGTTGGAAGCTTGTCTTAGTTGGGATCGTGTCTGTACCTCTATATGAGTATGTCTGTATGAATGTTTGTGTTTGAGTGTGTGTTTGTGTGTGTGTGTGTGTGTGTGTGTGTGTGTTTGTGTGTGTGGGCATGAGTGTGGGGTTGTGGGGAAGTATTTAGGCTCAGTCGACTTCGAGGGTCATTAGGAACAGCATTTTCTAAAGGATGGTAGTGAGCATTGCAATCTCTCTCCAAACCCCGTAAACCTTTGGCAAATATCTTTTAAATTTATCGGTTTGTGTATAGCATGGTGCGGGACTGTGTATCATTCAATATTTACCTAACGGGTTAGAGAAATAAACGTAGAAACTGTTACCTGTATGAACAATACCATCGTACTGAAATTTGACAAGTCATTAATTGTGCCTCAGAAACTTCAGTATAGTGTGGCTTTAAAATGTTGTACCAAAACTGGAGGATGAAGTTTTCTTATCTTATACACTTCTTGCTTTAAAGTAAGACGGTAATTTTTGGATTGATTGAAAAAGTACAATGGTTCACAATTTTCTGGCTGAACTGTCCGCTTCCTATTCTTATTCAGATTTCCTACTCTCCAAATATGTATCTTTAAGAGCTTTTTATAGTTTTCAACGCCACTAAAAGTCTCTCATCTCTATCCTGAAAGAACGCATCTGTCTAAATCAATTCAATTTCCAGAGAGCAATTTTTCATGGCACCCGCTTCTGGAATTCACGAAGCTGTAGGTTAAGGAGGACACTACATAACAAAATTATTTCCTCTTCTGAGCAGTTTAATATCCAATATACAGAGGAAATAAATATTAGTTACATGCAATAGTATGGCAACTTAATTTTATTTCTGCTGTCACTACGATCCAATAGGATTGTTTCAATAGTATTTTCGTAATGTCGAAAGGAAAAGTGAAATTGGTATGTCTGACAATAAAATTGAAGCGGAAGTTACATACGTATAATCTCAGCCTATTTTTTTGTATCTACTTTGTGATACGTTCGGAAGAGTCTTCTTAATCCGAACCTAAAGTTAGCATTATCTGCTACAGATCTTTTATCTTATTCCTATTTGATGTTTCTTCATACTATACGCCTGAATGTTTCAAGGAATCAACCTTGTCAGTAATTCGATGACTTACTTTGTACTCTTGGTTCATCTCCTTCTCTGTATTCAGTATGCGTATTACGTTACCTTTTTATCATTTAACATAACTTTCCATATTCTAGACCAGATAGTAACAACGTCAGAATATTCCAGAATATCTGAATATAAGTGTAACTTTTTGCTGCTCTATAGTTAGCAGCATCATAAAGAAACTGATATTAACGTTGTTTCACAGGTCGGATAAAAGATGAAGGAAAGAAGTGACAGTTGCTGGAAGCCAGAAGTGACATCAAGGGATTATTAGATGCTTTGCTTCCAACCAAAACAAACTGGTACCATCTAGCTACAAATCATGTATCCTTTCGTATATCAACTGAGATACTGCATGAGATCAAATATTATTTTTAAAGGTGATTGTAATGTAATAACATCAGTTTGCATCCTCAGTTAATAAATTTCACTACGTCATGAGAAAATAGTATCATTTGTATCTAAACTTATCTATTCTTCCTAAATCCATGTTGGTTTCTATTTAAGTATTTCGTAATGATAGTATGTGTGGTGTGCTCCTGAATTTTACAGCAGAAAGATGCGATAGTTTACGAGATGTTACGCCACATTGGAGAAATAGCAGGGCAGCACAGATGAGAGGGCTTTAAATAGAAAATAAATATGCGAATGACATTGTTCGCCGCCAAGTAAAAGTTTCTATTTGCATCATATTCCGTCTTTGCTCTGACTGAAGAGGGGGGTTTGGAGATAAAGATTTCATACTTCCTGGTAAATGTCTATTTTTTGCCAACTTAAAATTGATAGTTTTAGAAATTTTCGGAATATGTGCAAATATTCCAATTGATAATGTTTTGTAATCACTTCACTTAAGGTTAGCTTCTATGAAAGTGATATTTCTATTCTTCTAAAAGAATTGTGTATTTGCTTGATCCAAGTTGACACCAACGGCTGCTGTAGGGTGCGCTATTAATACGTTCTGTATACAGGTCTGGCTGCTCGTTAGAAACGGGTCACTAGCTAATGGAGTGAGGCCGGACCTCGTTACGGAAGAAGTGACCATTCTGCTCTTCCTGCCGGGGCCCGGACGTGCATTCGGGGGACACTCGTTAGAGCCAGCCATCAAGTGGGTCCTCATGCAAGCGCTCTTTAATTGGCCCGAGGGTCTGCCTCTTCCGTCCCCTCCACTATCGTGAAATCCAATGAGGCCACTGGCTTAGCGACGTCTGTGACTCCATTAGGTGCTTGTTCACTACACTCAGGTCACTCACTCCGCAGGCTGGTTAAAAAAGATACGCTAGGAAAACGTGAATTGAAAAGGTAAAAACAGAAACGTGTATCAGAGCTATTGCCTATCATGGCAGTGGGGTTGGTTGAGCAGAGAGACAATGATTAAAACGTGGAACTACTTCAAGGATATCTGGGCACGTTGAACGTCGCATCTCCGAAGCGGTCACAACAGAAATCTGCCAACGATCAAGGATGCCCATTTACAACGTTTAATAAGGTAAGTTTCACATAAACGATTTAATCTCTCCTGTTATTCCTATTGAGTTAGATCTTATGAAAAAAATTAGTTACATTCATTAATCTAGTCACTGCTACCTGGACACTTTGAATATTTATAGGCCTCCTAGAGAGTACAGGGTTATTAAAAAAGAAGGAGCACACTTTGTATGAAAGATACATGCCTCAAATCACTGGGTAGATGTACGTAAAGCATCAATGTTTACAACTCCCGCCAATTAGTTCCATTTGTTGCCGCCAACGGAGCTGTTGTCTGTTTACGTGGAGATGGCGACGCCACAGGTTGTTTGCTTTCCCTTTGGCTATACATTAGAGTTGTGCAAACGCTGTCTAGGCTCACTCGCTTTGTCGCTGCCAGCGCGACCTCTGCCGGCCAAATACAGTTCAGAGAACCGAGCCTGGACGTAAGCTCGAGCCTGACAGTAGGCTCGGTCTGTTTTTTAACTGCTGTGTGGTGACAAAACGACGCTGGTACAATCGGAACAGTCAGTCGCGAACTGTATCGCAGTCTTAAAATTGCTTAACCGAAGAATAAAGTAACTGCAAAATTATAGAGTGGAGAGTATGTTTTTCTGTTAATTTTTACGTGCTTTGTGTACGTTCCGAAAAATTCGGATACTTAAAGATACTAAAGTAAAAATTGGCAGATTGCACAACATTTCAACATTTCTGTGACGATGTTCAGGCATTTCTTTAAAGAAGAACAATCTTTCTCGTGAACATGTGAATGATCTTATGGTTATTTACAGTCACGTATGAGAGTGATATTACGTGAGTTCAAGGTTGTACCTTAGTTCTAGGTTGTGCCTTAATAGGTATAAATCTTTATAAGACAACGCATATAGCTGAAACCACCATATAAATCATATAGCTCTAACACTGGATTCAGGTTATACTTTATGTATGTCAGTAACTATAGATAACTTATTTATGTCATAGTTTTCGTTGTACGATGTTCTGATCTCATGATTTGTAATACTTCCGTTACATGATATGTTTATCAAATATATTCAAGTTGTACTTCAAGTCTACGGCGATTCAGCTGATGGAACATATACAAAACGTAGTAGTCATAGATATATTGTAGATTCGAGAATGCCCATGCCGTACAATCTTGTCCAATTTACTATAATGTTTTTACCTTCCTTGTTGCGCGGTACGGGCGAGGAAGGCACTATGCAATATTTATGCATTGCCGACCCTTCGTATGTCCACCGAGCCTTGGTTTGTCCGCCGAGCCTTCGTTTGTCCGCCGAGCCTTCGTTTGTCCGCCGAGCCTTCGTTTGTCCACCGAGCCTTCGTTTGTCCGCCGAGCCTTCGTTTGTCCGCCGAGCCTTCGTTTGTCCGCCGAGCCTTCGTTTGACCACCGAGCCTTCGTTTGTCCGCCGAGCCTGGGGAAGTTCCAACGGTCACAGCTCGCCCGAGTCGGTCATAGGAATAACGGAGCGAGTTCGAGCGTGAATAGACGGCGACTTGCACGACACTAATATGCATCCATCTTCTATGAATTACTTATTGACAGTCATAAATCTATTTATGACGAGGTGGTGCTTTATTGAGCTTACTATCGAATACACGGTGCGCATCAACAATAGATTCACTTTTTGCAAACTGTAGGACACAAAATTTCTCCTGTGGCATCGCCATTTCCACGTAATAATGGCGGTAGTGAATTAAACTAAAAAGGGGGGTTATAAATTTTGAACCTTCCTCTATTCAGTGATGTGTAGCACGTAACTGTATCTTTTATAGTTTATCAGAAATAAAAATGCAAAATCTGCTACTGCTTTTTTACTAATTCTGTGTACACTATCCATAGGAAATGCTCAATTGACCTACAACCTCTCACGCAGAGACATATAGAGTGAGAGAAAGAGAGGGAGTGATAGAGAGAAGGGAAAGGAAGGGGGGTAGAGAAATTGCTTCCTGGACCTAATGTTCTGGAACTGCAAACATCGGTAATTAAGTATGATTATCTATACATATTTCAGACCACTGCCACATAAAATCAGTGAGTGTTAATAACAAGACCATACGTAATACACACTGACAGTTACTACCTTAAATCCGATATTTAGGTTACGCGACACAGAGGGCTGGAATAAATTTCTGAGAGCGTAGATATTATATAGAAACGCTATAAAGACATGAATGTTGGTATATGGTGTGGAACATTGGTTTTCACGAACTCACAAAAACAGTTATCTGCTATCGACCTAAAGGAACAATCACGTCTTTATGGTAGGTTGGTTTTTGAGCATTTTGACTACGTAGTCAACGGTTGGATGATAAAAAAATAATTTAAATTTAGTGCATAGTAAATTATCAATTGCTGAATGGTGAAGTTATTGAGAGTGTATTATGCATGGGAGTAATCACTAATATCTTTCGATTAATCACCATCATTATTATTTGTCTGATAGATATGAGTGACACAGGACTATATCTAAGTGTGGAGCAATACCTTATTATTAAATTTCTTACGAAAAAAAAAACGTCAGAAATTTGTGGAAGTCTTAAAAAACAGTCTAGTGTCTACAAATAGAGTAAACCTTTACGCCGGAAACATAATAAAAAGGAATATCTTTTTCTTCAGAAATAACTGCAGTATCTGAACATGGCATTACCTTATTAAAAAGGTAGGAGAGCACATTGAAAAATAGCAGTATTTAAATTAATGGTTTTACATTACTTCCTGGGGAAACAATAAGTTGGTATAATTTAGATCTGAACAACGTTATCAGATAATAGATTCGCAATATCTATAACACCATCAGATCATAGTTCTATAACTTCATTACTGTGACACTTTGCATAAAAATATATGACGTGAAGCGTTAAATGGCGTCGTAATTTTGGTGTGGTATTTTGTGAACAACACTTGCTCATGGAACGTACATCAGAAAATGCCAGAATATAATGTACTGAAATTAATTCATGAGCCATATCAGTTCTGAAGCCTTAGGGTATACTGTATACCAGTTGTTTTGTGCATAGCTTTCCCCGATCTTTGACATGAATAACAAACCTGAACTGATTAGTATGCAGTGTTGGAAAAAAATAATTTTGGACGGTGCTGAATACAATTTTTTAAATCTTTTATATAACAGAGAATGTTGGTATAACCAATATTAAATAGAAGTCGACACCGTTTGACCAATCATTATGTTGGCAAGTACATGTATTTCTTGATGCAGAAGGCTTATAATAATAATAATAATAAAAATATCAAAAAACCACCCCTCACCCTCTATATAACCCTTAATTTTTATATAAAACTACATTTTTTATCCGATTTCGATGGAATCTTGCACACTTATACATTAAAATAAAGAAAAAATAGAGTCAACATTTGGTTTACAAAAATCAAACCCCTCTCTCCCTCACAAAGCTACAATCGACACCGTTTGACCGATGAAAGTTGGCATATATATGTATTTTTTCATGGAGAAGATTTCTGACTTAAAAAATAAAAAAACACCCCCTCCCCTAGTACCCTTTACGCCCCCTTAATTTTTATAAAAATTCACAGTTTTATCCGATTTCAATGGAACTTTTAATACGTATAATTTAAAATAAAGAGAAACATACAGTCAACTTTTGGTTTGCCAAACCAAACCTCTCTCCCCATTTACACCCCCTTAATTTTTGTCAATGTTCTTTATACAAAGCTACAGTCGACATCTTTTGACCAATCGCCAAGAATGTTGACAACTGTATGTATTTTTTCATGAAGAAGGTTTCTGACCAAAAAAAATAAAATAATAAAATTCAAAATCATACCATCTCCGCCTTTATACCCCTTACTTATTATGAAAATCCACAGTTTTTATCCGATTTCGATGGAACTTTGCACATATATGCTTCAAAACAAAGAGAAAAATACTGTCCACATTAGTTTTAAAAGAAACCAATCTCTCTTCCCCGTTCACATACCTTAATTATTGTCAATTTTCTTTATACAAACCTACAGATTCTATCCAATTTTGAAGGAATTTTACACACGTATACTTTAAAACAAGTAGAAAAATACCATCTACATTAGGTTTCCCCCTTTACCCCAACTTCTTTTAATTTCCAGTGTTCTTTATAGAAACCCACAGTTTTAAAACTCTTCAAAATAAATACAGCTTTCTCAAGTTACGCCAGAATATTCATAAAATAAACGTGTCCTATGTTTCAACACGTACATTTTAGCTTGGACCCCAAGCTTAAACATTGTGAAAACCCATCAAAAATCCGTATTTTCTGAATGATGCTGGAACAAACGAATACATTCTAGATACAGATACAGATGTGGTATATATTAACTCGCGAATGGTAGATGTTTTGACTATGAGCAGATGATATGGCTAGGTTGAAATGCAGCCTGGACCAAAATGTAAACTGACATTCCATATCGCAGAATCCGATTCACCCCGTTTTGGGAATTGTTCGGGTATATCAATGTTTAATTTACTTCTGGAAATGGCTGGTGCCAAATCAGTGAAACTTGGGACGTAGGAAATATAAAAATAGTGTAGGGGCATATCAGTCCCGATACCGGATAACGATGGGTACTTTGCTACTAAAGTCTAAGACAGTTCTATTCAACGTGGAGATACAATTTGTCCATTTATTGTAGAATTCCTGTTCTTCCTTTTCGGTAATGTCAATTTGTTTGTTCATTCACCTCAATATTTGCTTACTGTCCAGTTTGCCAGTAAAGACCCCTGCCAGGCAGACCTCACACACAACGCGCCTGCACGCCGGGAGACATATACGACTCCAAACAGGCGTAGAGGCATCAAAACAAACCAGGAAAATAAATAGAATCATCTAGAGGCTAAGTGGGACTTTTTCTTACAGAGGTCGCCGTACTACCACACAACGGTATTCCTGCGCCAGGCCGCCTATATAAGCGTAGCCGGCAGCTCCACCGACAGTTTCGACCTGACCCTGAACCAGCGTCAACTACGGAAGACCACCGGAAGTTCACGAGAAGTAGAAGCCGTCACTCTACCCCGGATCAGGACCAGGCTACAATTCTCGACGGTCATCTGATAACTGTGCCCACAATTGTTTATGGTTTACCAGTGTTTTGTGTTCAGAGTAATAAACCTCAAGAAACCTTTAAGTGTAGTCCACTTCAGTGGCGACAAGGTTGGGATAAGAACTCTCGACCAGCATGGCTACGCCAGCAGCACCTACGGAATGGCAACAGTTCCTCCAAGGACTTCTACATCAGTTCACAGCAATATTCGCAGAATCTCAGAGACAACTGATTGCGGAAGTCAGGAATCTCCACCACCCCACGGCCCCGCCTCCGTTCCCAGCATTCAACGACGACGTCGAGGAATGGGAAACCTGCGAGAAGCGCATAAGACAACACTTCGCAATTCATCACATATCCAAAGAAGAAGACCAGCGTGCATATTTCCTTTCCTGGAACCAATCGAAGAAGTATGTCTTGCTCACCAAACTTCAGCCACAAGACCCCGACACCCTCACCTTCACGACCATCTGTATGACACTGAATGCATACTACAGACGCCGGTACCATGTCGTCGCGGCCCGCGTCGAATTCTATCAATGCCGGAAGAAGCCCAATCAGACGTATCGCCAGTGGGCGGCCGAACTCCAAGGCCTTAGCAGAAAATGTAAGTTTCAAACTCGTAGTTCCCACGAATCCTACGCCGACGACATGGTGCGTGATCACATCATACAGGCTGCACCAGATGTCGCATTCCGGCATGACGCCCTCAAGTTAGAGGACCCATCCCTGGAGCAGGTCATCGAACTTGCCTACAAATTCGAAATATCTACTGCCGCAGATCGCCGCCTAGAGTCCTGGGCGGATGTGGCCGCAATCCGAACCGACGTAGAGGACACGGAGGACGTCGCCGCCATCCAGAGCTCCCAGTCGCGCTCTTCCCGACACCACAACCGGGGACCGCTTCCTCAGAAGGACATCGAACCGGCCCGTTCCGGCCGGGGCACCAAGTCTCGGCAGCAGCAGCGGATCCCGCAGCGCCGACGCCGCAGCCCGCTCCGCCTGCCCTCCTGCCCCGCCTGTTATTCAGCACATGAGAGGGAAAATTGTCCGGACCGTTGGGCTGAATGCTCACGTTGCGGCAAGGAAGGACACCTGGCGTCCGTCTGCCGCACCAACACCACCAATGCCAATCCCGGCTCTCGCCGCCCAAGGTCTTACCAAGACAGGTTGGGCGGCGCACCTATGGATATCAATCAGGTAGACACTTCCACAGCATCCAAACTTTTTATCGACGTGACGGTAAATGGCAAGCCTCTGTGCCTACAAGTCGACACAGGAGCAGCAGTCTCATTGCTTAATTATACTACTTATGTGCAAATTGGCTCGTCCCCCCTCTCGCCGGCCCCCAAGCGCCTCCTGACATACAACAAACAGGAAATAGCACTCCTGGGACAATTCACAGCAAACGTCATGTATAAGTCTGTACATCGTTCAGTCCCCTTTTTAGTAGTTAACAGTTCTCTCACAGCAGACTTATTTGGACTGGACGCTTTCCGCTTATTCGGATTTTCAATTGAGGATAACATACACCTCGTATCTCAGCATGTTCCTTTTCCGGAAGTGGACGCCCTTTGCACCGAGTTTCAGGACCTGTTCTCACCAGGCGTCGGCTGTGCAAAGGACTTCGAAGTATCACTCCAACTCCGGCCGGACGTACGGCCTCGATACTTCCGGGCACGCCAGGTACCCGGTAGCTCTTCAACAACCACTTCAGGAAGAACTTCAACGTCTCCAAGACGAAGGGATCCTCCAGCCGGTGCGGTTCAGCCCCTGGGCCACGCCGTTGGTCATAGTTCAGAAGCCAGGACGCCGCTTACGTCTCTGTGGTGACTTTAAAACCACAGTCAACCCGCATCTGCTGGTAGACGACTATCCACTTCCGAGACCGGACGACCTCTTCCGTAAACTAGCAGGAGGTACCTACTTTACAAAAATTGACCTGGCAGAAGCATACCTTCAAATCCCTTTGGATATCCAGTCCCGACAATACACAGTCATCAACACTCCCTCTGGCCTCTTCCAACTCAACCGGCTCATGTTCGGCTTGGCCAGTGCTCCAGCGATTTTTCAACGGTATCTCGAACAAATTCTCCAGGATATTCCGGGATGCATCAATTATCTCGACGACATAGTCGTCACGGGACCCTCCGCTGCCGAACACATGACCAACCTCCGCCTACTCTTTCTCCGCCTCCGTGCAGCAGGTTTGAAATGCAACCTTTCCAAGTGTCAATTTTTTCAACAATCCATTTCCTACCTGGGTCACATCATCGCTCAGGAAGGCATTTCCCCAGCATTTTCCTATGTGGACGCTATTTCCAACTTACCTCGGCCTCAGGATCTACATCAGTTGAAATCTTTTTTAGGCAAGATTTCATACTACAGAAAACTTATACCCTCGGCAGCACTAGTGACAGCACCCCTGTACCACCTCTGTCGCAAGAATATTCCGTTCCGTTGGACCCCAGCTTGCGAGACCGCATTCCACACCCTTAAACAGCAGCTCAAGTCCGCAGCATGCCTCATGCCATATACTCCAAACCTCCCCTTGATACTTGCCACAGATGCATCCGATTACGGTGTGGGGGCAGTTCTGTCTCATAAATTACCAGATGGCACGGAACGCCCCGTAGCTTACATCTCCAAAGCCCTATCGGCTGCCCAGCTTAAATATTCTCAAATCGAGAAAGAGGCGCTAGCTATTGTTTTTGCCTGCTCCAAATTCTATTCCCTTTTATATGGGATTTCTTTTCATCTCATTACCGACCACAAGCCACTCCTATCACTATTTGATCCGTCCACACGTCTGCCTACCATAACATCCCACCGCATCCAGCGTTGGGCACTATTCCTGTCCCAGTTCAGATATACCATGCATTTCCGTACCACCTCCAGGCATGCCAATGCAGACGCCTTATCCAGACTACCGCAGGGACCAGACCTTGCCTTCGACAATTCGGAACTTCTTGTGTTCCAGATCGACAATGACATACAAGAAGCACTGAAGACATTTCCAGTCACGGCCTCAAAAGTCGCTGCAGCCACAGTAGAGGACCGCCTCCTCCGTGTCATCCGACACCACATCCAACACGGTTGGCAAACACGTTCCCCTCCACGCCATCATCAAGACCTCCAGTTCTACTACTCCATCCGCCACCAGCTCTCAGTAGTAGAGGGAGTGCTTCTCCGCACAGAACCCAATTCCACCCCGAGGGTCGTCGTTCCGAGATCCCTACAGCCGACAATCCTCCAAACTCTCCACCAAGGACACTGGGGAATTGCCCGCACCAAATCCCTTGCCAGACGCCATGTATTCTGGATCGGCCTTACCAAGGATGTCACGGAGATGGTGCGGCGCTGTACCATCTGTGCCCGACAACTGCCCCACCCCCCTCAAAAGTTCCTTTCCTGGCCGGCACCGTCCGGACCCTGGGAACGCATTCACCTCGACTTCGCTGGCCCATTCCTAGGCCACCAGTGGCTCTTAGTGACGGATGCCTTTTCCCACTTCCCATATGTCGTCCGTTGCTCCACAATCACCACAGAGGTCACCATTTCAGCCCTCACGAAAATCTTTTCCATCGAAGGATTACCATACGCCATCATCACAGATAACGGACCGCAATTTCGAAGTCGCGAATTCCTATCCTTCTGTACCGCCAACAATATCCAACACCTCCTCACCCCGCCCTTCCACCCCCAATCTAACGGGGAGGCGGAACGGCTAGTCAGAACATTCAAAACCCAAATGACCAAATACACCACAAGTCACAAACTCGAAGAGGCATTGACACTCTTCCTCAGTTCCTATCGAACCACTCCAGTGGGGGCTAAAAGCCCGGCGGAATTGCTGCATGGCCGCCAACCTCGCACTCTCCTCCATCTCCTCTTACCCCCTCCCAAAGTACAGGTACCTTCGGGCCCATTCCGTTTCACCCCGGGCTCCCTAGTCTGGGCCCGCGGGTTTGGCTCCCAGGCCGGTTGGCTTCCGGGGGTCATCCAGCGGCCCCGGTGCCGCCAACTGTTCGACGTCAGCCTGGATGGCCGGGTAGTACGACGCCATCGAAACCAACTACGTCCCCGCTACCCCACGGCACCGTCCTCTTCCACCACGGCACGGCCATCCACTTCTTCCTCTCCTTCCCCGCCCCCTCCACCACTCCTGCCGTCTAACCGTTGCTCAGGGACAGTTACAGCGCCACCACCGACGCCACAACCTGTCGGTAGCTCCGACACCCTTCAGCCGCAGCCTCTCGACCACCTGCGGGGACCATCTTCAGCGCCCCCGTACAGCCCCCGGCCATCGACGCCGACGAACCGATGCCGTTAGCTCCACAGGTACCTCCATCACAACCTGCACCACGACGCAGGTCGGCACGCATCGCCAGGAGAACAGCTCCGTACTCCTCCGGAGGTAGCCTTCATAGTCTGCTCCAGGGCGCCGCGGCAGACGACCTCGCAGACGTCGCAGACATCGCTTCCCCCCCCCCCCCCCGGAGGGAGGTATGTTCAGTCTGCCAGTAAAGGCCCCTGCCAGGCAGACCTCACACACAACGCGCCTGCACGCCGGGAGACATATACGACTCCAAACAGGCGCAGAGGCATCAAAACAAACCAGGAAAATAAATAGAATCATCTAGAGGCTAAGTGGGACTTTTTCTTACAGAGGTCGCCGTACTACCACACAACGGTATTCCTGCGCCAGGCCGCCTATATAAGCGTAGCCGGCAGCTCCACCGACAGTTTCGACCTGACCGCTGAACCAGCGTCAACTACGGAAGACCACCGGAAGTTCACGAGAAGTAGAAGCCGTCACTCTACCCCGGATCAGGACCAGGCTACAATTCTCGATGGTCATCTGATAACTGTGCCCACAATTGTTTATGGTTTACCAGTTGTATTTGTGTTCAGAGTAATAAACCTCAAGGAACCTTTAAGTGTAGTTCACTTCACTTACCATTGTCTTCATTTTATTTCCGTAATACTTGTATCTACCGTAACTGAATACAAGTGAAGTGTAAAATATTATCTTTAATTTTTTCCAACACTGCAAATTAATCGGTTAAGCTTTGTTATTCATGGCGAATGTAGAATTTAAAAAGCATTTGCGCTGTTAAGAAATGTCGCAAGCAGATTGTGCTATGGGCATTGGGAGAGCGTTGTTAGTCGAGATCGTATGCACACTGAAAATCTGAAATTTATTAGTAACCAAGCATACTCCGAAATAGTTGTGCGGGTTTTCATCTATACTGAATTATATAATCTTTGTGAGTAGTATAGTATCTTTGAGAGTAATGTACAATCTTTGCGGAATTGTACGTGAACTATATTTTTTTTAACCAATAAATAATAGCAAACGGAAGGAAAAATCGGAAAAAAATCACCTGGCCTCCTCACTGCCTTATTTCTATCGATCAGTGTGATTCAGCCGCTGCTGGGATGGCAGACAAACTGTGTGTGCCGCGCGGTTGCCTACCTAATGCACTCCCAGTCCCTGGGCAATAAATTACGCCAACCCACGTGGGGTGCAGCCGCTGCGGTCTCACCAGCTTCCTGCCCTTTGTCTGCCGATAACCGCTGATGAATTTCTCATTACACATACGGAAACGACAACATCGCTGGCGGAACGGCCAGACAGAGCTTTTGCGTAGTGTCAGCTGTCGGGTGTAGCACTGCACGTGCTTCCCACTGGTAGATAGAGGTGAGTGTGTGTAAGGCATACGTAGACGTTTTGGAACGGATAGATGCTGGGTGAAGATTTACGAGTTTTAACTGCAAGGCAAGGGAGCAACATAACCATACAACAACACTAGACTTAAGATGTAAAGGAGTGGGAAGTTTTCATATGTGGATAAGTCAGAGAAGGGGATAATTTACCGTGGCAATTGCCAAAAAATTAACGTCTAAAAGTGAGAGACTGTAAAGTAATAACATAAATCACAGGCGTATCTTTTGGAAATATTAACATCTAATAATAATAAAAGTTTTATTTTTGAAACATGATGGTTTTGTGGGACTGCATTTGTAAACAATTACTTGCAAAATAATTCATAAAAACAAAGCCAGTTAAGTAATTCATGTTTCAAGTTCCTAAGTTTGGAAGTGTTATCACTTCTTATGAAGTCAATGGTAGCTTCAAATTAAGCTTGATTACAATTCCAGATAATCCGGGGAGTTTATGTGCATCACAATCTCGACGTTGTTCGCAGGGCTAGGTCTCCTTGTAAGGAAAATGTTTCCTGCACGAATTAATCAATAAAATTCTCTCGTGGTATCTTCAGTTTATACGTTACTTCCAGCGGTAAAAATAAACGTTCATGCAAGAATTTACCGTATAATGCCAAGTGGACATACACTTACTACTTCAGATTTGGTCCGAGAGTATATGTGATGGTGTATCTCACACTGAATCGTGTAATAAAATACTACTATACCGAAATGAATTTTAGTGGCCTTTATGATGTGACATTACGTAACGCGCATTACAGATAGTTTTGCATTTTCTATGATTGAACTTTCGTCGTTGATTAATAATTAATGGGCTCATTAACATGAACCCCAAAATGATTCAAGACGAATGGTTCAACTAAGTGTGAAATATTTATAAATTAACTAATTCAACTTTCAGATGAATCTCGGCTACTATTCTTAATGACTTTTACAAATTTATATTTTCGTACCTAAATCCCTTGACGATAAAAATAAACTTGTTTTTTTTGACATAAGATACAACAATAAAAAAGGACTTTTAGGAAATCAGCCTTTTGGCAGAGTTTATTGGTTGCTGTGAAACGCAAAGGCAGTCAACTAATTTATAGTTTTTAACGGAGTCTAGATCTACAAATTTAAATTCGAATACCAGCTTTGTGTAATGCAAATTGTATGGTAATATTGGTTTGAATATGGCTCTCGTCCATTCAGCCTCAGTTTTCGCCGATTTCTTCATTCATTACTCTGTGGTTTTAATCATTTTAATTATCATAATAATGCAAATTTGATTCTGGTTTTTAACGAACATAGGTACTTCAAATTCCGCTAAGTGAACTCAAATTAAACAACGCTTTTTTTTAAAAAAAATTCAAGCGAAAGGAAAAAATTACCATTACTTTGAATTTCTATCATTTCATTCAATGCGGCAATATTTTCCAGTTGATGGGACGTATTGACCCCTTCTAAATTTTAAAACAGTTAGCTATTATGTGAGAACGAATGCTTTCACGGCGTATCGATGATATGACGACTTCGTATCAGTTAGCTATTATGATCGCCATGGTGTAAAATCACCTGAGAAGGAAGAAAAACAAATACATCGCTATGATATTAAAAATAATGAGCGGCTTCTTGAGAACATTGGCACTGAAGGTAAATCATAGAGCGTATCAATCATTATGCAGTAAATGTAAAATTGACTTACCAAATTTCACATTTAACCAACACTAGACGTTAGAAATTTTTGCCACTAATGTTGATGATACACACTCCTTCTAAAAAAGAAAATCATTTTCTAACAAACACATTTTTGTATCAGAAATTAGGATTTCTTCTTTATTTTTTTGTGTTTGTATGAGTTAGT
>JARYHS010008074.1:82255403-82397436 GCA_031002005.1 Vandiemenella viatica
TGGACAAACGAAGGCTCGGTGGACAAACGAAGGCTCGGCGGACAACGAAGGCTAGGTGGACAAACGAAGGCTCGGCGGTCAAACGAAGGCTAGGTGGACAAACGAAGGCTCGGTGGACAAACGAAGGCTCGGCGGACAAACGAAGGCTCGGCGGACAAACGAAGGCTCGGTGGACAAACGAAGGCTCGGCGGACAAACGAAGGCTCGGCGGACAAACGAATGCTCGGTGGACAAACGAAGGCTTGGCGGTCAAACGAAGGCTCGGCGGTCAAACGAAGGCTCGGCGGTCAAACGAAGGCTCGGCGGTCAAACGAAGGCTAGGTGGACAAACGAAGGCTCGGCGGTCAAACGAAGGCTAGGTGGACAAACGAAGGCTCGGCGGTCAAACGAAGGCTCGGTGGACAAACGAAGGCTCGGCGGACAAACGAAGGCTCGGCGGACAAACGAAGGCTCGGTGGACAAACGAAGGCTCGGTAGACAAACGAAGGCTCGGTGGACAAACGAAGGCTTGGCGGACAAACGAAGGCTCGGTGGACAAACGAAGGCTCGGTGGACAAACGAAGGCTTGGTGGACAAACGAAGGCTCGGCGGTCAAACGAAGGCTCGGAGGTCAAACGAAGGCTCGGAGGTCAAATGAAGGCTAGGTGGACATAAGAAGGCTCGGTGGTCAAACGAAGGCTCGGTGGACAAACGAAGGCTCGGTGGACAAACGAAGGCTCGGTGGTCAAACGAAGGCTCGGCGGACAAACGAAGGCTCGGCGGTCAAACGAAGGCTATGTGGACAAACGAAGGCTCGGCGGTCAAACGAAGGCTCGGTGGACAAACGAAGGCTCGGTGGACAAACGAAGGCTCGGCGGACAAACGAAGGCACGGCGGACAAACGAAGGCTCAGTGGACAAACGAAGGCTCAGCGGTCAAACGAAGGCTCGGCGGTCAAAGGAAGGCTCGGTGGACAAACGAAGGCTCGGTGGACAAACGAAGGCTCGGCGGACAAACGAAGGCTCGGTGGACAAACGAAGGCTCGGCGGACAAACGAAGGCTCGGTGGACAAACGAAGGCTCGGTGGACAAACGAAGGCTCGGCGGACTGTACGAAGAGTCAGCAACGCATAGTGCCTTCCTCGCCCGTACCGTGCAACAAGAAAGGTACAGATATTATAGTAAACTTGACAAGATTGTACGGCAGGGGCATTCTCGAATCTACAATATATCAATGACCACTGTCAACGTTTATGTTCCATCAGCTGAATCTCCGTAGACTTGAAGTACAACGCGAATATATTTGATAAACATATTATGTAACGGAATTATTACAAATCATGAGATCAGAACATCGTACAACGAAAACTATGACATAAATAAGTTATCTATAGTTAGTGACATAAAGTACAACCTGAATCCACTTTTAGAGCAATATGATTTATATGGAGGTTTCTACTATATGTGTTGTCTTTTAATGATTTATACCTATTATGGCACAACCTTGAACTCGCGTTAATATCGTTAATAACACTCTCATACGTAACTGTAAATAAACGTAAGATCATTCATATTTTCACGAGAAAGATTGTTCCTCTTTAATTAAATGCCTGAACACCGTCACAGAAATGACATAGTGTGTAATCTGCAAATTTTTACTTTAGTATCTTTAAGTACCCGAACTTTTCGGAACATACGCAAATCACGTAAAAATTAACAGAAAGACATATACACTCCACTCTTTAATTTTACAGTTACTTCATTCTTCGGTTAAGAAATTTTAAGACTGCGATGCAGTTCGTGACTGTTCAGGTTGAACCGAGCGAGTTCCAGCGTCATTTTTTTCACCACATAGCAGATGACTAACAGACTGAGGCTCGAGCTTACGTCCAGGCTCGGTCCTCTGCACTGTATTTGGCCGGCAGAGGTCGCGCTGCCAGCGACAAAGCGAGTGAGCCCAGACAGCGGTTTGCACGTCTCTAATGCATAGCCAAAGGGAAAGCACACAAAACGACTTCTCCTTTGGCGTCGCCATCTACACGTAAACAGACAACAGCTCCATTGGCGGCAACGATTGGAACTAATTGGCGAGAGTTGCAAACATTCAACTTTCCTCTACCCAGTGATGTGTGGCATGTATCTTTCATACAAAGTGTGCTCCTTCTTTTTTAATAATCCTGTACTCTCTAGGAGGCCTCTAAATATTCAAAAGTGTCCAGATAGAAGTGACTAGATTAATGCATGTAACTGATTTATTTCATGAGATCGAACTCAATAGGAATAACATGAGAGATTAAATCATTTATGTGACACTTACCTAATTAATGGTTGTAAATGGGCACGCTTGGTCGTTGGCAGATTTCTGTTGTGACCGCTTCGAAGTTGCGACGTTCAAAGTGCCCAGATATCCTTGAAGTAGTCCCATGTTTTAATCATTGTCACCCTGCTCAACCAACTCCACTGCCATGATAGGCAATAGCTCTGATACACGTTTCTGTTTTAACCTTTTCAATTCACGTTTTCCTAGCGTATCTTTTTTAACCAGCCTGCGGAGTGAGTGACCTGAGTGTAGTGAACGAGCACCTAATGGAGTCACAGACGTCGCTAAGCCAGTGGCCTCATTGGATTTCACGACAGTGGAGGGGACGGAAGAGGCAGACCCTCGGGCCAATTAAAGAGCGCTCGCATGAGGACCCACTTGATGGCTAGCTCTAACGAGTGTCCCCCGAATGCACGTCCGGGCCCGGGCAGGAAGAGCAGAATGGTCACTTCTTCCGTAACGAGGTCCGGCCTCACTCCATTAGCTAGTGACCCGTTTCTAACGAGCAGCCAGGCCTGTATACAGAACGTATTAATAGCGCACCCTACAGCAGCCGTTAGTGTCAACTTTGATCAGGCAGATACACTATCCTGTTAGAAGAATAGAAATATTACTTTCATAGAAGCTAACCCTAACTAAAGTGATTACAAAACATTATCAGTTGGAATATTTGAACTTTTTAAACATAATCCGAAAATTTCTTAAACTATCAGTTTTAGGTTGGCAAAAACAGACATTTACCAGGAAGTATGAAATCTTTATCTTCAGCCAGAGCAAAGACGGAATACGATGAAAAATAGAAAGTGTCACTTGGTGACGAACAATGTCATTCGCATATTTTTTATTTAAAGCCTTCTCTTCTGTGCTGCCCTGCTCTATCTCCAATGTGGAGTAACATCTCGTGAACCAACGAACGACATATAAAACATCTTTCTGCTGAAAAATTCAGGAGCACACCACACATGCTATCATTACGAAATACTTAAATAGAAACCAGCATGGATTTAGGAAGAATAAATAAGTTTAGATACAAATGATTTTTCTCATGACGAAGTGAAATTTATTAACTGAGGATGCAAACTGATGTTATTACATTACAATCACCTTTAAAAATAATATTTGATCTCATGAGGTATCTGAGTTGATTTGCGGAAGGATACATAATTTGTAGCTGGATGGTACCAGTTTGTTTTGGTTGGAATCAAAGCCTCAGACAATCCCTTGATGTCTCATCTGGCATCTACCAACTGTCACTTCTTTCCTTCATTTTTTATTCGACCTGTGAAAAAACATTAATATCAGTTTCTTTATGATGCTGCTAAATATATAACAGCAAAAAGTTTCACTTATATTCAGATATTCTGGAATATTCTGACGTTGTTACTATCTGGTCTAGAATATGGAAAGTTATATTAAATGACAAAAAGGTAACGTAATACGCATACTGAATACAGAGAAGGAGATGAACCAAGAGTACAAAGTAAGTCGTCGAATTACTGACAAGGTTGATTCCTTGAAACATTCAGGCGTATAATATGAAGAAACATCAAATAGGATCAAGATAAAAGTTCTGTAGCAGATAATGCGAACTTTAGGTTCGGATTAAGAAGACTCTTCCGAACGTATCACAAAGTAGATACAAAAAATAGGCTGAGATTATACGTATGTAACTGCCGCTTCAATTTTATTTTCAGACATACCAATATCACTTTTACTTTCGACATTACGAAAATACTATTTGAAACAACGTATTGGATCGTGTGACAGTAGAAATAAAAATAAGTTGCCATACTAATGCATGTAAATAATATTTATTTCCTCTGTATATTGGAGATTAAAATGTTTAGAAGAGGAAATAATTGTGTTGTGTTGTGTCTTCTTTAACCTACAGATTCGTGAATTCCAAATGTATATGCAGATGCCATTAAAAATGGCTCTCTGGAAATGGAATTCATTTAGACAGATGCGTTCCTTCAGGATAGAGATGAGAGACTTTTAGTGGCGTTGAAAACTATAAAAAGCTCTTAATGATACATATTTGGAGAGTAGGAAATCTGAATAACAATAGGAAGCGGACAGTTCAGTCAGAGAATTATGAACCATTGTACTTTTTCAATCAATCCAAAAATTACCGTCTTACTTTAAAGCAAGAAGTGTATAAGATAAGATATCCTCATCCTCCAGTTTTGGAACAGCGTTTTAAAGCCACACTATACTGAAGTTTCTGATGCACAATTAATGACTTGTCAAATTTCAGTACGATGGTATTGTTCATACAGGTAACAGTTTCTACGTTTATTTCTCTAACCGGTTGGATAAAGATTGAATGATACACAGTCCCGCACCATGTGGTACACAAACAGAGAAATTTAAAAGATATTTGCCATTGGTTTACAGGGTTTGGAGAGAGATTGCAATGCTCACTACCTTCCTTTAGAGAATGCTGTTCGTAATGACCCTCGAATTCGACTGAGCCTAAAGACTTCCCCACAACCCCACACTCATACCCCCACACACACACACACACACACAAACACTCAAACACTCAAACACAAACATTCATACAGACATACTCATATAGAGATACAGACAGGATCCCAACTAAGACAAGCTTCTAATACACACGTACTGCTTCTGATGTTTCGTTTGATATATTTGTGTTCGTCTACCTGATAAGCTGTTCCCGGTACGATATGTTTCGACTGCTTCGCCTGCCCCCACAGATTGCGTCAGGTGTATTTGAAGCGCTCTTCGCCGTTTGTGATTCCTGGCAGCTGAGTTTGCTCTGTTCTCTCACATATGAGTCAACGAGCTTTGCAAACAGAGCGTTTCGTTTAATCCGCTTTTGCTTGGCGCTGCGGCTGGGCCTGCCCGCAACGGTGACCACTCAAAGGACTCGCTCGCTCGCTCGCCTCCACTCGAATACAGTTCCACTGGCCTTTGCCCGCGCGGCTGGTGCAATTTAAATCGGCTTTGCCGGAGTGTGGTTTCGAAATAAAAGGAAATTTCGGATCCGCCGGATTTGAATTAACCGTGGTGTTAAGCCGGTCGGAAAACATAGCTACGGCTCTGAAGCCTATAAAGAGCGGAAGAACGTGCATAATCGTAAGTACTAATTAATTACATGGTTTTCTCAGTCTGGTTAGTACGAGCGTCAGTAAAGCACGTGAATACGTTTGGTTTCGCCGCTAATCTTTAACGAAGACATTTTTCAGTTAAACACAAAACCTATCCAAAAAAATTGGCATTTAAATTTTTTCCAGTTGAAATAATGAAGCTTATGAATGGAGTACTCTGACATTTTGTAAAGGAAACTATAGTAATTTTTTTTACTCTCGTAGTCGCATGTGAGTGTTTGAGGACGGTGCATGAATTTCACTTGATTTAATTTTTTCGCCTAAACAACCTGCCTATTCAAAATTTCGTCATTATGTTTGTAGTGGGTTTTTTTTCTCGTTTTTGTCTTGATGCGATGTTTCTTTTACACCAGCAGTTTGTAAGAGAGCTGACCATTTTTCTAAGCATTATATTAGGCTCTTATTTCTCACAACACTTCTCTATGTTATTAACAGCTGTTCCCCAATCTCAAAATTACGTGCAGGTGGACCTGATTTGAGTAATCGCGGTACTTCAGAACTCAGATGTAACTGGACCCGAGTAATTATTTCAGAAATTCATCCAACAGTGGGAAAAATACTGAAAGAATGATTTCAGTCCAAAGGAGTTTACATTGGCATGGATTAGAAACAAAAAAAAACACTGTTTTTCTGAACAGTCTTATAGCAAGTACTTCTTTATATACTTCGTGCTTGATGTTTTGACAGTATCGTGCGGTTAGTAGACATTAATCACAGCAATAACTTCCGGATGATCTACTGAAAGGAGTAATAGTTTGGTATGCTGCATCCTTCAATTTTTTTCCAAGATTTTTCACCTGATTACAAGTCTCCCAGTTTTAATCGAATATCATCGTTCCCTATTTCCGTATAAGTTTTTTACTTCGCTAGCCGTTACAATTTTTATATCAAGCTCTCATTTGTTTCACAATAACGTATATTGCTTTTATCATACAAGTATAATCATCACCCTAAAACCTAGAGCTTCAGGTTACAAAATGTGATAAAACTACGTACAGTTACTTTAGTTAACAGGTTCTTATTGGCGGTAGAAATTCAATTTATAATTTCCTATGTAGCAACTTACAATCACGTAGCAATACGTGAAACCAGTCACGACTAAGCTTTTTAGTGATAATTAACGTTCAGTTTTTGTGAATACCAACACATTAAAGGACACTTGGAACAAAATAACGATCCTGTCCATATCTTTTACATTTCTTAGGATCCGATTTTTGATGAGAAAGTATTATTTGCTTTGATACGCTGAGATAAATATTCGAAGCATGTCCTGGGACCAAATAAAGAACACCATATTAATCATACATTTAAAATGATTGCTACTATTTGTGGGGGATATTGTGTATTGCGACAATTGAGTATTTCTCGCCGTATTGTTTCTACATAACTTTGGCTTGTGTTGAGCCAGATATCATCTTCTACTCACAAAGTTTCAACAGCTTGATAGGTTTCTCGGGTTTTTATTGTATATGATGAACTAATTAGTCCCAGATTTTCCAATTTAACTTGCTTTTATTTCCAAGATAACAGATTCCAAAGATACTGGTCGCACATGTAAACACAAGTTCCAGCGATTACACTCAATATTACTTTCAAAGACACTACTGCTATACACTCTCACAGTACTGAAGTACGAGACTCCTTGTACGTAAAAACTGTTCAAACTGTTCGCGTACAATTGTTTCAGAACTCTTTTCTGCCGCTCGCTTATATAAGTTCCATTGAAAATTCCACAATATTACAATCGCTTCTGACAGATGTTTTTCGAGCTCTAACAATACTTAAACAATTAAAAACATATTAAAAGCAATAAAAATTAATTACAATCATTAAAAATGCACAGAAATGAAAATTAGAAATATTTACAAACAGAATTATCCACATAGATCATAAACTGTCTTAAATCGTCTTCTAAACATCGTAGCTCACTTTAATACTTGGAATTACAAACATTTAATCAATTCTTCTTACATAATACTGTCCGCCAACATATTAAATAGAATTTACATAATTTCTTTTCATAAAATAAAGTCCATTTACACCAATTCACAATAAATTGCAATATAAACATATAAAATCATACCTACTCAACCCCTAACTTGATACAAATAATTCATAAAATATAATTTCATCTAAAGTCAGGATTTTAAGGCTGTCACAGGTTGTCTCTACTGGTTTTATCGGATAAATACTGCAGACTGCTGTTGAAAAGTTTAGAGTAGAAGAAACTATCCGTACGAACAGTCCTTAGGATTCTGGACCTATTGTGTATTAATTGTCGCAGTACATCGTCGTTGAAGGAGAGAGTTCTTCTAATCTAGATGTTACATCGGGGGTACCTCAAGGAAGTGTAATAGGACCACTTCTTTTCTTCATTTTTATAAACGATCTCGGAGACAAAGTGAAAAGCGTTTTTAGATTGTTTGCTGATGATGCGGTTATTTATAGGGAAGTAAGGAATTTGGCCGATTGCTTAGAAATTCAGCGTGATCTGGATATTATTTTGGCATGGTGCGCTGAGTGGCAACTTACGCTAAATTGTAAAAAGTTCAAGACAATTATCATAACTAACAAAAAGAATCCAATTGTTCAGAAATACGAGTTAAACAATTCAGTTAATGATTTATTTATTTATTTAGCTTGTGGCCATTGCACAAGAATAGTAAGTTATTGATATGATCGATTCTATGAAATATTTGGGAGTAACAGTACAATGGAACATGAAATGGGACTTACACATTAATTCGTTGGTAGGTAGAGCTAATTCTAGGCTGCGATTCGTAGGTCGAATATTGAAAAATTGTAATGAACAAACAAATGAGATAGCGTACAAATCTCTTGTGCGACCACATTTGGACTATTGTTGTGCCATTTGGGATCCGTTTCGTAAGGGGTTGATCGAAAGTATAGAGAAAGTACAGAGAAGAGCCGCTCGATTCGTGACCGCTTGCTACAGTCCTTATGAAAGCGTCACAGAACTCATTAGTAGACTAGGCTGGGAGTCTCTGGTAGATAGACGACGCACGTTTCGTTTAAACTTATTGGTAAACATGTGTACTCCCACTTTCACTCACGAGTGTAGTGAAATACTTCGTCCACCAACCTATTTGAGCCGGAATGACAGGATAGATAAGATTAGAGAAATAAGGTGCCGCAATGATTCTTATATGAATTCTTTTTTCCCTCGTACCATTAGGGATTGGTATGCACAACAAAGAGATTAGGTTTGGTGCTGAGCACCCTCTGCCACCCACAATTTTGTGGATTGCAGAGTATATATGTAGATGTATATGAGGAATTACGTAAAAATCAATTTTCATCAATACCGCAAAAGAATCATTTTCAGCAGCTCCGTACATATGGAACCTATAGGGTGACCCAATGCGAACACTTTGACTGGTAGCTGATTCTATGTATCGTATGGTTGCAAGAGAGGAGACGGGAGCAAGTCTGCTCTTAATTTGTCGCCGCGGCGGCCACAATGCTGGTCTGTGTGTGAACAGCTTGATTACTCTGCTAATCTGGGCTAAGCGGCGCCGCCTGCATAATACATGACACTGAGCTACGGGCTCACATGGCCGCGCAAATTGTGTGTGCCGTCCCACGGACAAAAAAAGAAATTGAGGCAATTTTTACCCAAAATGGAACACAGACCTGAATGAGCGACGTGCATATATATATTTTGACGGCAGCCGTCTGTCGCGCCCGTAGGTTGGTAGCACTGCCGCACCGCGGACTTGTTTTGTTGTGTGCCTTTAGTAAATTGAGCTGCACTGCTGAAAGCAAACATTTGCATCCCGACAGCGCGGGAACAGTTGGATGAGAGGGACAAATTACAGGAGTTTTCGTTGTTTTGGAGCCCTGCACTCGCTGCGGATGGGACGTATTAATTACAAAATTTAGATATGCCTTCAGTTGTTTCACCGTTTTGAATAATACGCTTTGATGAATATAACCTTCCATCCACATAGTTTTCCCAACACTGTCTGGCTTGTGTTTTTAATGAAAAACATGACTCTTAACATTTAAACAAGTCGAGTTGTATTGAATCCGATGTTTCCAACCTGCAGGTTGAAAAATCTCACCTCTCTATCTGTTTCTACTATACTCAGTAAAGCAGTTATTGAAATATCCTTTTCACATGGATTACTAATGTCACTGGGTTGATATTTTTTTTTTTTTTTTTTTTTTTTTTTTTGTAACTTATTTCTTGTAATATTTTATACTTTTCGCAGCCGTCTTACAGGTTTCGTAATTACATATCGAGTTTATCTGGTTCGTCATTCTTTTTCTTTGTCGCCAACGTTTCAATCCTAATCTCGAATCTTCTTCAATGCTTCTTTCGCCTACTGCGTCAGCTTCGACAGGATGATAATATACGCCACGCAGCTGTTAGGATCGATAGTTTTTCTTTGACGAGAAAATCTGTTTAAAATCGATGCCAGGTGCGCGGGTGTTTCTGTCGCTATATTATCATACTTCAAAATTCGGCTAATAATAGTGCAGCAATCTTGGTCTCCTTTAAAGAGAAAGGATACGAATTGACGGGAAAAATAGTACTGTCACTAAAAAGTTCTCGGTAGTATAAGTGCGTAAATATAGAAAGAAAAATGACATTTCGACGCACATATACCCATGGTTTCCTTAGGAAAACTGGGGAATATCAATGAATAACCATTACAACAAAGAATAGAGAAATCAAGGTTACAGTGGTACGGTCATGTGAAGAGATTGCGGGAAGAGAAGGTACCAAAGAATATGCTTAGCATGGAGCTGAAAGGGAAGAGGCCCAGTATATGACTGAGGTACAGATGGGAGAAAGATGTTAGAGTGTATTGCGGAAAACTGGAGAAATGTTTGCTGAGAATATTCCCGCGAAAAGTTACGTTCGTGTAGAAGTTATGTGTTCATGCGAGGATTCGAGGTGCAGTAGTGGGTAGAATGTCGTCCTGTGCGGTGTCGCATTATGCAGACCCGTTGCTAGTTCTCCGCAGGGAGTCTGAATCAATTGTTGAGCCAATTGTGGATGCGTGCGGCAAGTACGGCAGCTTATGAGGTGACATGTACCCAAACAGCAAACGCGTAACTTCGTGTCAACTTACTACCTCGTGACAATGTCTAGATTTGCTGCATAGCCCGCCTCTGTTGTAACTGGACTTATAGTTTATCGTCAAATCCTGCCGTATTACTTATGGTCAAATACAACTATTCTTTCACCGTACTGGGACTAGAGACGGGGACCCCCAATTTTGGAAACAAGAGTCTCAACCACTTTTTGATGTATGAATCGGAAACATGGGTGATGAAGGAGAAGGTCAAAAGGAGAGTACAAGCAATGGAAATGAAGTTTCAGAGGCGTATTGTAGGAGTAACGAAAATGGACAGAATGTGGAATGAGAAAATCAGGGAGATTATCAATGAAGAACCATTACAACAAAGAATAGAGAAATGAAGGTTACAGTGGTACGGTCATAGAAGAGATTGCGGGGAGAGAAGGTACCAAAGAAGATGCTGAACATGGAGCAGAAACGGAAGAGGCCCAGTGGAAGACCGAGGTGCAGTAATATGTTAGAGTATGTTGAGGAAATCGGGTGAAAGCAGAAAAAGATATATGGTGAATGGACAGAAAGATCCGGCCATTGGTTGGAAGCTGCTCTGGATTAAGAAAAAAAAAAAATAATCTTAGCAACTGAGTTATCAGATCGTTCTGGCAGAATAATTTATTGTCAAGACTTGACTACTGGTAGTTAAACTCCGATCCAAGATCCAATCAATGCTTTATTACGACCTGTGACCTGCAGATTAAAACCAACAAATACAAGCACAGATGTCTCTGGGGTCAAGTGTATCCCGTGAAAAGTATCTATCTTTAAGGACCGGACATGTTATAGCCACAAGAGGCTTAACGAAAAACAATTTATGAAGCAAACCGTCGATTATCATCAAAATAAATTTTAAATGATGTTGCTATACAAATAGTGATGGCAATACAGCATATAGTACTAAAACAATTACGAGGGTCTTTCAAAACTACATAAAAAATACGTTTCAAAACATGGCTGTAAGTAGAATCTGCATTGTACACAGTTGAGTATAGCAGCTTGGGGAAAGTTACAAATGACATTTCACCACAATCCAGAGCGTTTGTGTGCAAATATTTTCAGGCACTGTATCTACGGAATAAATATCTGTATAGGAAAATAAAGTTATTATTACAAATGTCTTTAGCAACATTTGTGGTAAGGCACGAATATTTGTAGGGACAAGTATCCTTAGGATCAAACGTAAGCGCCTTTAAAACGTAGTGTAATTTGCAATAGCCGTCTTGGAACTAGTGTTTTTACCGGGCACTACAGGAAGGATTTGTATTTAGTGCACTCACTTGTACGGACCCTGAGTTTTTAAGAATTACTGTAGTTCCAGAATAAGGGTGACATGTTTATTTAGTGCACGAACATCATTAGTGAATGAACATCATTCGTTTTATACTGTTAGTGACGGGCCTATTAAAAATTTTTGTCGAAGTTAAAAAAACGCGGAATGGGTATTGTTAACAACTCACAGATGTTCTTAATGGTGAAACTACATATATATAAATCAAAATCAATTATAGAATATAAAACATCCAACAAAAAAAATACTTAAAAAAATATAAAATTCAACGCCCCAGGTTCGATTTCATCCCATGAAATACGCCAAGACACTCCGTGGTTCGGATTCCACCTAAAACCATAGGTTCAAACACAACTCTCACGGGTTGCGTAGCAAATTTGTGATCTGGCAACCGAAGAATCGTTCGCTATCTCTCAGCCCACACATAACCCTGATTTTGTAATGGATCTGGCAACCGAAGAATCGTTCGCTATGTGTCAGCCCACACATAACCCTGATTTTTTAATGTTGCACATATTTCGATTGCTGCTCATATAGCAGTTCAGTCGAAACTATTCACATTCCGTGCGTCTGAAATACTGAAGTCAGTAAAAGCAAACAAAGTAAATCTTAACAACTTACATTACGACGCGTATTATTAGTTTTAGTCTTGGTCCAGGCAACACAGACGAGATAAACGTGGAACTATTTCATTCTTATGAAGCAATGTTTTCAGTAACGTTAAAAGAAAACCTGCTGCAACAACAACTGACAGCCATCATTCTAACCCTGGATGAATTTCGATCTATCACAACTTTTGTAAACATTGCTGTTCGTAAAATTAAATGTTTTATCTTAGATATCTGTCGGCAAAGAATTTCACGAAAACAGCTACATCGAACGAATTTAAATAAATAAAAACAATTAATGTGTTTTTTTTTATCTGATTTACGTCTCTTTTTAACATCGAGATCTTTAGAGACGGGAAAGGATGGGGGGCAAGGATGGGGGCAAGGAATGGGAAGGAATTCGGCCATGGCCTTTTGAAGGAAGCATCCCGGCATTTGCCTGGAGTGATTTGGGGAAACCATGGAAAACCCAAATCTGGATGCCCGGGCGGGGATTCGAACCGCCGTCCTCCCTAATGCGAGGCGAGAACGCTAACCGTTACACCGCCCCGCTCGGTAATTAATGTGTTAATTTAAAGGCAATACATAATTTTCTTTCGGCGTTTTGGCAATTACTTTTTTCTCCGATGCTTAAATAAATGGAACTGTTATTAAATAACTCGCATAACTCGCATAACCTCCAGTTGGCAGTAACATCAATGGCCGTTGTAGTCAGCAGGAAGGGTTACGTCAGCGCTACGGTCACGATTACAGTGACCGAGCTTAGCCTTTCATTCGTATTGATTATATCCTGGTTCACATCATATTCCTCCGAACATCGCATGGTAACAATTCATTATTTTCTTCACGATGTTTTCTCTCATCTCTACAAGTCTCTGGTCCTTAAGAAGTAATTTTGCCTGTTCTGTCGTAAGTGTAACTCCGACTATTCAGCAATCGTTGCCTCAGAAAGCAACGTGTCTGCGATGTTTTGTGCATCATCTCTGTTTTACTGTGCATTTCAGTTTTCTTAACTTTATCATTGTAAGTACTAATTATGTTTTAAATTATTTCCTCAATGAAAAAGATATTCACCTCATTTTCATGTTAGCATCAATGTGTTAAAGAAAAGAGACCATGTCACAACATTTCGGATAAGTTACGAAAATCTTCACAGTTTAAAACTTTAGCGTCAACTTTGAATCCCAGGAGAACCAGCTAAATCAACGACCAAACTGATAATATCGAGGAGCAGATAAAGATAAGAGGGGAATAAAAGGAGGGTCTAGAAAGATAATAAGCTGGCCGTAAAGCTTTGAGTTCACAGCGGGCTACAGTTAACCACATCGAGAAACATACTGACTTTTTTCACTTGGCTTTAAATTACTTTTGATAGCAAAATCCCTTGAAATATTACGTTTTAAAAGGATAGAAAACTACTCTGTTATGTCAGATTGTAAGATCGTGTTCATTCTCTTCGTGAAACAGATAGATATACCGAAATAGTGACACAGGGTAATTATCTTAACATTCGTTTCGCAAAACTGTAATTGTAATGACTGGTATACAAATGCATTCTGGATTTCAGATCGCATCGTATATATTTGCTAAACCGCAGCTTTGTACAATTTATAAAGCCATCTCTACCGCCGTGGGGTAGGCTTTTCATACTAATCTTCAAAATAAAATTCGTCTTTTCTGTTTTACTTCACAATTGTTCATTAGAATTCAAACGAACGTTTTAATGTAATATGACTTTATTTTAATTTTTTCATTCTGTATGTATTTGATACAATACTGTTTTAATAACCTATCTATATAAAAGGCTACTTTGGTCATTGTGTGCCGTGTCCGTAACGCGTCTGGCCTTTGTTACTGGACTAATTGTGGCCAGAGATATTACTGCAGTGTAGAGGATATGGGCATTATTTAAAAACGATCCTATTTTGTTAAGCAAACGTGAAAAATGAACTGACAGAACACTGGAAAAGTATATATTGAGTTAAAATTGACATATTAATTATTTGTTGCTTTTAGTTTTTTATATTCAGTCGAAGAAGATGTTTTCTTTCTGTACAGAGAGATAAACTACGAAATATGTACGACATTACATCATTTTTAAGATTACGAGCGTTTTTATTTAATTAAGCAATTGAGAGGAAATAAAGTGCCAGAATACGGCGTTCAACCCGTTATTTTAAACGTTCTTTACTAGGTATTTATATTAGTGTAGAGCTTTCCGCAATATTCTGTGTCACTCGAAGAAATTAATTGCCAGAAATCTTCATTCAACCCACCAATTTTTTCCGGATTAGAAGGTAGTTTAAATAAAAAAGCTAAAAACCTATTGAATGAAATGAACTGAGATAAGTTTAAAACCTTCAGAGCCAAAGGAAACTAACGCTCATGAAATAAAATAATAATAATAATAATTAATTGATTGATAAGATATACTATGGTCATCACTCTGAAGCCTTCACTGCTTTCATGGTCCTACACACTCATCCAAACGATTTACTCATAATGAATCAGTTTACTTTAGTCAAACGCAATGGATTCGAGGCTTTATTGCTGGTTAATACGAGTAGGAGACAGCAAATTGTTAATGGCGTTCATCAAAGGACTCCGCTGAAATTGGTTTGGGAAATGATGCCAAATACAGAACTTAATGCCTGGTTCGCGGTATCATTGTCGGTAGCATCCAATATTATTGAAACATTATTGCCGTTTTGTTGACACAAGAGCAGGTGATACGAGAACTGATATTTTAATTATTTGCGAATGATGGAGTCATTGTAATACATATAGACTATTGCCGAAAAATTACATTCGGACAGTGTTGTCTAAGAAGCTGTCATGGTCAAAGAACGAGGACAAGAGCTGCCTGTCACTTTAAACGAATGATTTAGTGCTAAAGTAAAACACATATAATTTGGCAAAATCCGTTTTGATAATCCTTGAATCTTGGAAGCAACTACAGAGAAAATTTGCAACTAAAAGCTCTTGAACTATGAAATTCAATTGTTACACACCATACTCGTATTAATGGAATATGACAGTTGAAACATCTGACTGTGCTTCACTAGTCAAATTACCATCACACTATAACCGCCAAGAAAATAGTTTTCATTCTTCTCATTACTGTAATTTCGGCGAGAACGGATTCTTTCAGGATTTTAAACGTTTGCGATTGTGCCTCGGTATGGTCTTAATTATAGACGATTTTTAATCGTGCTCATACGGGTTTCAATATACGAGCAGATAGGAAAACACTGGTATCTCATGGTGATGGGATCTACTTAGAAACTTGTACATTATCGCATCTCGTAAATCATTAAGCAAACGTTCATACATGCTTCAATATGGTGCTGTTATTTCTTCTCCCATATTATTTATTTACCATAAAACCGCGATTTTTCATAACTCATCATCGCCCTAGGGAATGATACCCAGTGTAGGGCCATTCAAGCCGTTTCTATCAAAAGACACCTGATGGTCGCAGAGTTTAACGCCTCTACCAGTCTACTAGTAACCTATAACACAATCGTATGCCCTCACTGCATCCCAAATGCGGAGAGCTTTGTGATATAACCATATCTGCTTTTGAACACAATCTGCCGATTATGTGCAGCGTGCGACCTCTTTTGTTCCTTTATGTAAGCGTTTAGGAATGTTTAGATAGAGGAGATACCCATCCCTACACCGACTACAACCACACAATTACACAAATAGTGAAGAAAGATTGGAACAGAAGATGGATAGAGGAAGAACCTAACAAAAGCCTCTGGTATAGAGCCATAGCAGGGAAACCAGATTACAAATTATGATACGACCCCTTAAACATAAAAAGAAGCGAGATAACAGGGCACTCACTCCTGTGAGACAGAATGTACACTATGAAGATGGACAACCCGAAGTGCCAAGAATGCGATGACGTGGAAGACATATACTTTCTACTGAGATGCAAACAGTACAGAGACATAAGGAGAGCTATAATAGTAGGCGAACTCAGAATCAAGGACATAACAGACCTCGTACAAACCTTATTCATACCAACGCCGAAAGCAATAAAAGCAATACACAAATATATAACAAAGACTAAAAAGAAAACATAAAAACCAAGGAGTATACAATACATGCTGATGGCTGAAATAGTCTAACCGCTAAAGCCAAAAAAAATGGAATGTCTAGAGGGAAAGGGTTCCCTTCCAAGCCAAGGACAACCCATATTCACACAGAGTAGAATAAAACTTTTATTTTATCAAGACTTCAGCATGAAAAACCCTCTCCTTCCAAATTTTAGAAATTATTTGAACAGAGCTTATTAGCCTACGGTAGTTGATTCTAGCAGATTTCAGGTGGTTCTCCGCTCTCGCATCTACCAGCAGAGATTTACATTCGTACCACAGTAATAGAAAGTAGAAGTGCAGTTGTGAAGAGCAAAATACCGCAAAACTTCGCGGAAAATAGAAATTTACTATCACACACATCCTACCCTGTGTGTTTCAGAAAACGTCTCCTTACCATACAAACTGATGTACCATTTTATACTTATCACGCACAGACATTTTGTATAGCAACCCTACCATTTAATTACTTCTGATATAAAGTGGACGTATAGTGACTAACTGAATTCTGCGATAAATACGGTTCAAACTTTTTTTTTGTTTACTTATGGCTTTACGCCTCCTCGACGTCGAGGCGGGGTGGGACTGGGGACAAGGAACGGTAAGTAATTCAGCCATGGCCTTTTTTGAAGCAAACATCCCAGCATTCTCCTAGAGTGATTTGGGGCAACCGTGGAAAACCCAAATCTGGATACCCGGACGGGGATTCGAGCCGCGTCCTCCAGAATGTTCAAACTTAAAATCTCTCACTTATTTTTGACGTGCTTTAGTTTAAAAAAATTTCTCACTATATAATAAAACTGGACGAACTGTAATCTTATGTAGACGGTAAAGAAGGTATATATCGTCTATTCTTCGCTCGGCATACGTGACAATACGTTTCGATTTTCTTGAAAGGACTAGTGTGATGGTTAATCAATCAGTCACAAATAAATACTAAATTTCATAGTTGTCAGAGGTTTAAGTTGCAATACGTTTTCAATTTACAGTACAACCATTATTTTTCTGATATCTGCATAGCTAGATTCACATCACAATTGTTAATAAAATTTTAAATTATATTCTTTTTATATGTGGCCCAAATACGATACAAATACTAATGAATATTTACAGATAGAGTTATTCAGCGCTAAGCTTGAATTATTGTTTCGAGTTACGTATATTCGTAATGAACGAGGACTCCTTCAAACGAAATGAAATAAACGGGACTGCTAATGAGATTTTTCAATTCCGAAACGCTGTGTCCATTTCGCCAATGAATGTCGATGCGGAAGTTGCTTATAAAGGGGAAAAAAGCGTTATAATGGCTGGCGGCGGGCATTAGAGTTAATGCTGGCGTGCTAATCTAGTGGACAGAGCGCGCCACTCGGCCAGTTTCAATTACGTTGTTTGTTGTGGCTGTGCCGCCTGCTACACTCAGCCGCTCTCCACCATTAATCACTCTACGAGCAGTCGCCAAGTGTGAATCAGAAATCACATTATCGCCGCATTACTGAAATAAAAGTGCCCTCAAAACAGGCGCTCTCTGCACTTGAGTTCACTGTGACTAGTCACCCACAACAGCGAAATTACTGGAATCAAATTTTTTTCGCTCACTTCAATCATTCGACGCTTGTTGGGCAGCTATCGACGCCCATATGCGTTGATTTGATAGCAGCTATTAAATCATTGTTAGAGTTTAAAAGCTGCGTGTTCTCTGTACTACCGAGTGCAGTGTATGAGCGGAAATACTCGGTCCTGGCATTCTGTAGTACGTACGTTCAATCACCCGTCCGGTTATCCTCATTTCAATTTTCAATGGTGTTCCGAAATCATTCAAGCCGAGTGCCTGGTTGGTTACTTCAAAAGGCCAAATTCCTCTCCATTCCTTGATCCCAGTCCTCTCCCTTGACGACGACTAAACGTAAAGCCCAAAAAAAAATTTCTGAGCGATATCTTACGGGCCCTTCGTAGGAGTACCGGGGCTCTGTTCCAGATTTCCATGGATAATTCATGTCATTCCACGGGGAAGCTGGAATGGTTCTACAATAAAGCCAAACCGAATTTCTCCCACGTTCCTTGACAACAAGTTCATATAACGCTATTGCGTAAGAGTTTTGTAGCAGTATATTAATAATTTTCTTAGACGACGATGATTTGTTAATGGAGGATTGGAGATCGTAATAAATGATTGTTCTCATTACTTATACAAGGGTTAGTGCAAGATGAAGCAATTTTAAAGTTCTGTATCTTCTGAATAAAAAGACTAGATTCTTACGCAACGATCCATTCGTCCAGCCCCTTTCAAAAATCGTGGAAATGAAACTGATAATATGAGATATACTGGAGAGAAGATGAGGGGAAGGACTTTTTTATATATACATTATAATCTCTTTGGTTTCAAATGAAAGCTTAAAACCACCAGACTGTGAAAAAAAATATATATATATATATATATTCCAACAATTTCCAACAACTTTCATAATTTATATGCATCTCCTAAAGATTACAGGAAGACTATTGCATTCGTTCAAACTTTGCAGTTTTTGCAAGAATATTAAATGAATAATTTTAGCAAATATGATTCCAAGGATAATTTGTTCGACAGGAAGGGATATATATCATTTCGTAGAGTATTATGAGAATGAGATGATAAAAATTTCATGAAAATAATTTTAAAAGTTTTTAAGATGCATATCTTTTCAATAAATTTTTTTTAGTGAATATAATTTAATATACAACTGAATAAAATTCTCTAAGAGCACGAGAGTATATTTGAGTGGCATTTGTTTTTAGTTCGTCTAACATTCTGTTACAGAAATCATCATTCTCGAATCTTTCCAAATTTTAAGCACTATTCGTGATGACTTCCAAGTGAATGCTATTTTACTAGCCCGTTAACTAATTTCTACAAATTCTTCATTCGTCATCAGTTGCCCCTTTCGTAACCAATGGAAATTGGTTATTTCTGGTTTAATAGTAGTCCATTAACTAAGAAAATGACTAGTTACGCATGACACTGTCTCATATTCCTGCAGCTCACATAATTGTACTAAGAAACAGCGTGCATCTCACACGAAAACAAAATGTGTATGAAACAAAGGAACTACATTTGTATACATGTATATCCATGAGTTATTCATCCATCCACAAACATCACCTTGATACCCGCTTAAGCAGCGATATTTCAGCATATCCACTGAACAAAGACTTGTTACTCAGATTAAAATAACTGTTTCTTTACATGGAGCCTTTGTTACTTCAAGATGATGGATCATTTTGTCAAAATAGTGGCATAGCGATAGAGCTGTAAATTAAAAACAACCTATGCTTTAATGACTTTATATCTAGCCTTAAAACATACAAACACCATGTCAATAAGAATCCCGTCACTAATCAGCTCAAGCATGTGTCCGACGTTCATAAAATTGGGAGAACCCCGAGCATCTGCAGTGAAATATTTCATGAACAAAATTCTTTCTCGAAATCACCTTAAATTGAAAACATAAATTAATAACGTGCGAAAATTAAAGCAGTTAAAGAATAATCAGAGTATTTTGTGTATATATACACACACATATGATAACCATCTAAAATTCGTTTAAGGGGGTAGGTACACTTTTCAGGTTTCAAAAAAAAAAGATTTTTTTTTATTGTTCACAAAAACAGCTTATAGTTTTAGCTTCATTTTAGTGAGAAAATTATTTCAATATCTTCAACAGTGTGGGAATTATGTGTGATTAAGCAATGCCCTGCACGATTGACAGCCATTTAAATCTTACTGCACTTGAAGGTGATCCAAATCTTTAACCTTAAATATCTCAAAACAGCAATTCATCAAATGGTTTTAAAGATAACTTTTTCCACATGCATAGATATTTTTCAAATTTGCAGGACATGTTCTACATACTAAGTACTACAGTCTGAACCCTTCTTGTTTATGCAGCTTTTCCCAAATGAAAAATATGCCTTTATATTTAAGCAAAAAAAAAGCAAAAATTTTAATTTCTTGACAAAAAAAATTATTAATAAAAAATATAGAGTTAAATATGTTATATTATAGGCCTTGATATTAGTTTACAATATTAAAAGAACATTTCTAAATAATTTCAAATACTGTGCCTTTTATCTTTAAAACCCTTTACAACAATATATTTTACACTGTCAATTTGGATGGTACATTATCCTATTGTTAAACTATTTTTTTTTACTTTAAAAATCAATTTTTATATCTAGCTATAACATTTCTATGGAGCTATGAAATTTGAACCCTCAAATTTAAATAGATTTGGAGAAAATGACATCTCAACTTTATCAAATATTTGTGTTAGGTGTACCTACCCCCTTAATCTTATTTATGTATCACTTTTACGTAAAATTTATAGACAAACAATACAAACGCAGAAATTTGTTAATAATTTTAGTACCTACACGAAATTGACGCTCCCAATGTAAACGGCTATAAAACCAGTGTGCCGTACCAGAAAAAAAAGTTGTTCGAATTCAAGTCTTCCCAGAACAAAATAAACGCTAAATACTTTACATATTTCGTTCCGATGAAGCGTCTCCAGTGGATGGCATTGTGTATTCGGGAAGTCGTCAACCTTAGCCCGGTGCCAATTAACACGGTGTCCCAACCAGAGAGCAAACACACACACACACACACTCTTCCTAACATCGTTGGTCGGTAGCCGCTGCCGTCATGCATATTCATGAGGTGCTACTACTGTGCGTCCACCCCTGCAGTGATACCAGCCCGCGGCACACAGAAGAAACCTGGCTGTGGCCTCATTACGGTTTATGCGGAACCTTCGGACGGTCGCTCCCGCACGACCCGTCCAGCGGCCCCCGCATTAATATTCATACCTATTTACAAAATATCCTCCATTTCACAATTCTGGGGCCTGGCGGGGGTCGTAACTCGGGGCCATGAAACACGACTAAAATATTTTCTCCGCATGAATATTGAAGTTTCTGTCTGGCTAGCCCCTCCAGCGCTTGCAGTCGCACCGACGTCATTTACATTTACTTCTCATTACTGTGTTGATAGCGCAAGATCCAGACTTTAGTAATAGAACACTCGTCGATGGATCCAAGGGAGATACATGTAATACCGGAACATTAAAAATTATGTATCATACAATCCTTAATGAATTCTACGAACAACGGCACAGCTTTGAATGCTTCATATCACAAATGGACGGAAATATCTTTCCGTGTCTTCTTGAATGCTTTATATTAACTAACCGAGCGTAGTGGAGTAACGGCTAGCGTTCTGGCCTCGCATTCGGGAGGACGGCGGTTCGAATCCCCGTCCGGGCATCCAGATTTGGGTTTTCCATGGTTTCCCCAAATCACTCCAGGTGATAACGGGATGCTTCCTTCAAATGCCATGGCCGAATTCCTTCCCATTCCTTGCCCCCCATCCTTTCCCGTCTCTAAAGACCTAGTTGTTATAGGAGACGTTAAGCAGTTAAGAATATATATATATATATAAACTACAAACAGAAATATATGTCTGCACCTTCCAAATTTAATGAGATATTAAAGGAAATTAAATAACTGGTCATACACATACCAATACTTCTAATACAGTGCCATATAAAAAAGGGGGTTAAAGTCCATGTTGAATAGAAATTTCAGGGTTGTATAAGCTTTCTTTATATTATTGTTTGCGGTTACGGTATATGCACTCTGTACCAGGTACACAAGTAGTCCCTACCACTTAGATGAATTGTAAATATTTGGTACGTAATTAAGACTACATGCGTTAGATTTATCTGTCGTATTTGTTTATCAACCCAACCTGATGGTAAAAATATTGCGAAAAAGACACGCAGCCATCTGCCGAATTAAATATTATCAAACCAGACCAACTTAAATGAGATTATCACTGTTTCGTTGAAATGGAATGCACTATCCTGTTACAGAGATGAAAAGAAATTTTTATACAAGCCGATCGAGGAAATATTTTTGTTCATTACCGTGTAAGAAAATTGTTATCGTAACATTCTGACAGTAACCAATTCGAAGTCATAATGATTACCTGACAAAATTTCATTAAATTTACAGGAGAAATGTATCGTTGAGTTTCTACACAACAACTTTACCATGCGGTTGTTATAAACTGTCATGAATTTTATATTTATTACGTCCCTCTGACCACATGTAGTTTTCTTCTTGATAACACAGATGCAAATACAGGCTGTAACATTTTTACAACCGGCTCTGGAAATATAGGGATCCTTTTTTATGTAATATTTCTGCACTTAAATCCTGCTAATCCATTCCAACAATTGTTCCCATTGTATTGGCCACCTTTATTACGTCACAGTCCATTTGCGTTCAATTAAAAGGTTCAACAGCAGCTAAACAGTTTTTTAGTACTTATCATCATCAAGGCTTATGGAATACATCGAAACACCAGTTAAATAAATAAATTATATTAATATGACAGTCACACAATATGTGTAATCTTTTATATCTGATTTGATGCTTTCCTAGGACTTCTTTAATGCATTACAACACTACCAGATGGAGAAGCATATCTCTATAGAACTGTAAGCGATTTCTGCTTGTAACAGAATTAACGTGAATGAGTATATGAAAGTCTAAATTCTTCATTGTTAATGTTCTAATCACTTCTGGCGTCAACGCTCCATTTACTCCACTAGAAATGTATTCTCTAGAGCTGGCTGTGGCCAGATTCACTTAAGCCTTTCTCCGCAGTGCTGTATACTATCAACGAACGCTGCCAACAAATCCACATCGCTAAAAGCAACACATTCGATTTCAGTGCACCTTTCTTCACTCGGTAAGTGTCGGACTATTGGAAAACATTTTGTTCTGCCTCCACCGACCTGAGCCCTTCTGTTGTGATTCAGGTTGCTAACAACACCGCCGCAATAACGGCCTAACAGTTACGACGAAACAGCTGAGCGCAGGAAACACATGAAGATTCTTATTTGACCGTAGGGCAATTGGTGGATAGGTATTTGTTGTTGACAAACGGGCTTGAGATGTCTTTGCGAAAGACACATTTTACCAAACTCCATACAAGATTCTCTTAGTATTATTTATCTGTAGTAAGTAACATAGGAGATAAAGGAAGTAATATCAAAACAGTGTTCGTGCAGGAAATGATCTGATGTTTGTTTCTCCTTTAAAAATTATATCGTACAAAGAAGAAAGCTTTGCAACGCTGTAGAAGATGCAGTGGTCTTGAATTTTACCGTCTTTTAACGAAGATAATCAATAAAACAAAGAAACAGTAATAACGCAAGATTGCCATTAAATACTGAGAAGTTTATGTAGGATAAAACCAGACCGACCACAGCACATATTTACTTCATTCTTCACGTATCTTTTAACTCTCTAGTCATCTCACGCCGATTTTCTGCATATGTACAGAACTGGCCCCCGATAGACGAGATCCTAACGATTGTGTTTAAAGTCGGTACTATAATCCCTGTGGGGATTCCGTAAGGCAATATTCTACGAGAAAGAAGCAGAAATGGAACAACAATATTAGTGTTTCGAGTCTTGTAAAGAGGTCAATAATATCGCAGCTCTTGTTGAGGATGTTGCCCGACTGAAAATAAATCTAAATGTACATTTTACACATTTTCCTTTTTTGCTTGAAAATTGTAAACGAGGTTTAAAACGAAACACAAATATTGGGTAACTTTGTAGGTAACCCTGTAGGCTATATACGACAATGTGTGCACCAGTTCGAAACAAATACTTTCTCAATGACAGGTATGGAAGATAATGAAATTAATGATTCATTATTATTCATCCGAATAATTTCCAAATAATGCTCTCCACGTTATTTAAAAATTGTTATTGAAATTGTTTACGGCAGCAAAACGCTAAAGCTTTTATAAAAAACGAAAACTTTTCAACTCTACTTCCTGCAGAATAACGCTTTCATTTATTTAAATTTTGATAATTGCAAGCATTTTGCATCTTAATATTATCATTAGCGTCTGTAGAACATATTGGAATCTGTTTGTTTGAGTAAATAGTTTTTTTCATGCATGTTTTTTATGTGTACACATCAGTGGTAATCTAAATTAAAAATTTTCGTAAAAATATTGATATTAGGCTTGTTTCACAAAGACCAGCTCCAATTTATTTTTCGTTGTCAACTATTGTATTTTCAGATCTGTAAGACATGCCAAGCAAACTGACACTTAAAAACCTCATTAGAACCTCCAATATCCGACGCTGTAAGACGAATGAACGGGATTTATTTCAAATTCTAAACTGCAGTAGGTGAACAATTTTTTTTATTCGTTAGCTGTAGTTGACAAACAACATTATTATTTCATTCTATTATTTCATTGTTTCATTCTATTATGATACGAACGTCTTGTAATAAATATGCCGTTATATCTAATGCAGTGATCAGCCAAAACATTATTACCACCTGCTTACTAGCATATTAGTCCACCTTTCTGACACAATACAGCAGCGATTCGATGATCTGTGGCAGATCTGACGGAAGAGTACAATTCTGTTGCTTCAAGAAGTGTTTCAGAGCACAAGAATCACGATTCTGCCACAGATCACCCCCTATCCTGCTTTACAGAGCGGGCAAGCCTCCGACCTCCACGTTCTGTTATGTGGCGTGGTTGTCCACCACATTGTCACCTACTCGTGGTTTCACCGCCCTTCAAACCCTTTCCACAGATGCTCACTACAGTAGCACGCGAACAAGTGGTCAGCATCTCCGTTTCAGGGATGCCCGTTCCCAGCTGCCGCGCCCACAAACCACTGGCCCGTGTTATAAGAGAATTTCGATACCTGAGAGTATAAATCTGTTATCAGATATCTCTGGAAGCCTACCAAGCACTTGTAGAGACCATGCTACACCGAATCGCTGTTGTATTACTTTCGAAAGGTGGATCAATATGCTAGTAAGCAGGTGGTCATAATGTTTTGGCTAAAGGCTCAAGGAAGTGTAATTGGACCACTTCTTTTCTTAATTTTTATAAACGATCTCGGAGACAAAGTGAAAAGCCTTTTTAGATTGTTTGCTGATGATGCCGTTATTTATAGGGAAGTAAGAACTTTGGCCGATTGCTTAGAAATTCAGCGCGATCTGGATGTTATTTTGGCTTGGTGCGCTGAGTGGCAACTTACTCTAAACTGCAAAAAGTGCAAGACAATGAGCATAACTAACAAAAAGAATCCGATTGTTCAGAAATACGAGTTAAACAATACAGTTATTGATATGGTCGATTCTATTAAATATTTGGGAGTAACAGTACAAAGGAACATGAAATGGGACATACACATTAATTCTTTAGTAGGTAGAGCAAATTCTAGGCTGCGATTCATAGGTAGAATCTTGAAAAATTGTAATGAACAAACAAAGGAGATAGCGTACAAATCCCTTGTGCGTCCACATTTGGATTACTGTTGTGCCATTTGGGACCCGTTTCGTAAGGGATTGATCGAAAGTATAGAGAAAGTACAGAGAAGAGCCGCTCGATTCGTGACCGCTTGCTACAGTCCTTATGAAAGCGTCACAGAACTGATTAGTAGATTAGGTTGGGAGTCTCTGGTAGATAGACGACACACGTTTCGTTTAAACTTATTGGAAAACATGCGTACTCCAACTTTCACTCATGAGTGTAGTGAAATACTTCTTCCACCAACCTATTTGAGTCGGAAGGACAGGAAAGATAAAATTAGAGAAATAAGATGCCGGACTGATTCTTATATGAATTCTTTTTTCCCTCGTACCATTAGGGATTGGAATGCACAGCAAAGAGATTAGCTTTGGTGCTGAGCACCCTCTGCCACCCACAATTTTGTGAATTGCAGAGTATATATGTAGATGTAGATGTAGATGAATCAGTGTACTTTCTTTGTTTCTTCGCTGAAACTAACGTGAGGGTCATGTTTTCTGATGTTGGCTGGTGACTATATCGTAACCGGTTGCGCAGATATTACTCCTTGCCATAATGTTGCGAACTGTTCTGCCATTACTGCCCTCACAACCAATTTATGTAATAAGAAAATATACGTATGAAAGTGTCAGTACTTAACTTGGGTAGAGCTTGTCCGTGGTCGCGATGTAGCTCCCAGATCACTGTTACCTTTCCTCTAGACCAGACCGCTCGCAAAGTTTTACGTAGTTCGCATCTCTCAGTATGTTTTTATTACCACCACCCGGTGTAAACTGTCGATTTACCATTGTTCCAGCTTTCAATTAAACCTTCGTCCCATTTGTTTCGACTGTCGAGTAACACAACAAATGATATTTTGCAGCTTCAAAAGACTCCTTAGATGCAGGTTCTCACTCAACTGGTGTAAAACAATAGCATCGTTTCCCATAACCAACGAAACAGGACAGAAACATATGGTTGTTTTCTGTTATTTTCTACGTTACTTTAATTTGCTGCTTGTGTAATAATAAATGTGGCGTTAAAACGGTGTCAAAATAACTGTTAATTTAGTTACTATTCGAGAAATTATTCATTTCGCTAGATTTCTTTCTGGTTATGTATCAAAACATGAAAAAATAAAATTTGCCTTAAAAATTTGATAATTTCCAGAAATGTATTTTCACTACATAATTATTCTTTGGTTCATGAAATTCTCTATCGAATGATACATATAATTTTTTGAGGAGAAAAATGATCTGCTGAATAATAAAATTTGTTAATATTATTCATTTAGCTTTTCACAAAAACCATAAACTCGAGAAATATCGCTATAGTTTTCCTGTAAAAGAAGTTTCTTAGGACTTTAAATCATGAAAAAATTTTCAGATCAGTAGTTTTGGAAATAAAGGAGGAATTACAGATAAAATGCTTAAACAAATTGTGGAATAAAAGAAAAAAATTGTTTTCAGAATCTGCGGACTGAGACTGCTTTCATTTGATGTTCATGAAAATTATGGAACTAAATTATTCCTGATCCCGTCATTAAACGAAGTAGAATTATTTCACCGCATTACTTTTCCATATATTAAGATAAATCGTGTTTTTGGTAGTAATAATTAGAACAGCGTCAGACGAGCATACAGACAAACAGAGGCACAAAGGAGTAATTCCATAAGGGTTCGGTCGTTCACTCAGAATGTATGTAACATTCAAAATCACCTAAATTGATGATTTGTAAAGTGCCACACAAAATGCGAGGTAGTTGGAAATCCGAGAGCTGAACAGAGTGGAGTAAGCACAGAAAAATAGGACACCTGCATATTGTACAAAATTATATAGATGCAGATCAGTTAGTCAATGGAATTATTTGGCCGCGTTTTAGTTTCCCTTTGCAAGTTACAAAGAGGAGGAAGTGCTAGTGCTAGTCGATAAAAAGGGAAAAGGTACGAGATTTTGAGACGGCTTCACGTGTGCTTGAAGTGTAGTAGATATTGGCGGCGCCATATAAGGTTCTCTGCTCGTTTGGTGAAGCAGGCCAGAGATCGGTTGAGTCCCGCGAGATCGCTCTCCAGAAACCGCTGGCTGGTTGCAGTCGCCTGCAACGGCGTCAACGAGTGTATCGGAAAACACTCTGGCGGCTCGTTACAGACCAGTGCAAACAAGATACGACCACCCGCGGCCGGCCGCCCATCACAGCTCTCAGCGAGCACTCCACGTGCCACTTATAAGCCGGCCGGACCGTAGCTGCTCTCCTCCAATACCATCACTATCGAAACGCAAGTGGCAGGTAATGATCACTAAGTGCAACTCGTATGTACCCTGTAACTTCAATTCATCTTGTGAAATACACAGGTAGTCCAGGAATGAAAGGATAATCCTGAAACCGCAGAAGGATCACATCATGTCCTTCTATATAATAAAATTTTATTGTAGTCAAAGTCTCACCATTTTCGAGATACTGATTTTTTTGTATTTTTTTGTTGTTTTGTTCGTTGAAACATGTGACATTTTTCAGTTTATTGCATCCTGTTTCTATAAATTAAGACTTTTACAACCCTGTTTTTTTTTTTAATTGACTCAAGTACATTTTAGTCACCTAAAAGAATGTTCTTTTTTCTTAATTAAACTAATGAAAAAGGAAACGGCTTTAGGCAATATAAATTACAAGGAAAGGGAAAATGACTCATCACTCACCAAAGTTGAAGGCAGTGACGGGAGAAGAACATATATCACGAACACACAAATATACACAATATTTCGGACTTAAACCTTCTTCATGTTAAAGAGAATGAGTCACGTGGTTCGGGAGGTGTGCACACGCCGAAGTTTGTTACATGACTGAGTGGATTATCAATATGGCGATGGGACTAAGATGATATATATAAATATGTATTTCTTAAAACATTAAAAGAAACCTTTAAAAAATCTTATGTAAAAATTGTATACAAATTAATTTAAATGGCTGACTTTGACAGCCTGTGGTGTAAAAAAGATGTACCAAGAGGATCGTGCCAATTACATTTAAAAAATTGTTTCGTTATTGCCAGTTTTAAAATGATATAATTGTTTAACATTCCTTTCAAAATTATGTTTTTATGGTAGTTCTAAAGCACGAAGGTTGGTATTTTCGACTTTATTAAAATAAGTCTGTCGAATTAAAGTTACCATACAAGCATTTTTTCATTGTTTGGAACATTTGGACAGTGAATTCGTAGAAATCTATCTTGTTACTGAAATGGCTATCTGGATGCCAGCACGCTGTTTTTTTAAGGGTTAGTTAGTTCAGATACAATAGTTCAATGGTACAGTTCAAAAAGTCTTAAATTGTAGAAATTGCATGGAATAAAATATTTAAAAAATCAATATCTGAAGAATGGTGAGACTTTACTAAATTAAAATTTTTACATATAATAGGAAATGATGTGGCTTATCCGCAGTTGCAGTATTATCCTTTCATTCCTGAACATCCTGCATAAATTAAAATATAGTTCAATAAATTGAGAGCATACCTGACGATTCTGTGATTTTTCCTTGCAACGTATATTACTGACACAGAAGGTGTACAGAAAGAAAACTACGACACTAACAATACATCTGTCTTCAGCAAGAATAACTGCACCCCAACGGTCGACAAATCCGGTGAGATAGTTTGAGCGCAGCTATTGGTAGTTCTTCAGATTAACTGTTAGCGTAAGTATAGTAACGTTGATTGTAGGAACACAGTGCACACGCCTTCCACATGACACATCTCACCTGATTACGTTTTCTGTAGTTCCCCTCAAATGATTAGTGGGATCGGGGACTGTTTCACTATTTTCACCTTATGTACAGACTCTAATAACCGTGGCACTGTCGGTAACACGTAAAGAAGACGATTACAAATGATCTAGCTTACATTTGGATCGCTGAACGATTTTCTTGTTATTGGTAAAACTGCGTCTGCAGAGAAATACAGTAATCGGTGTTTAACGATATCAAACAGTGTTAACTCGATTCACCACATTGGTACTATTTCGAGCGTATGTTGTTTACACAATTATGATGATGAATTTTAATGTAATGAAGTGTCTTTTTAATGATGGACAATAAAGTTGCCTTTCTTAGGGTTTTAACTTCCTCAACGTCATTAGAGGTTGGAGACGATTAGGGGTAAGAAGCAAAAAGGAATTTGGTCTTTTGAAAGAACCATCCGAAGATTCAATTGGAGTGATATAGAGAAACTATGGAAAGCCAAAATCTGGATTGTTTGACCAGTGATCGAAATCGCGTGTTTCCCCTATGCTAGGCCTGACTATGAACCACTTTTCACCAATTTCAGTAGAAAAGAATGATTTTAATTTAGAGATTCAGATATTAGGTTACTCATCTGGTATTTTCTAATGTGGACCATATTGGTAGAAATACAGCTGAACAGCATCTTCTCACTATATGCTATCCGAAATTTGTTGCAGTTAAGGTGAAAACAACTAGACTGTATTTGCTGCAGACAAAAGGGTCGTAGAAGTAGTGTATAAAAAATATATTTCGTATATGACGTTGCAAATCCTCATTATCTCTTCCTCCCTCCTTCCGTATGTTTATGAAATTGATATAAGCCGATGGTACACAATAATTAAATACATATCATCATATACATAAATGTAAGGGAGCCTCCATTAATCACGTAGCTCCATTTTGGCCTCTGTGAAACCCCCCCTTCCCCCCCCCCCACGTAGATTTATGTGACTTTTGCCTAAACCCCCTCCCCCCCACCCACTCCCGCGTAACACGTAGTTTTTTTCGTCTTTTGATTCCAGAACACATTTTGCACTCTTATCAAACTATTGTAAGTTACATACGGAGGTAATTAAATGAAGGAAATAAATATTCACATGGCGTTGTGTGTTCTGTACCTCATTTTAATTGTGAAAAATGATATGAATGAAAAGCTACGTGGCCTGGTTCGGAATGCCCCCACGTAGTGCAACGTAGCCTTCCAGCCAACCCCTCCATGTCTATACCGACCTACTTAGTTTATGTACGCTCCCTAAATCACACATTACATATGGAATGAAAAGTCTTCGCGTGTCTCTAAGGGGGTCAGTAAGGTGGATTGTGGGATATACAGATCGTATTCTCCTCCTCTTAGTGAGGAGATGTAAGTGCCACGGTTCGGTCACTTAATCATCAAGAGCTATCCTCCCAGTTACTTAGTTCACAAAGGCTTAAGGAATTTGAGATGCCGTTCCTTACATTTAGCTTCAAGAAAAAAACTTGGCCTTCGCAATGTGAACAACACTCGTCCAGTCGATTCTTTTTCTCTGCCAACTAAGCTGCCGGTATTCCACTTCAGTCAAATGTCATACACGAAGCGTAAATGTATCGGCATCACACTTAAAGTGTGCGTTCTAGTTCTGAATCCTCATCTACAGAGAGTTCAATCAAAAATAAATTGTAATGTTGAACATTAGTAAAAACAAAAATCGTTCACCGGAGATTATAAAGTGGCCACCTTCTTAGAGTGTTGAGAGTATTACGTAAGAACCACGTAGCTACTATCCTTTAATAAATAAATACAGACTTTGCGGTCGGCGTACACTTTACTGTATCTCGGAAACTTCAACTCTCCTCAGCAGTGAAATATTTCCGCTTTTCGTGAGCTTGGGTTCCGTTGTCCAGCATATTGCATTTGTCAGGCTTACGATAACTTCACTCTAAATTTGATCCCATTTCACACTTCGCGGATTGTAACAGCTACGTGTTCTCCATTTACTTTTATTTCCATGGTTTTCACATTCGTAGCCTCCCGCGAGACCATTAAAAACTTTACCGGATTTGTCTTTTCAGGACCTTTTAACTTTGTTTCCATTTAACTAGAGTAAATTGCCTGTTCACACATCAGGGCAACTTCCGTTACAGAGTGCCTATTTAACGCAGAGTTTCGAAGTCACACATTTTATTCTCCGCTTTAATTCGGGTATATTCAGCACCGGATAATTTTCAAACTGTTGTCGGGAAATCGAATTTTGATTATATTTTATATCAAAGTGTTTCATTGAAATAAAAATCCGAAATTGCAATCCTATTTCACTTTAAAATTTTAAATTAAATTTTCAGATGTTTTTAGAACGCCCTCGAAAACAAATACACCCATCAGTGAAAAAATAGCAGTGAAGAGATATAATGAAATAATCTTTTTATAGAATATACTTTTAAGGAATTTGATTATAAGACACGAAATTTCATTACTGGCCACATTGGCTGAAATTCGCTTTATGGGGTTCATTATTTTTTGCGCGGCTGTGTGTGGAAAACCAATCAATTTTTCGTTTGTATCGCAGTGTATAAAATAAAGTTCTGGTAATAGCGAGCAGCAAATTTAATATCAGCACCAATATAATTCACTGACATTTTTTATTGCCGTTCAGCATATTTGCTAGAAAATCGTAGTAATTTATTGTATTTAAGGTAACTAAGTATATTTTTAAGCAATAAACACTGGTTTAGTATTTCATTCAATGCACTCAATTAGAATACACATGCTAAACATACAATTACGTGGGAACCAACATTTCATTTTAAAATTTTTACTTCATGCGTTATGCATGTTAACTGCAAACAGTAAAATATCTATGTTTGCGTTGTTGGTTTCGTTTTACAGTACAAGAATAAAACATGAACAACAAAAGCTCAGCTACAAAACGTACTGGTGGCATTATTAAAGTAATATTTTAAGTGTAGAACCCGAAACTTGGAATATTCAGTAGAGGCTCTGAACAAAGCTCTATTGAACTTTCCAAGAAATCTTCGTCCGAAAGCATTATACATACAAGGTTTATACAACTGAAAAAATGATGAGAGAATATCTACAATTTCTTTAGACCGTTCTATCTGAGGTAATTTATACATATCCTACCATTTGAAACTGGGATCTAAGATCCAGTATAACTATAGATATTCTTCCAAAACATTACACACAAAAATTATTAAATCTTTATAACTCATTTAGAAACTATAAGAAAGAATACAGGTCAAGATTTTTATTTTCTGTATGGTGAATAAAACAGGCATTCGACAGTAGCCATTATGACATACATGCCACATGTAACCATCCCACTCTGATCCATAATATTTCAAATTGTAGATGTTTATTTCAAAGAGAATTATAAATTTTCCGTTTTCTTTCATTAGTAATACAAGTAGTAATAATGAAGCCTTGTTTCGGAACCTGGGAACCTATTGTTGTTGCGGCGCAGCAGAGGTTCACTGGCTAGCTGACATGGCAGCAGTACATTCAAAACAGTCCAAGAGAAGTTGCCGAACAGTACGGACATGGCATAGGCGTGTAAGCCTCTACTTGTATGAGTGGATAGTGTGAGAGTTTGGAAAGACGACAATATTGAATCTTAATAGTAAAAGGAATTTTGTGAAGATTTGTGTTTCGATTTGATTTGCAACAAGTTACGTAATAAATGAAGTTGAGTCCATTTTCGTATTATTATTTACTAGTGGAGTTCCCGGCGTTGCCAAGTATAGTCGGTGTAGATTTACATGTACTCTATTTTTATTCCCGCACTGAGAAAAATTTGTACAAATATCCATATAATTAGCGCCAACTTTTTTCGGAATTAAAGCAAACCTAGATCCACCCGCCCCCTATAAGGAACGGGTGGGTTGAAGTTTATTTGCACCTACATTAATTTGGTTAAGAAATTGCATTGCTACATTACTATACAACGTTAGATAATGTTAGACACTCACATTTGATTCAACTGAGAAGTGAATGGATATACTTTTTGCTTCGAAACGCCAGATACTTTAACTCCGCAGATTCAGCCTTTTATACAAATATCAAAAATGAATCCAGAATAATGTTACCGTAAATAAATGATTTTATTCAAATAGAAGACTAACGCTGATGGCCAGAGACAATAAAGCTGTAGGCCTAACTGCCAGAGATCGTAGTTAAAGAAAATCACTATTGTTTTTACGGCTATCCATCGTGTTTAAAAATTGAATATCCCTAATTAAAGGAAGAACGCTTCAAGTTTTGTTTAATGTGCAAAGTAGTTATTATTTTAAAGTTATCTTATTGCTTTCATTAAAGGCTATGGTCAGAGACATTGTAATTGTGTGTTTAGTGCGAAGCATGCTGCATCTAGTGGTTCCATCTGAGGTATTCCTCACCATTCGTTCAGAATTTCATTTAATGTTCCAGCGTTATGTAACGTAGAAGCATAAGACATACCAAACAACTGAGTTGATATTCTAATCTTTAAAACGGTGAAACCCCCATCGAAATCATCGCAGTAGATTTCGAGTTTTTCTGGTACAAATAAATCCGGTTTTCGTTTTATAGATATAGAAGACTAGCTGATGCCCGCGACTTTGTACGCATGGATTAAGAATTTCTTTGCCAGAATTGAATATAGAAAGTTGTTGGTTGCGAAGGATTGGTCCCAAACAACACCGAGTTGGCACAATATGACCGGAAAGCCATCACTATATAATTCTACCATCGAACCTGTCTCTTGAAAAGAATCATTTTCCAACATATTTAAAAACAGAAAAACAAACGAATGTGATGGGGGATGTTATCTAAGGGCAGCTTTATTTCAGCTTGGACTTTTCTACTTCTTCAGCCTGAGCATCCGATTCTTGGGTTCTATAACTTTAGCTGCTCGTGCTCTGCTAGAGCTACAACTTTGGTCAGTTTACGCCCGCAAGGCATGTCAAAAAGTAAGGCAAAATAAACTGGTGCTAGAAACATTTAAGCAGACACAAAGTACAAGGACAGAAAAATAGAGATCTATACTAAATAATACGTTTTTTCTCCAAACAAAATTTAGTAACAAATTATGCACTAACATAATGCGCGAGAAGCATAGCTTGAGCAAGCAACGTAACATTACAGACTAACAGACACATTCGTTCCTCTGTCACCATTTGATAAGTTCTCAAAATTTCGTGACTACAAATGTTAATCATACCGAAAAAAAAATGTCCTGTGCCCACCCTACAGATTTTCTTGTCAAATTCCGCCAATATCGGTATAGACATTTAGTTGTTAAAACATAACAAAAGACAGAGACTTACTTCCGCGTTTATTACTGCATGTCAAACACACACTGACTGCGAATCACCCCTAAGGGATCAATATAACGTAAAAAAGTGTACACCTACAGCACTGCAAGACTACCTACGATTTGCCTCGCATTGCACCCCTAACTTTGTGATATCTAACATTCAATCCGAATAACCTACAGCCCAGGCATGACTCTTACGATCAAAAACAATTTTTAAAAATCTTAGCCTCTACGGAGATTAGAACCTGAGACCACGACCCAAACATTTGTAAGTAAGTGCTTTAACCACTGAGCTGCCTGACAGCTACACGGAAAAACAGTACAGAGACGTCCATATCCAACGCGTCTATCTATCGCCGTTCAGTAGTATTTGAAAGTTATGAGACAACATGTATTATTTATACAGATAATGTTTCAACCAAATGTAGACAGTATTTTTCTCCTTGTTTCAAAGGATAAGCGTGCAAAGTTTCATCGAGATCGGATGAAAACTGTGTATTTGTTTGAAGAACAAACACACCAACAAACAAACATACATACATTCATCTTTATATATATAGAAGATATAACAATAACACCCATCATTGAAGTATTTAAGAAATATAACTGTATTGAGAAAAGATAAATAAAGTAATTAAGTTTATTATGGTGAAGAGAAGACTGAAGGGAGGAAACAACCTACCTGTACGCTCGATACAGATACAGGGTCATCTGTAAGAAGCGAGATTAAGGAGATTTCACACCATCCAATCTCTTGTACAGCACATATTGCCTTTAAGAGTTTTAAGGTGACATTTCACTTCGGGTTGCTGTGATTTCTAGAAGCACCCTTGTCAACAAAACAGCCACTGGAGGAATTCATTAAAGTTTCCACGCCCCTTGCTCCGGCAACTTCCAATAGGCGTGTGCTCAGGTCCCAACGGCTCCCAAAGGTTGATTTAAACAGCTGGCTGCCTCTCTGCTGACGTCCTCAAAAAAGACCCCTCTAGACAGCCCCCCGACCAATTTACGCCCTCTAGGCGGCCTTTCACGGCAGGTAGCTGGCTACACCGGACTGCCTTTGGCTGTGAGGCGGGAGCTGGGCTCAGCTGCTCTTTGAATATGGCCAAGCTTCGCCCCCCACCCTTCAGCTCTCTTGTGTAAACCTGGCCTTCCTGCCGTCACGGTATTTTCGCGCTCTCTTGTGCTGGAGTAGACTCCACGAGGGAGTTTGTCCAACTGTGTTTTTCTTCTCTGCTTCGCTTAGGCCCACCAAGTTTTTCAACTGAGTTGGAAGGCAATAATAACCAATGGTGCCACCAGAAATTAAACAGAGAGTGTTATCTGGCCATCAACCACTGGTTTCAAGCTCCGATCTCATTAGAATAATGTTATATTTTCAATTATTTTAAAACTGTCAAAGAATCTGGATGGGATTTAGAAAGAGAATGCTAGCAATGTAACATAATGTTTCAAGTATTAGGAATCCATCATAGAAAATCTCTCAAAAACCGTTTCTGGATTAAAAAAAAAATAAAAAAAAAAAAAAAAAAACAACTTCATACACACTACTACTCGACACTTTCTAATATATCGTATGTAAAATGTAACAAATTAGCTTTTTAATATTTATAAATATTATTAGTTATTCCATCGATGGTAATACTGTAAGAGTTAGATAAAAACTTTGAAATAATTATGTCACTAGTCCTTTCTTCTCGTCATCTAAACAAAAGATTTGAAGCTAACCTAAGAATTTCTGTACCATAAAGACATATTTTCTATATCTGAATATATTTTTCAGTGTTTAGCATATTTTTTTAGTCACAGTGATGACAGTGTTATTGATCCAACATACAGTTTACAAGAGGGTACGAACATATTTCCTCACTGTATTAGAAGAAGTACTAATACGTGGCGACAATTTAAAACTGATTTCTCGATACATACCAGCCAATCTGGCTAATTTTTCCGTAAGGCTTTGGGCAACCAACACTACTACTGCTGGTAGAACATAAAATTAACTTATAAAAACTACGAATTCCACAAAAGCATAACTTACAAGAACGAGGCTTACACTTTTGGAAAATTCATGGTGACAGTCATCTACGTCCCATATAATCGGCTCATTTTATTACTTAGGCTAAAGACAAGACATTAAATTAAATCGAGAATGTTTTTTTTTTCGTTGAATTGCAATAAATATTTTAAGTTAAAAAGTTTGGTTTGGCCAGATAAAGCTACTTAACTTATTTGTAATATATTAAAAAATTCTTTCAATACTTACGTAATGGTCGACTTCAGCGACAAGACCAGCTAGATTATTCTAGTTCTATTCACATCGAAAAGAAGAGTAGATGAAATTTTCCTCCAGCTTACGTAAATGCCTTATGTAGTAGCTTGCATTTACACTATTCATTTACAGAACTTCATGATAACAGATTCGCCGCGTATATTCAGGAAAACTTGATGGCATCGTAATGCTTTGTACACTAAATATAGTTCTTACTCTGTGCTACTGTTAAGAAACGATATGAAAGTTTTGACTACCAATCTCTTTTGATCACCACGAAATCAGTTAAAACGACAGCTCACATAAAAAAATCAAAATAAAGTTTCCCTTATTTGTTATTTCTTTGAATTAAATTGATGTTAGGAGTCATCAGTTATAGAATGGCCGGACGATGATTAGAAGACCCAGCGTCCTCCCGAATGACTGGATCCAGCATTCGCGCTAATCCTCTAGGTCTCGTCTGCATTAAGATGCCCCTCTAAGAATTTTGTGCCATCTCACATAATAGCAACTGATAATTGTTAGAGCTCATGGATTTCGCGTAACTAGCGGCGAGATTAATGTGAATTGACGACCATGTGAGTATTTGGCTCTTCTGCCATATCCGCACACGAACCACTGACAGCTGTCCGCCTCGCGGCCTACAACGGCCAAATTAATTCTTCCAGCCACCCGTGAGAGCAGCAAGGGAAAAAATAAAATAAGGGACGGCTCTCGATCCTTCTTCATTACTCCATCCGTGTTGGCGCCTTCGCTATCAATCCTCATCTCGACGGGCCCCCCCCCCCCTACCCTCTCTCTCTCTTTCTGTCTTAGCTCACACAAGACGTTGCTGCCACAGGATTTCGCCTGCGGATGAGCGACAGGTTGATGTACGGTGAAAAATGAGAAGGACGTCTGATCAAATTGAATCTTCCATCTGCGGAACATCATATGACTGACTTGCGAGCGTTGTTACTTTTATTTTTCTTTACCCCTCGTCGAGGTAATTAGAGGAGAGAAAGGACTGGAGGCAAGGTACGGAATTTGGCCTTGGCCTTTCAAAGGAAGCATCCCAGTAATTGCCTAGAGTAATTTGGGGAAACCATGTAAAACCTAAATCAGCATGCCCTGATGGGGATTCGAACTGGCGTCCTCCCGAAAGCAAGGCTAGAACGATTTTACGCCATCGGTTACCAGATTGATTCCTTGCTCTGTTTAAAATTTCAAATGCGAAGGATGTATCGAATGAGTATGAGCATAAGTATTGTCGTTTTATGGATTTTAATAGTTTTTATCAAACAGTACCAAACAAGTGCGTGGAGAGATGATGCTAAACTAGAGATGCCAAGTATGCATTATGCTGTTACATTGTAATTAGACTGTGGTTCCCAGACCATGGGGCACGCCCTCCAACTAGGGGGCGTGAATACATGTCAGGAAGGGGGGGGGAGGTGTGGAGGTGCGAGGTAGTTCCGCCGCCCATATGGACGATACCTTACCTCCCTTAATCGCCTTTATTCTAACATATATAGTGGTTTCATCGGAAATATCATATTTAATACTGAGAAGTAAATATTTAACTTTTTAATAAACAGATTTCGCGGGTGGGAAAGGGGCAAGGAAACTTTTCTTTTAACAGAAGTGAGGCGTGGTAGCAACACGTTTGAGAACCCATAAATTAGAGCATCATTCAATATCATCTCGCCGTTAGTATTGGATAAAGAGACTGACCACTGGCTCGCCTTTGGAGATACCTCGTTAAACAAAAAGCAAAAAATATTTTCAGATTTCTAGAGTTCAGATGTCTGGAAACATTAAATCGCAACTGTTTTGCAAGAACATGCTGCTTATGTAACATACATTAGTAGCTTATTACTTTCTTAAAGGTAAAGGTCACGGGGTTCCTACGGCTCCAGCCGCTTCCCGTAGTATTCACGGAGGTAGAGCTCCGCACTTCCTGAACAACCTTCGGCACTAGAATGGATGTGACGGAGTCAGCGCCACGCTCTGGCCGTTCTACAACTAGTGACATAATGTTCAGCTGGAACTACAATGAACAGTGCTGTGAAAGTGGGTGCTGTTCCAGACCGGCATGTGAGAGTTCTCCACTGAAGATGCACTGCACCATCAGGGCGAAACGCGTCTTGGGAATCAAATAAAAACATAATTCACCAATACAGTTGTTTTTGACGGAATTATTTATAAATCACTGGTGCTTATAACATTCATCATCTTGTCCACTGTGTTTATCCGCGCAACACCTTAGGACGGCCAGTTCCTTTCCTCTGGGACCTGCATTTTAACGTGGAATCCGAACCACGTAGTGGCCTGGCATACAGGGGCGTAGCTACTATGGGGCTAGGCGGTGCAGTGTACAGGGGGCCCCTTCGCTCAGGGGGCCCCCAAGCGCAGTTTAGAGGGCCCACGAGCCCTCACGGGAAACTGACGACCTTTTTTTTTTTTTTTTTGCTCTACCGTCGTCTAAGGGGGGGCCCCGAGACCGAGACAAGACCCCCACTAAGGGCCCTCGCTGCTCAGGAGGGCCCCCAACCACTGTTCAGGAGGCCCCTACAACAACTCAAGGGGCCCCCTACCAGCTACCAGCACATGAAGCAAAAAGAAGGTCGCCTGTCTGGCCTGAGGGCCCAAAATAAATTTTTTGCACCGGGGCCCTTGTTGATCTAGCTGCGCCACTGCTGGCATAGCTCATATCATCAAACACAACTCTCAAAATTCCTGCGCCTGTCGGGATACGAACCCGGGACCGGAGCAACGAACGCTTTGTAGCAAGCGCCTTAACCACTGAGCTACCAAACCACTCTACTTCAGTGTTTATAAAACACGCAAAACAGTACACAAGTAAAAGATGTGGAATTTAATTTATTTTTTTGTAATGGCGTTATCCTGAGCACTCGGCTCAAGCCTCCTACAGCACGGTGGTTTATAATAAATCAGGATCCCGAGGTGCCAGGCTTCCACGCCTCCGGCAGATGTTGCGACCACTTCTTTGCACCGCCTCGCCGCCGTCACCCTTAATTCCGGCGCTCTTACGAGACACGGAATTGCTTTCAGCGCTCAAGTGCCTCTCAGACAGCGCCTCTGCTTTGTCCGCTCTACATTTTTGTAAACAGTCTCCAGTTTCGAGAGAGATGTAAGGCGCGCGACGGGACAGCCGTGTCTCGAGACAAGTAGAGCGGGACTCAGCTCACACGTGGACTCTCCTCACTCTACTGCTTCTTCACAACTTTTCCCAGCAATAAGGATTCTCTGCCTTTGATGAGTTTTCTCTCATTATTGGCATGGTCAGATTTGGAGCTCTGATTTTATGGCCGCATGCCCTTGCTGACGCCAACAACTACCTACTGCCAGGTTGTACTACGTACTAATAGAGGGAGTGAAGTATTGCCACCTATCTGCAAAATGTGTAACTATATTCTAGGTCAGATAAGATTAATTTTTTGTGAAATTCGCCTTGCTGGACGCGAAAAACTACAGTCAGGCCGGTACGCGTAGACTTGGGCTCGTGTCCAGACCCGTTGTATCTCCTGTAGGTTCAATGGTATGAATCAATTAATTTTCGTGTTCCATTTTTATGTATTTTGCTGCTCATCATTTAGCCCGTAATCTACTGGTTGTCGAAGTTGTCAGTATTCACAAAAACTTTACGTTTACCAACCAACAGATCAATTAATCTGCAGGAGAAACACATTTCACTAATATTGAATACTGTTATGTGTTGCACAATAAGATAGTGCTGTGCACTCTTCAAATAAGGTTGTTTATTCTTCTTTAGCAAATTTTTAATATTTCTACTTCTGACAAACTTACGAACAATATTAATCTGCCCCCCAATAATGGCAGACAATCTTCTCTTTCTGCTCTTAGCTTCTCGCTGCAAAAAAAAAAAAAAAAAAAAAAAAAAAAAAAAAAAAAAAAAAAAAAAAAAAAAATCCCACAACAAAACTCCATCTTCACGCGACCTACTCACGATAATATATTGAGCTCCTACAAAGATTATCTGTTATCATCAAAATGTAAAATGAAGACTTGTCAAACAATAATGTTACTTGACAAACCCCGAATAAGTGTGCGGTGCCTCAGCGCACTGAGCCATACTGGCTGGTTGGGTACCTCCCACTCTACTGAATTAGTTCTTCAAAATGATAACGCAATTACATTCAATGTATCACCAGCTTACAATCAAAATGGAATTAAGTGAACTTCAAACGGCCACGGGAAAAATTCGCCTTACATATGAACACAGTGGTAACACCTTTGGTGAAATAACAGTCTATCGTAAATTAGGAAATAATATCTAGCGGTACAGCGCGTGTAGTTAATAGAGGCGACTCAAGGTCAGTCTGCTCTATCCCCACTCCGTTGCTCTTACCAATCGCCAACCTGGACGCAGCGATCAGATAGGAGAGGTAGGAGAGAGAGGTGAAGAGTGAGGCAAGTTTAACATGACCTTGAGTCATCAGTTCGGAATAAACAAGGGTAATAAACTTCTAAAATAAACATTTATGTTAACTGGTATGATTGTAAGGACACCCATGTAAACCCATCCCGTAAAGTACAAACAAAATTCACTATGTAAGACCAATGAGCATAATCGTTGTGTATATTAATAAAACGTTCTCCAACTTCTCGGGGCTTCAAAATATCACAATCCTCGCATCCTGTATTCACTCCTCCACCATCTTCCTCACTCAGCTCAATAAAACAACAAGCCGACACTGTGATACCGTGAGAAGCGCTTTGTTGAACTAAATCGATGACCTCATTTCTGTTAACATATCTCCCGGTTGCACCGCTTTTAACGATTTAACTACAGAATTCACGCCACGTTAAAGCGGTAGCCTGTATCTCTGTCTACCAGATGTTATGTTATTCTAATCCCAATAGCTTGCGAGACGAGCGTTGGACTCCGGTAGTTAAAACGCTAAAAGTATTTTGGCGGGAAGGTACGAGAATAGCCATGACGTCACCGAACTAATCCGACAAATACACCATTCACGTCACAACAATAGTAGTGCTAGCCTAGTATCTAACTCATTTGGTTGAGAAAGCGGACGGAGAATAAGACCATCGAAATATCATAGGAAAATGTAACTTTTACACTACTGGAAGCTCAAAAACTTTCATAAGCCCTTATATTGTCTGTTATTGACTCTTTCCAGAAAGCGGGTTGTACTTTCATTGGTACACGGGATCACATCAAATAAAAAATTAAAAATTGGATTAGAAATATTAACTTACTCTTAAGATTTAATTTAGACTCACTGTAAAGAAAATTTAAGGACACAGTGATTACATAAAGATTCTTGCACGTAAAATAAATGCTTGATAGGATAGTCGACCTGATTTCTAGTATGGTTTTGTTCATAACTGTACATACATACAAACACAGTCTTTATAAACACAAATCAATATACAGACGTGTAATGAAACATGATAATTTAATTAATGTTTTGTTTTGTTTCTTCGTAGTTTTTTAAGAATCTTGTGAACATTAAAATGTTTATTACATAGTGTTGTCAATTTTTCACGAGCCAAAGACCCTTTCTCTTTTGGTGGGGGGGGGGAGGGGAGGAGTGTGGTAGGTATAAAAATGCATCAAAAGAAAAACTGTGCTTTTAATACTATCTATCATAATTCACGAAATTATAAAATGCCGAAGAGTGGTACATGCGTGACAAGTACGGAAAGCGTGACGCTTTATGACGGAAAACTATTGGTGTTGTATTCAAATTCTCACATACCACTTCTGTTGTGGTCGACCATGTTATAATGATAACAGGCAAAGATTACTACAATCATTATGTGTTGTGTACTGCAATGAATTGGTGTCAGTCTTAATAAAATATTACGCAACTGGGTATGGTAGGATATTTCCTCAATCGCAAGGTAATCAGTGTGTATAAATAACTAATACTACGTCAATGAATTGAATTTTGTTTATTCTTTATACATCGTGAATTACTTTATTTTAGCTCATATCCTGTAGTATAAAAAATAATTTTTTCTAAAAGTCTTAATACATTTGTGACATCATTTTGAGATACGTTTTTGACGAAATTTCCGTTCTCTATATACTTAGCAGTATAAAGCTGATACTTAAAACTGTATCACATGGTACGCTGTTGTCAGGTAGCTGATTTTCTACGCTACTTTTATAGTTTTTTCTCCGCCTTGTATTGTTCAAATCATTATGCTCTATATACTCGTAAAAGTAACGTTTCATTTACCATAAATCACAATGATCGAATTCTGTACCATAAGCTTATTCAAAAAGTGTTCTGTCTTTCTGTTTGATTCTTCATCACATCCTAGTTACGAACGAAGTGAACTAGTTCAAATATGTCAAGAGATACTGATCTTATAAACTATTACTTCTCATCATTGCTTCAAGTTTTTCCCGAGATCACTACAATTTTCCTTCTAATATTATAATGGAGTGTAAGTTAACATTTTTCTTTTCCTGACAATAATTTTAAAATTAGCTTATTTTATCCAAAAGCCGATTCGAACAATGGTTCCACTCTGTTAAATTCTGGCAGCTGGGAGTACTATGCGCGTTTATTGCATTCCTAAATATATCCCCTACTCATACCCCACGGAAGGAAATCTAACATCTTATTTCGTTATACTAGGGGACAGAACATAAGAGAAATTGCTTTTTAATATACTTCATACACCGTTTAATAATTCCGTTGTCATTCAGTCGTTGATCTACAATTATTTTACACTATGATACTATGATCGTATCCTTACTGTTTTGTTAATGACAAGAGGAAATTATTTGAAACAGCGTGTATTATTTATAAAGGATTTTGTTGTTTTCGCAGGCGTCATATTACAAATATAAATGCTTACAGGATTATCGCTGCATTGCTATATTCTTAAATCTTCTTTTCCCGACGTTTCAACCTAGTCTTCGGTCTTCTTCAGGGGTCTTGTGCCGAATCTGCTAAAGATTGTGATCTTCTGGAGACCCAAGGATATTACATCGTAAACAACATCTCTGGATAGTCAGACAATCGACAGTAAAAATAAACAACTAGCCACGCCGGTCTCCAGAAGATCACAATCTTTAGCAGATTCGGCACAAGACCCCTGAAGAAGACCGAAGACTAGGTTGAAACGTCGGGAAAAGAAGAATTAAGAATATAGCAACGCAGCGATAATCCTGTAAGCATTTATATTTGTAGTGTGTATTATTTGTTCATAAAACTCATTTAGCATTGCGATTTGATAGTGAGTTTATGTGTTAATAGTCTGAGTATTAGCGACATCCCTGTTGTAGGCATACAGATCCGCTGCCACAGTTTGTTCTCTGGTTCCAAGATTAACTCTCAGACCGACGAGACTGCAGCCAACAAAAGACGAAAAAGTTCTCCCTACAAAGAAAACCAGAAGCTGGTAAACATTTTTCTCGTTCGCTAAAATGCAATTAAAATGCTGGCAGGGACGAGCATAGCGCAGCCTGGGTTGTACAGTGTTTGTCCTCGCCATACGTCGTGGGGACGACCTGGACTGTTTTGTGCCTCACGAAGAGTTAACGAAGAACGTGTCCCGCATGGCTGAGTGGCGAGCAGGAGGGAAAGCTATAAGAATTAAACTCTGCAAGTCGTCGCAAGCCCTGTGCATACGGAATGGAGACTACAGGCCGTGAAATGTGCACCGGTCGTGAGCCGACTTCGGAACAGCGCCTCTGATTGCTTCTTAACAACCAGTCCTGTGAGGAAATGTGAAGCTAATACCACCTGTTTCCAATGCACACTTGAGAAGTGTGTGTTATTGGAAGAGATTTGTTCAGTTGGTGTTCATTGCTGGACAGAATCCTTTTAAAGCTTGAAGTGATCCCTATGTTAGGAAAGCGGAAAGCGACTTCTCGTCCTCACTGTGGCCGTTTGCTACCTGCCATTGATTTCAAAATAATATTAGGTATAAAAAAAAAATCAGGTGGGCGCCAGAAATTGGGGTGTACCCTATTCTGAGGGAAGCGACATCCAGATCTCAAAGTATTGTTATTTAAACATGAATTATTGAACAACTAGAATTATTAATAAAGTCAAATGACACATTACATGATTGGATGGGATCTATTGAAAACAAAGTTCACAATCTGACTTTACGATTTACTTATGTATTTTAATTGTTTACTTGACAAGATTTTAAAAGATTAATTTTCTTTTTGCAACACAAGGGTACATAACTTTCTCGGTGGAGCAAGAGAGTTTGTCTCAGGGCTGACTAGGGTGAAAACGACGATGATGCAAAAGTTCCTTTTTCTGAATGATTATTACCGTGCAGGCGAATCTAAGTTGTGCAGTCGGTGGGTTGACCAGCTCTCCATCACGGACGGCTGCCTCACTGCTGTCTCTCCCGTGGTCAGCTGGTCGGTCGATCTACACCTCTCCGTCGGTAGCCAACAAGTCCCCTTTTCTTCTCGCGCTGCCTCGAAGAAGCGTCGTTTTGCGCCCCCTCTTCATGACGTCTGCCAATGTCTGTATTTGGAGGGAAGCTCTTCTTGCTGGTTGGCTCGGGACATGCAACAAAACCACCCTTTTTTTATAATAAAAATACAAGATTTTCCTATTGGCTGTACTCCCTGGCCTCCCCTCACCCTTCGTTCTTGGATACAGATTTACTTTTTTATTTTATTTGTTTACCGAAACAGTCCAGGCTGCTCTTGAGCTGTGGTCCTGTCACGGGACTGTTTTCTGTCATCCGTCACATCTAATGGCAACGCTCAGGGCTGGCGTCCTCAAAACACAAGCAGAACCTCCCCTGGGACCGACACACTCACGACGAGATCATTAAAAGCTTCAGTATGCAGAGTCAGAAAGGCTTGTAGTAATTATAACAATCGTTTTCCTCTTCAAAGAAATTCACGTTCAATCTGAAGTATATAGAAGTATCTTTAATAATTAAATCTTCCACACTATAAGTAGTTTTGGATTGGTATATTTCTCAACAAGTATATGGTTATTGTAGAACGGCCTGGTTGCTCAGTGGTTAAGGCATCTGACTGGAGATCGAAAGGTCGATGGTTCGAATCCCTGTCTCGGACGGATTTTCATAACCCGATCTTCAGTTCAGTACTCTAGAACGTTTCCGTGGTTAAGATTCCACGTTGAACTGTCAGTACCCTCTAGGACTAACAACCCTAGTTGTGACACTGATGTGCACACATCCACAGCAAATTCAAATCAAACAATGGCTTAACGTGGTCCTGGTTGGTCGAAATGAACATACATACAAGCAAGCATATGGTTATTGGACCAGTAGTTCCGAAACCCGATATTCCTTAAAAGGATCAAGGCCAATCATTAAACAATAATTTAGAAACACTCGTTAAAGTGATAGCAGCATTAAATGATACCATCTTTTTATACAGTTGTTTTTTTTTTTCCAGAAAGTTTATGTATCCAATTAAACTTGGAGTACATTAAGATCTTAAACTAGCCAGAATGTTGTGCACATTCCATGCACGGTTCTTCGAACCGAGGATGGTGGTGTAACGGTTAGCGTTCTGGCCTCGCATTCGGGAGGACGGCGGTTCGAATCCCCGTCCGGGCATCCAGATTTGGGTTTTCCATGGTTCCCCAAATCACTCCAGGCAAATGCCGGGATGCTTCCTTCAAAAGTCCATGACCGAATTCCTTCCCATTCCTTGCCCCCAATCCTTTCCCGTCTCTAAAGACCTCACTGTTAAGAGACGTTAAGCAGGTAAAAAAAAAAAAAAACGGTTCGTCAATGATACACTTTCCGATCGTAAAATATGTAAATGGCGTAACTTTTCTGTGAAGATCGGACAGTAAATGGGATGAAAGGGAAAATCTGTCTTCCTATTGGCAAGGTTCTCATGATTGTTTTTGGTATGCTAATTATGTTGTGTATATCGATTTTGATCTTAGATGAGTAACTTATCAACGCTGAACTGTTATGTTAGGTAAGAGAGGCCTATTGGTGCAAAAGATATCCATCAAGACCGTTATTCTGAACATATTGTTGGAAATAGAGATTACAGTGACTCAAATTGGGCCACCGAGGGTGGTGGTGTAACGGTTAGCGTTCTGGCCTCGCATTCGGGAGGACGGCGGTTCGAATCCCAGTCCGGGCATCAAGATTTGGGTTTTCCATGGTTCCCCAAATCACTCCAGGCAAATGCCGGGATGCTTCCTTCAAAAGTCCATGACCGAATTCCTTCCCATTCCTTGCCCCCAATCCTTTCCCGTCTCTAAAGACCTCACTGTTAAGAGACGTTAAGCAGGTAAAAAAACAAAAAAAAAAACGGTTCGTCAATGATACACTTTCCGATCGTAAAATATGTAAATGGCGTAACTTTTCTGTGAAGATCGGACAGTAAATGGGATGAAAGGGAAAATCTGTCTTCCTATTGGCAAGGTTCTCATGATTGTTTTTGGTATGCTAATTATGTTGTGTATATCGATTTTGATCTTAGATGAGTAACTTATCAACGCTGAACTGTTATGTTAGGTAAGAGAGGCCTATTGGTGCAAAAGATATCCATCAAGACCGTTATTCTGAACATATTGTTGGAAATAGAGATTACAGTGACTCAAATTGGGCCACCGAGGGTGGTGGTGTAACGGTTAGCGTTCTGGCCTCGCATTCGGGAGGACGGCGGTTCGAATCCCCGTCCGGGCATCCAGATTTGGGTTTTCCATGGTTCCCCAAATCACTCCAGGCAAATGCCGGGATGCTTCCTTCAAAAGTCCATGACCGAATTCCTTCCCATTCCTTGCCCCCAATCCTTTCCCGTCTCTAAAGACCTCACTGTTAAGAGACGTTAAGCAGGTAAAAAAAAAAAAAAAACGGTTCGTCAATGATACACTTTCCGATCGTAAAATATGTAAATGGCGTAACTTTTCTGTGAAGATCGGACAGTAAATGGGATGAAAGGGAAAATCTGTCTTCCTATTGGCAAGGTTCTCATGATTGTTTTTGGTATGCTAATTATGTTGTGTATATCGATTTTGATCTTAGATGAGTAACTATCAACGCTGAACTGTTATGTTAGGTAAGAGAGGCCTATTGGTGCAAAAGATATCCATCAAGACCGTTATTCTGAACATATTGTTGGAAATAGAGATTACAGTGACTCAAATTGGGCCACCGAGGGCGGTGGTGTAACGGTTAGCGTTCTGGCCTCGCATTCGGGAGGACGGCGGTTCGAATCCCCGTCCGGGCATCCAGAATTGGGTTTTCCATGGTTTCCCAAATTACTCCAGGCAAATGCCGGGATGCTACCTTAAAAAGGCCATGGCCGAATTCCTTCCCATTCCTTGCCCCCCATCCTTTCCCGTCTCTAAAGACCTCGCTGTTGAGAGACGTAAAACATTTTTTTAAAAAAAATATATATCAAATTGGGTTTCCTCCAATAGCGTTTTCAGTTACTAAAACTGCCAAAGAGTTATATTGGGCATTCTGGAGGGTATATTGTTGTCTTTAGCCAAGAATTTTTGTTGGCTCGAATCTACAGACATGGCTGTAAGGTCAGTAGTATCAAAATTGATTCGCCCCGAATGAGCTATTAGTTTCATAAGAGTATTGTTTACATTATTATTTGCGTTACTCTTATCATAAAAAGCGTTTCAAAATCAACGTTTTTATGTTATGTGGCAACATATTCAACCTTCTACAGTTACCCAAATAACTGAAGTGAATGAATAAGCAAGGAATCTGTGTTAACGTTCCATATGTTATTGATACAATGAAAATCTTTTAAACGAAAAGTAAACAATGAAATAAATATTCTTCAGTCATGTATTCAGTACATAATTGCTCCATTCATTCCATTAAATGTCATCATACTGATATTTTAGTGTTTTTCCTACACAGTTCTTACAGTACCAAATTTACAATTCTCTACTCAGGCGGAAAATTCGTTCTGGAATGGCACAAAATGATTACGTATCGGTGAATCACAGTGGAACGCAAAGCGCGCTGATGCGTTTAACGTAGCCTCCAGCAAAGCAATTTTTAATTCAATGTTTTGTCGTTCCGTGAATTAGAAACGTAGCCTGAATAGTCAAAGCATAAATTGTTCCTGGGTGTATGAAATTTGATTCGAAATGCAGATGGTAAACCAAAGCGCATTTCAAATATATTCACAAAGCTTCTTTGAGATATCCTTAGGACAGCAATCAAGCTGGTAAATTTTTAACATATCAGTTTTGACATAATATGTGGCATAATAATCAAAGAGAGGCCCTTTTAAAATTTGCTTGACGTCACTCGTCTGTGACTTCAGGCATTGTAAGGTTTTTGGTCTTAAGAAAATGTCGAGTGAATTACGATACACCGATCACGCTGTGGTAGCAACTGCCCCCGCCTCGCTTTAAGATGCAACCAGCAACACACACAGCTGCGCCTATCTGTGTGCCTGACCGCGAAACATTGAGGAATCATTTGTAGATATTGTAGCGGAGCACGGGCTGGTTGGCGAGAGGCAAATTAACTGTGATCGTTTTCCACCGGTGTGGACGTCCCTCCGCAACCCCTCTTCCCTCCTGCCTGTTCCATTTTCGTAATTGCCAGCGCATTCATTTAAATGTTAACGTATGCGGAAGGCCGTAAGAGTCAGTCGATTCTGACGTCATGTAATGGACTTTATGCGGGGGCGTTTCCTGTAATAGCGAGCCTGTTATTGGTCCCTTTAATTCCCTCCTCTCGTCTCCCTCTTCCACATCAACTGCGTTTAACGAGTTCGTTCCTATTCGCCCCTCCCGACGTAGTGAAGAGGTAGGAAATTTCCGATACCTTCTGACATGCAGACGACAAATATTTCCTCTAGAAACCACTCAATTGATAGATATGAAGTTTATTGAAGGGATGCTACTGTATACTTCAATGTTGTTCCTCATAATAGTATTAACACGTATTTCCATTCCATTGTAAATATCTTTTTTCTGCTTTACATTATAGAAATGCAACCACCAAAATGATTGTATGAACTAAATCGACAGTAAGAAGCAATATAGTTATTTTAACATTGCAATATACGATTTCTGTGTAGTTCTCATTTAATTGCAGATTTATTTATACACAAATGATCGTAGTTGACATAGATTTTTGAATTATAACCAAATTTATCGAACAAAGCTATGTAAGGCGCTAACCGAGCGTGGTGGTGTAACGGCTAGCGTTCTCGCCTCGCATTCGGGAGGACGGTGGTTCGAACCCCCGTCCGGGCATCCAGATTTGGGTTTTCCATGGTTTCCCAAATCACTCCAGGCAAATGCCGGGACGCTTCCTTCAAATGCCATGGCCGAATTCCTTCCCATTCCTTGCTCCCATCCTTGCCCCCCATCCTTTCCCGTCTCTAAAGACCTCGCTGTTGAGAGACGTAAAGCAGGTTAAAAAAAAAAAAAATTAAGGTGCTAACATGAAAACGTTCGATTTGTTATATAAGCTGCATTGTTTATTATTACACTTAAATAACACGAAACCATTAGTAATAAATCTAATTAAAATGAAACGACGATACTAACAATTATTTTGCTACATTAAAAGATTAATATTGTCGTCTAATAAGCCTTACTACATTAAAAAATTATAGCCAATTTTCATTAAACATTTCATTTTCATTAATATCTACAAATTATTCGGTCTATTAGTGATGTCTGTGTTCTGCAAGAATTACTAATAAAAAATTTTGAGGCTGAATCGCCCAGATAAGTGATGTTGGTAATGGATCAAATTTAGTTAAGTTCTCACAGCTAAGTAACAATTTCGACTTTTTTAATTAAAAAATCTGTTAATTGTAATCGGAGCAAAATATCGAGATTTCAATCAGTTTCGATGTGAAGAAGGCATTTTCACTATTTGATGGATGACATCTGTTCCTCTGAGACATCTTGGAGTACAATCAAACCAGTAAAATTAATAATACTGATACTAAATTTCGTGTTGAATCTCTATCTGAACAGAAATAAATATTTAAGCATTACATTTAAAAAAATAAATCTGACTAGAATTTCACATATTTGCATAAAATGAGGCTTATGGACGAGATAAACTTTTTGGGGTCAACCACATGACAATAACGTTTTACTTCTGGTGTCTAATTATAGTTTTTGGCAATACTAATGTTTAATAACGATCCGATTACTCGATTACTATGAACATTTAGATTTACTTGTTACATCTTAAATTAGAAGTATACTACACTTTTAGACAAGAAATATAATTGCCTATCGGTTATTGTTGTTCAGAAATATTTTATAATCGTAACTGAGTAAAAATAGACAGACACTTCCACCTTGACACAAAACTCCTTGACCGAAGTGTGATTTATAACTTTGAAACATCCAAAGCAGCAAACAGCCACGTTGGTAGAGCATCACAAACCAGAAGACTATTATATCTGATCAAACAAGTATTAATGAGATGCGAGGAACAGGCAGTTTCGATACGCAAAACTGTTCTCACTTATAAAATAAATGCAGACGAAAAGAAAATCTTCATATATGCGCGGAAAAATAACCTGCGTCGCCTCGTCGAAGAGCACGTTTATTGTTTAATCCTTTTGTTTGTACCAGATCTCATACCCCACCGCAAATATCTCCACCTTTACAACGTAGCTTTCGGAGAAGGATGAAATACGTACGTGTATTGCATGACATATGTGTTGTTAAATTTGGTAACTGCGATCTGTAACTGAACACGAAAATCATGTCCGCATTTATAAAGCAGCCCAAATTGTGGTATTCATTTTCCGTGCAGCCACAAAGCGTTCTGTAATTTGCAGTAGTCAAATGATCTGTTTCATCCGAGGCCCTCTGTGTTGGGTATGTTGGATATACATCAGCATTTCAAAGAGATCTCGGAGTATTTCAGACTTTAGTTCTATTTAATGGTATAATCTATGCAACAAACCTTTTATTTTTCTCTAATTATTTTACTCTCAATTTATATTTTACATAAGCGTCCATTACAGACAAAATTTCAGTATTAATTATTTTATAGAACCATTTCAGAAATGGTGGTGTATTACCTTTGGCTTTTGGACACACCGATCTGCATTTTGCTCATTACAAGAAAATTACAGGAAATTATTGGTGTCGTTAATCCCTCTTTAACTGACAGATTCATTCTAGGGCTATATGTACAACACATATATTATTTCTAAAAGATGTTTTTTTATGATGATCCATTTTTCTACCTTCGTATTTAACCAAACTCGATAAATAGGGTATCATTTTAAAGATAAAGATCTTCGCTTTGGTATCATCATTAATCGAGAAAAGATTTTCCTGAAATTCATCCCGTAAAAGACAAAATTATAAACAATCAAGATCATGGGCTTGCGATAGTTCAGAGTATAGCCGCTAGTCTTCGCTACCGTAGATAAGGATATCAGGTCAAACTAGTTTGGCCTAGGCCAACACCGATAACAGGTCTAACTAATTTATTCGCACTCTTCGTCCGGTAACATGGCAAACACAGCATTTGAAGATGGGTGTCGCAGACCTTAATTTACGAATGTCTTGACGAAATTTTCTCTTTAGGTCCAGGTAGCATTTCAACCTAATCACAACCGGTGATCAAGTTGAAATGCATCCTAGACCTAATAGGATTTGCCGTAGCCGAAACTAGTTTGGGTTGATATCGGGGTTAGCCGACAACAGAGTTGTGGTTAGATACCAGCAATACAAATCGAAATTTTCGGATGAGTCATGATCGAATTAACGCTAGATATTTCAGTTGACAAATGAACTATTGCTGCAAATGGTTCTTCTTTAATCTCGCTACAAGCCACCAGCATCATCCATAGTATATCATTCGAGTAATTTTCGCACTTATCACATAGTAAAGTTTTAAAAATCGAATATTAATGCCTTGGAGAACCATAACATGGAAAAGCTCAAAGCTTTATTACAGATAGTTGAATTAACCCTCGTATTTTCGTAGTGCTGCTTGTGTTTCCCCTTTTTTAACTATATGCTCTCGAGAGCTGCTGCTACGTCCTTTGTAAATTAAAAAAAAAAAAAAAAAAAAACTGGTTTTTCTGATTTATTGTATCCACAAACATTTCCATTATTTAAGCAGCGAAGAGGGAAATAACCATGGTTTTTAGCAGGTCATTTACATTTGCTACTGCGCGTAAGACCTACTTATTCCGTTTCCGAAATTCCTTGGAGCACTTTGCTCGTAAGCGGAAGAGCAGCTTGTGTTAAAGCAGACGGGCTGCTGCCTTTGTCACAGAGCTTGGCAAAGTGCCCGCAGACGCTGGGAGCCGTGCATCAGCTGCGGGACAATGCTGTATTCACCGCCCACCCACTCAGCGCATCTGCCGTAACCTGGGACAAGTTCCAACCCACCTGCTTCTAACCACCCGACTCCGCAACCACCGTCCTGTATTCATATCTATCTCATCCACAAAAAAACCCTCATAATTTCAACAGTAAATCGGTTGCATGAAAAGCATTAGTGCGACCTCACTAAGAATGTTGTTCTTCTGTATGGGGCCCGCATCAAAAGTGGTTGATATACAGGGTGTTACAAAAAGGTACGGCCAAACTTTCAGGAAACATTCCTCACACACAAACAAAGAAAATATGTTATGTGGACATGTGTACGGAAACGCTTACTTTCCATGTTAGAGCTCATTTCAGATTGGTAGAGGCGGACCAATTCCATGCCCCCCACGCTCTCCTGACCTCAACCCTCTTGATTTCCATTTATGGGGGCATTTGAAAGCCCTTGTCTACGCAACCCCGGTACCAAATGTAGAGACTCTTCGTGCTTGTATTGTGGACGGCTGTGATACAATACGCCATTCTCCAGGGCTGCATCAGTGCATCAGGGATTCCATGCGACGGAGGGTGGATGCATGTATCCTCGCTAACGGAGGACATTTTGAACATTTCCTGTAACAAAGTGTTTGAAGTCACGCTGGTACGTTCTGTTGCTGTGTGTTTCCATTTCATGTTTAATGTGATTTGAAGAGAAGTAATAAAATGAGCTCTAACATGGAAAGTAAGCGTTTCCGGACACATGTCCACATAACATATTTTCTTTGTTTGTGTGTGAGGAATTTTTCCTGAAAGTTTGGCCGTACCTTTTTGTAACACCCTGTATGTGTTAGGCTCAAAGACAGAAAACGTTAATTGAATGAAAAAAACTTCCACAACGCTATTCGTGCTATAGAACTTACAAAAAATACAAGAACGCGTTATGGCTAACTCATAAAGAGCACAACATGAAATTGGCGTCTTGGCACTCATAATGTTAGACCACTACGCGTTGTGGTTATTAAAAAAAGCCTTAGCGCATTCTGAACTTTAGCTGATGCAACCACGACACCACGGACATGTTTTTATTACATCTCTGGATCTTAACTAACAATGAGGTGATGTAAAGAAAATAAAACATTCTTTTTCATTCGTTTCCTTTTCTTTAATCCAGTGGTTCCCAATTAGTGGTAAGCGTACCCCCAGGGGTACGTGAGGTTTCTTCAGGGGGTACGCGCGGTAGTCTCTTGGCTAAGGTGATCACTAAAATAATAGAAAAAATCCACTTTTATCAGCCAAAAGAAACATTACTATCACCCAAATATATTTAAAGATAAACTGTGTTTGTGTCAATTATATTATTGTAATCCTGTGGTTGTGAGAAGCACTCTACTGGGATGAACGAATTCATTTATTTATCATTTCAGCTGTAAGGGGTACGCGCGGTTGAGCTCCTTCTTGCAGTGGTACTCGGGAAAAAATAATTGGGAACCACTGCTTTAATCAATATCAACTATATAATTTTGTAAGCTCACTTACTCACTCACCTCGATAGCTATTGGCTGGAGAACGGACTCACGTTTCAGCCTTCGCTCGCAAAACATGACCAGAGATATGACTACAAGAAATTCGTGGTTATGTCCACAATTTAGTAGCTAAGCAACTGCTACCAAATTAATTTCCATAATATATTCATTAAGTTTGCTTTTTGAAGCATTTCATATCTACAAAAAAATATCGATAAACTTTACGTCTGAAAAACTTGTAACTGCTTTTCAGTTACATGTTGCTAATGAAAACAACTTAATAAAACTTTTAAAAAATAAAATAACTCGTAATCTCTGCTGTAAACACGAATGCCAATTGTCATTCAGGCTTAGGAAAAATTTCATTTTAATTAAAATTTTCACTGATGCTGTAGCTTGACCAAAGTTTATGCATTACGGTTTATTTGCTTTTTAGGTATTTTACTGACAACTTTAGTTATTCTTTTATTCGTTATTTCTTTATTTATATTCGCTATACGTACGTTATTAGGTTATATTTAGTGATAAACAGACCAAACATGTCACCAACTATTCTGGCAATTAATTTCTTCGCGTTGCTCAACTGTTTAATAATATGGAATGTGTATTAAGTTCTCTGGCCCTTACAGACACTGTGACCAATGATTATATTTTAAGTGTTTGACCCTTCTCAGTAGAAAACAACGTGATGCTTTCGAAGCAAACAAGGAAATTTTTAAATTTTATATAGTGAACTTTAAGGTTAAAATACATGCCAAGTTTGTATTTAAGCAAGTTCGAATCTACGACCTTTCAAACAATTATACGATTCCACGATCTTACCGTGTTTAATACCTACGTTTAATAATACTTCTGACTTCTTCAGGATCAAGAAATTTTATGCACCCTAAGGGTGAAACACAGGTCAAGTTCATGTTTTGAAAGATCAGGTCAACCTGTTATAATCTTTGACCACAAAAACTGGAAATATTCTAGACACGTGACGATACACAAAAAATCGGTCATGGGCTTACACTAGTCCGATATGAATTGGAAATAAAATCATTAAAACAAAGTAAGTTGGGAACAAAATTATCAAGAATGCTGCAGAGTTATTTATTTTGACAAGAACTACTACCGTGATATTTTTATTTACATTTTATGTTCTTTGACCAACGATTGCGCTTTTTATCAATACAATATATTTTACAGTGACACATAATGAACCCTTGCTGACTTTCAGATGATCTGGAATTCCGTAAGTGTTGCTCTCATCATAAGTTAATTATAAAGTTCATGACAGACTTATCTCAGTCTTACAGGAAACACATTTTACTATCAGCAACATTAATATCTAGGAATGACCGAACAAATCAGATAAGAGAAATTAGATCAAGAAACGACTCTTTTCTACAGCCATTTTTTCCGCGAGCGATTAGAGGATGGAATAGGAAGGATAACTCCATTCGAAAAATGAAAGTTGACAATCCATTCAATAACCCAGTACCTTGCTGATATCACTTGTTGGAAATTTACTGTAGTTGAGAACTAAGATACCGGCGACGCCTTCCCACAAACCATTTTAATCGTTTTTTGTAAGTAATTTCATTCTCACGACCAGAATACCGCAAACAATTTTAGTGTAAATCTTACGACTGCCACAAACAAAGCGATATAGACTTTTCTTCCGCGGTACAGGTCCTTTTCAAAAACATTAGGTATTGACTCAGTAAACGAAACTTACGATTTTTCCGTAACCTAAATACGTTAACTTGCAATAAATTCAATAAAAACTAGGTGTAATGGTCGCCAGTTGTGTCGTGACTGTCATAAAATTGCCGCATATCTTCCATGTGTTTTTATTTTCAAAAAAGATGTATCTATTCTCATGATGAAAATATTCTCGGAAATATTAATAAAATGTTCTCTCTTGGATACTGGACAATATTATAAAACGGAAGCACATGGAGAAATTTCTAATTAAGAGTGGAGCCGTGAATACATTATTTAGAACAAAAAAATAGTAAATATTCCGTTCCAGGAAAACGATGGAGCAGTAATTTCCGCCACAGCTGAAGGCATTAAAACTGGTGCGAATTTCGACAATTTAATTACATCGTCCAGTGTTTTTTTTTTCTGCTCACAGCTGAAATTCACAAGCACACAAAATATCTCTTTTGCAAGTAATTCGCGAGGCGGCCTCATCCTCCAATGGAAATCAGAATTTTCGCGCATCGCATTGAAATTCACTGAACTGGCAACAGCTGTAAGCCGGCGGCTGCTTTAGCGCATCATGTGAGAGGAACACCAACTATTTCTGATGCTCGACTAACAGAATTTTTCAGAATATTACAGTCCAGAAAAATAGGATACTTTCTCAGGAGAAGAGGACCTATGCATTCTCATTCTATTTTCTGTTATTCTATATTGCGTTAGACACGTCATTGTACAAGGCATTAGAAGCCCTGAGACCCCGCTTAGCGACAATGTTTAAATTTGTTGCATAGTACGCATCTGTCATGGTTACCCATCCTAACCAGATAATACCTCAAAATACTTTACAATATATTAGGCTGATTCAGAATTCAACTTATGTCAAACGTCTCTACTACTGCCTGGGTTTGTCTCCAGTAATAAAATCTCCTGCTAAGTCAGCTGGAGGCATAATCTGGATAAAAATAAAAAAAGCTGTGGGGAGGAATAACTATTGTGGCCAGATTTAAGGGATATCTGGGATGCAAAGTTTGGTAGGAGACTGTAATTTTCACCATCTTGGAAACGGATTAAGTAAACCTTGGAAATACACTCTAATGAAATAATACTGTGGTCAATAATACTGGTGGTATACCACCAGGACTTAGATTATTCTATCTCTGGATATTGTGTACAATCGCTGGTTTGTAAGGTACTCATTGTCTCTCGATTACAATTGACACAGCGCGAGGTTTTACCCCTGAAGATGTCATGGACCTTGGCCTAATTATTGGATAAAATGGCAAAATGAAGAGCTGTATAGATTGTAAGGATTTTCAGTAGAATTAATGTATGTCAGTGAAGGTAATTATTCCCAGGCCTCGCACAGAGACGTAACCCGATTCTTGATAATCAGCTTAGTCGAGAGGCTAGCAAGAGCGTCCCGTGAGAAGGGGCACCTTAACCTTGGCTTTGAAAAACGCATGGTAAGGCCTTTCAGCCAACCAAAGACGCGTGCTATGCCCCTCCACCTCACTGAGCTGCGCAGAGCGCAGTTAGAGTCCAGACTTCGAGAGGTGTGTTTTGTGAGCCATGCAGCATGTAAGATCACCAGAGTGAGCGTAATTGGCTTTATGGCAAGGTAATGTGTTCCAACTCTCTCTCTGCTGGCTGGGAAGGTTACTTTGACTGATGGTTTGCACTGAGGTAGGTAACTAGTAGATACCAGTTATCTTCAAGAAGTATTTCATGTATGTTCCCATGTACTCTTCATTTTTCAATTATTAAAGTCCGTCAACCTTCTAATTGCGCTTATTTATCGCATTCACCAATTTCCCTACATACTATGTGTTAGTAGGCACGTGATCGCTTCGGTCATAGAATCACATATCTTTGGTAAAACTAACCAGGGAGTGGTTGATCGAAGACGAACTCGCAAGTTCTTGTGGCACTCTACTTTTGGGTCGCTACAGAGCGTAATATCTCATAAATTATTTGGCAACATTAGCATGACTGGTGAGAAAACCGAAAATCTTCAAACGGTATAGTACCTTATGGTAAAACCTAGCTTCAATTTCTCTCGAAAATCGAGCCACGATAGCTTTCTAAACTGAAACATCGAAAGGTTTTTTTTATTTTTTTTTTTATTTCAGCATGAGTTTTCATTAAAGAAAAGATCATAGCTGCCTGTATCGATACAAAATGCAACTGCACTTTGTAACCTTGATTTGACTCCCGCGGTAAGAAATAAATATATCTTGTATCAGATTCCGTGTAACACTTTAACCGATGAGTTTATATTCCATTACTACTTCAATTAGTCTTTATAGGCAACTTGGACTTAACGCTATTTCTGTTATAATGTTATTGCTTGTCAAACCACGCCAAATGTTGCTACAAAGAGACAACAAAACTTACTGTGTCTAATTCAAGACTCTCGTCTATCGGACGCGAGACATACAGGGAGGTATGAGGGTAAGGGTTACCAGCTTTCCGAAGAGGTAATAAATTTGTTCCTTACTCACAGTGTGGCGCCGGGACTTCCCCGTCGTCAACAGCATTTCAGAGGTTTGGAAAGGGTTGGGGGGGGGGGGGGCGTCAGGTAGTCTGTACCTACTGAACCGTGCGAACAAGATGATAAATTTTCAAGTTCCAGAAAGAAGTTTGGACGCATATCTCACAAAGTAGATTGAAGTTTCTCGAGTTGAATTCTTATGCTACGAAAATTTCATATTTTGGTAAACAGATGGATAGAATTGAGACTCTCTCATCCCTTTTTAGGATACTGTTCGTGTATCTTTCCGTTGGTCTCAATAATTCTTGAACGCTTTAACTGATAAATTTGGAATTGCTCGCTATTTTAGTAATAACCACGATAAGCACGAGCATAAGGGAAAAATCTGATAAAACCGAAGAGGATAAAAATAATTACAAGGGATTATCGGGTGGAGAGAAGAGAAAAAACCGTTTACTTAATATTCATTTGTGTCAAATGAAACCTGCCTCTTATCGACTCTAGAAATGTTTAAAAAATGTGGTTCCCCTTTTATTTCCAAAAATAATAATTTATCATAATTATTTACGATGATATGTAATCTCCTAAAGATTGAAGGTATACTATGTTGATCGTTCTGCAGTTTATGGTTATTATTAAAAAAAAGATAAAAAATTATCAAATTTTGATTCTACAATATATAATCTTTACCACAAAAATCGGCTATATTATTGTATTGAGAATTTGGTTAACCTGATAATAAATAAGTTATGAACGTAATTTTTTGAAATATAAAAAAATAAATGATTCCCGCCTCAAGTGGTCCTGAACTGTTAATGCGCTAGATTAACTCAATGGATATTTAAATATTTTCTTCTGGTGATACTGCACCTAAAGTATTTTTCTGGCGTTATTTTTGGAAACAAAGGAAAAGCTAGATCCGCGTGACCGAAAGGGGATTCAAACTTCGTCCTCCCGAATGCAAGGTCATTGGAATATCATTTGTGTCTGACGCTGGATTTTATCTTTTTTTTATGGTTTTACGCCTCGTCTACGTAGAAGTCATTAGACGCGGGAAGGGACTGGGGACAAGGAAGGAATTCGGCCATGACCTTTTGAAGGAAGCATCCCGACATTCTCCTCCCTGAAGTGATTTGTGGAAACCATGGGAAACCCAAATCTGAATTCCCGGACGGAGATTAGAATCGGCCTCTTCCCGAATGCGATCCCAGAGCGTTAACCATTCACCTACCCCGCTGAGTGTGGGTTTATCATTTACGTTTAGTAGCAGTAATCACAAGTACCACAGTAACAAGATATATAGTTTTAACTGGTTTTACTTTAACATATTGGTAAGAAAGTAAATTAAGATTTATAATCCACAATAACCGTCACTCGCAAAGATTTACCCATTACTTCCAATTCACTTGTTCATTACCAAGCGCCATTTTTCTGATCAAACCATTTACTCTGTAACTACTTAGCTCCAATTCTGAATGAATCTCTCAACCGAATATGAATAAGTGTTTAAATCCAGCCAGTAAACCGATAACTCTAGACTCACTAGGGTAAAAGATACTACTAAAACTTACTATTAGAATAAACGGCTTGTATGCTTTAAACACACCGAGCTGGATTATGAATTATAACGCTCGGTCTTAGCATTATGAAAGACATGGATTCAAATCCCCGTCCGTCCATCTAAATTTCGGTAATTCATGGTTTAACGAGATAGTTGCCTCAAAAGACCATGGTGGAATTCCTTTTCGTTCTTTGACACACAGTCATTTTCCGCCTCTAATGATCTAGACGTCAGAGAGGCGTAAAGCCCTAATCAAAAAGAATATGTGCTAATGGAGAGACACCGAGCGTGGTGGTGTAACGGTTAGCGTTCTCGCCTCGCATTCGGGAGGACGGTGGTTCGAATCCCCGTCCGGGCATCCAGATTTGGGTTTTTCATGGTTTCCCAAATCACTCCAGGCAAATACCGGGATGCTTCCTTAAAAAGGCCATGGTCGAATTACTTCCCATTCCTTGCCCCCCATTCTTTCCCGCCTCTAAAGACCTCGCTGTTGAGATACGTAAAGCAGTTAAAAAAAAAAAAACTAATGGAGAGGATACCTCGACAACGAAAATTGCTATTTTCAAATTGCAAACACATCTACAATCGGACCTATGGTCGTCCTATTACGTCCAGGAAGATTCTCATCAATGAACAGATACTCCGAAACGAAACACTAAAACTCAGTGACACTGTTATTAGTATAGCATAAAATTAACTGCTGGTTCGTAAGTATTGCCGGTGGTTGTTATATTTGACATATGATGCATTTAAAATATTTTTGTTTTCTTTGTAAGTGTATGTGTTCTACCGATTTATTTCTCTCTAGTTAATACTTCTATTTCTTTTGTTTCAGGTAAGGAATACGTTATATTCTCATCTTCTTCTTCAGTGCAGATAAGTATGAAGTCTTGTAGCAGAAAACACTTGTTGCAACTTACTCTGGTTGTTTTGCTTGAGAGCTCCTCATTTCGTAATATAATGGCAGAAATAGATTCTCAATGACAATTTTGCTCAAATTGATTCACTTATTTTGTGTTCGGTATTATTATTAACTTGTTAGTATTATACATTATTTCAAACTTTATGTCTTAGGTGAAACTAAAGAGAGATATTTTCAACATCTAAATAGCTTTCTGATTTTTAACTTTTGTCTTAAGGATGATTCTGAACGTGAATTGACAATAATATAAAATATGCGAAAGACAGAATAATAAATAATTCTTAAATGAAAAGTTCAAATTTTAAATAAAATTAGTATTTCATCTCATTAGTATCTATTCTTACTGAGGATACGTGAGTTACAGTAAGAGGAGGACACTAGAGACTAAGAGAGTATCTTATAGTTCTTTCGACGAATTTCTAGACATGTGATGAATCTGAAATGTAGCTTGATTACACTTATTGCTTAGATTATTTTCTAAAGCCCGTAATATGGTTTTTCTGAATGAACCGTTCTTGAATTATCAGTCAAGACTTGTTGAAAAGGCATCCGACGGCTGTCCTTTCACACGGATGGTTGTACAAGATAATTATCATTATTTTTAGAATAGGGTACAGCTGAACCATTTCGTTCTGTTGTTAGGAAAATAGAATTTACTTTAGTGACATTTATAACTAGCAAGAAACGATCCTGTAAGGTAAGGGATCTGTAGAACAAGGGAGATGGTATTTATGCCCTAAATGTGAAATTCAAACTCAAATTCATTTCAGCGTGCTTTCACTCATATTCAGTCCATTTTTAAGTCTTCTTGAAGTGTGTCATATATTTTGAATTGAATCATACCTCTTTTTTCGTAGCTTATCTCGAATGAATTAACCGTTTAATCTTATGTACTCCGTTATCTTTCCTGGAATTACATTACTCCCAGCGTCTGGTGTTTAAACTGGCTTTCGTACCTTGACGCTAAGGAGAATGAGTAATCTGTAATCGATATAATCGACGTTTCTGAGCTCGCAGCTCATATTCACCATTGGAGGAAACTCATCGAAAGTTACCCGTGGGATTAAGAATGGCTACGTAAAAAAAACTGTGTCACTCTACCAATTCGAAATCAAAATCAATTTAATTTCTCGTAATATCTATAGATTTACTGGGTATTCAGCATCACAGGTGGTAGGAGATTCGCTTCACACACCCTGTGGCAATATTCATAGTATAACGGGAGCCGTAAATACATCAGAAGAAGAGTCTGCGGAATTTCAATAACAGCAATGTTGTCTGACTGACCATCTTGTTCACACCAATACAGTTTATATGACAGCCATTAAAGTCATTTTCATCGTTTTGATACATTACTCGTTTGTGGTATATGCACAACACAACAAACACAACACTTTCTTAAAATATGTACCGAGCGTGGTGGTGTAACGGATAGCGTTCTTGCCTCGCATTCGGGAGGACGGCGGTTCGAATCCACGTCCGGGCATCCAGATTTGAGTTTTCCATGGTTTCCCAGATCACTCCAGGCAAATGCCGGGATGCTTCCTTCAAAAGGCCATGGCCGAATTCCTTCCAATTCCTTGCCCCCATCCTTTCCCGTCTCTAAATGTATATTGTTGATACCAAAAATAATTAAACCACATTTCACACCGTTAATTTAATTCGTGACATACAACGAAACATATTGCATCTATCACTGTGATATATTCGTTTACACTGTCCTCTTACATACTATCACTGGTTAAACTATCATCAGACACAGACTATTAGTATCATTTTCTTCAGTTACGACCTTCAGCCAAATTGAGAAAAATTAGTTACATTTTTGCTTTATAGTTAGTAAGTTACTTTTGTTCTGCTGTTAATAATAGTTATCTACAGCGAAGTTATGTATCAGCTATCGTCTGGAGTTGGAAGTACAGCTATCGTCATGGTCATAATTTCTTGATCGTACAGTATCACAATACTAAAACGAAATGCTAATCGTAATTGTTACTTATTCTTGTTTGATCTGCATATTACACAGCTACACGCCAAGAGATTCTACTCTGTGTAACAGATCTTAATATTACGTTCTACTTTAGCTAGCATGCAAGCCGAATAGCTCTCCGTATTTTAAAAACATAGAACTGTTGTAGTGAAAAAACACGAAGTTAACAAAAAAGGCAGTGAAAGCTGAGATTCATTCGGTACCATCTGAGTATCAACTTAAATCCACAATCAGTTTTTCAGATGTAATCAGTAATAACAAAATCATTAAATTAAGCCAACAAAATGAAGTTCGCTGCAAAGGAAACCAAACTGTCCTTCAGAGGATACGTTTTTCCAGGAGAGAAGCAGGATACAGACCTGTAACAACTATAGTGCTCTGGAAGGGTACCAGTGAAACAATTTTAAAACGGGCTCAACGTTGGAATACATGAGTGGTATACATGAGTGTGGAGAATTCAGTCATAACATAAAATTTTGGCACCATTTTCAAGTTGACACTCTGTTGATTCGGAAAGCTATTAAATGTATTCTTTACAGTCGTATTTGGGACGTAGAGATAGCATAAGTACTCTCAGAGGGAAAAAATTCTTCAATTTGTCAGGTAACAGTGTTATCTGCCATTTAACTATTTTATAAATGTTTAGTATTAACTATCTAAGATGAATGTGCTTTGGCGTCATAACATCACGTGACAAAGAATTATAGTAGTGTGTGATGTAGTAAGTTTAAAGAGAGAAGCTAGATGGAAGAAAGTAAGAGCGTTGTTATTAATATTGTGAAAAAAGATGAACGCATTGTGGATCGATAAATGTATCAAGTATTAAGAAATGAAAATAAATAGTGCTTTTAAATATTAAATTACTTAATATAAGTTTGATATAATCTGCCAACTTTGACAGGCAGCCATTTCCATGCTAGTTTATGGACATCAAAAACAATTAAGGTACAGCGCATATACTGGCGATGAGGCATGGAAAGATATTGCAATAGGTATGAAAAGTAGTGCATGGAAGGGAAAAGATGACCATGACCACAAGCTGGCACTCGATTTCAGGTACAAGGGTGTGGGAAGATTCTCTTTGTTAGTAAGGGTGTCAGGGATTGGAATGAGTTACCAAGAGAAATTATGAATAATTTACCGAAAACTTTGAAAGAATTTAAAGATAAAATTTGTAGAGGGCAAATGTAGGTGGGTGCAGAATAGGGGGATGATGGGTGTGTAGGGAAATTGCCACCGGAGCCTGTGCTCCATTGCAATTAAATTAAATTAAAAAGAACAAGAGAATACTCTAATACGCATATCGAACCTTATAAACTGGTATGTAAAAATATTGGTTCGCAATTAGCGGAGAAATTTCTTATAATAATCTCAACAATGTTTATTTTTGATTCATTTATTGATTTGCTTTTATGGCTGGGATACTCTAGCATGGTTCGGCAGCCTAGTGGCAGAATTTTGAATGCCCACTTCTTCCGCTTCTGGCATGAGTATCAACGTAACTGGCGAGTTTGAGTATCTTCCTGTTTGTGAAACATTTAATCTCTGTCCTGTATGGTATATATTTTGTTTGTGAGATTCGTGATCTTTGAGGGGGAGATTGGGGGCCGTCTACAAGTTCAGAACCGTATTATGAGAAGTGGTTTTGTACTCAATATACAAATTTCACCGCTAATGAGCCTAATGGACAAGTTGGTAGCACTGAGTCTTGTTTCCATTTCACTCTACCTGCTATCCAATTTTAAACACAGCTTCAGTGAAGAGCTCGAGGCCATTACACTTGCTGCCCAGTAATAAAGCAGGCGGCGACCCCTTTAAAGGGGTAAGTGTTAGGAGGAGGTTTATGATTCCATTAATGTTATCCTCCCAAACTTGTTAAGGAGGGGTTAAATTTGGCTGCCTCCCCCTTCTGCCTCCCGCCAGGGGCTGAGGGTTTTCGGCGAGTGGCTGGCGATGGGAGATTTAGGGGTGGCCGGAGGTGGATGGTTTGCATCCTGAAGAGGGGGGAGGAGGGAGGGGAGTGTCTCCCCCTGCCCTGCTGTGTAATTAACGCAATCGGTTAGAAGATCGAGCCCTCGCCGTTATTGACTTGCCTCTGAACCCACAAGGTCTCCGGAGGATGTGGGGAAGAGAGACTCCACTAAAGCTCCTTGCGTTAGGAAATACTGCCTGTAAACACACTGAAAACATACAGATATTATGTTTTCGGAACGATATCTGTTTTATACGTTTGTGTGTGTGTGTGTGTGTGTGTGTGTGTGTGTGTGTGTAGTATACACTCCCTGGATGGACTTTTTTCCAACAATAATACTAGGATTTAAATGTAGTTTCGGATTACGTAATCTCACCTAGATTAGATTTCGCTACGTGTGTAATACAAATAATTTTATTTTGTACAGCTTAAAGAACATCCCGGCGCTTTAATTTTGCATGATATTTTTGTAACAGAGGTGAAAAATATATATAGATTTCATGGATATTGGTAGCATCAGATGTTCTGTGTACTGCTGTTCGCTAATTATTAATATTATTATTTACTAGTTGCGATGGAATCTATGTTCCCGTGGTATTTTCTACAAACTTAATTATGTTTTACTAGAGTTTTAATATCACTGTTGATAACATTACACTGACTCGTTAACACTGACACAACTCGCTTATTTCTTGTTAAGGAATTCGGCCATGGCCTCTTGAAGTGAGCATCCCATAATTTTGGAAACTATAGAAAGCCCAAATCTGAGTGCTTGGACGGGGATTCGATCCCGCATCCTCCAGAATGTGAGGCCAGAGCGTTACCACTCACCCACCCAGCTCGGAACAACTACTCGCATATCAAAAAATTACTGCTATTCTTTCAGAAATCCTTAATCTAACGGACTACTGATCGTTTTGATACGTTAACAATCGTTTCTTCTACGAAGTGTTAATCACTGTTGATAATTTCAAAGTTCCATAGATTTGTTACTATGGGATTCGAATATGTGTGCGACAACACGTATCTTACATTATTTTTCGAATAAAAAGGCAGAAGAGATTATTTTCTTATAAATAATCATAAAACAGTGGTAGCATATATGTAGCAATTAATGCATACGTTAGTTAAATAGTTAGCTGTTAAAAAATACCTGTTTTACTTCCGACAAGAATTGCTATATATTTTTGATCCTCTCTAAATACCATTTTATCAGTTAATAGCCAAACTTGGAGACAGGACGTATTCTCGTAATGCGCTGATAGTTCGATGATGGCTGCATCATGGTTTCCCTGGTTTTCGGATTGTATTTCGCAATTAGTTGTTCCGAAATGATTTTAAAACCTTTTTTAAAAATTGTTTTTCCATTGGATTCTTATTCGACTTTTAACACAATATAATTAACAGTGAGCTTGATTTAGTTCGGAAAAATAAAAAAAGAAGAATTCTTTATCAGTAAGCATAATATTATATTCCTCACGTTCTACAAAAAATATCACTTTTGGTCACCCATTTTTCGTATTGTAAAGGCAAATTAGCATTTGAAAAAAAGCACGCATCACACAAAAAGGCGTTCTTTCTGGCGCTTGAACGTTAAGTCCGCCCGCATTTATAAGGATTAACACATTTCCATATAAATTTTGATCCCCAAAGCGCCACTCGTTTGCATAAAATTTTAGATATAAATATTTTTCGTATCTTTAGTTTCTCCAAATAGTTTTTTTTCCCTTTCCTCTGGATTCCGTGTTGTAAGAAAAATCAATAAATTTTGATTGGAAGTATTAATTACATAATAAAACCTTTATTAAATGTTTATTTTACCTTGAATTTACAGACAGTGTCTTTTTCTGTATTGAAAATTGCTTCCGTTTTTATCTCACTTCATTGCAGGCATTGATACTTACAGAGAGTTTTCGGTGTTGTATATTGTTACTAAAAATTCTCGAATTTCCAGTCATGTCATAATACTGAGAATTTACGAATGTCTCCTGCCTCATTCTCGAGGATGTAATTCTCCACTCTAATTCTAAATTAGGTGTTTGAAAATTAGACACTTGATTCCTCCTGGGATTGTGACATTTTTTAACACTGCCGAAAGATCGAGAACTTTTTATCAAGATAACTACTGTAATTGTTTGCTCGCAATAACTTTAAAAAAACTGTAATCTGTCACTACAGAGTTGATCGTTGACAAGCTCTTGCATGGAATTTTTTTTAAGAAAGCGACAATAACTTAAGAAATTAAGTAAACCTTCACATATCTGAACGTTATTGTTTTGAGCACACTTATATCAAAGTAATTAATCAAATTTAAATTTCAATGGACTAATATTTACTTTAACGTGTATCAGTTATCTTGTTGCAACAATAAAATTTGATGCCTCATGTTCAGTCGTTGGCGATACAAACCATCTATCTACTGCTTGTCGGCTTCATTTTGTTTCTGACAAGCATGTCAGGTTCTTTTTCTTTACAATCCATAGTCTCATTTTATGCAGCGCTACCACCCAACTCTGCCGTCTACGTTGTTTTCCATTTAACCGCCGATACCTTGGAATGTTTAACTCGGATACTAGCGTATTCATTAAATTAAAGGCGAACAACGGTATTGAAAGGAGATGTTCAGTGAACTGTGTACCTTTAGGTATCTAATTTCATTCATACAACTGATACATTTGATAGTTTATGAGTTTTTTTAATGAGGGTGGGTAATTAGTTGACGAAAATCATCAGATCAGCTCCCGAAGAATTAGCTAATTTAACAAATTTCCACTCTACAGGAAAATGCAGCGTGTTATTGTTGCGACGTCCATCTCCTGTAGAGCACGTTTAAGCTGCTAGTCGTTTAATTTTGATATTTAAACACTGTTACTTAAATTAAACCACCAAAAATAATGGGAGCTAATGTTGTGACGAGATAATAATCACTGTTTCCAAGAGAATCACTCGATTTACTTTTTACTACATCTGTTATTTATACCAATACTGAAACATTCATGTCAACATTTCTTGAAATAATTACAAACACAAATTATAGTCTGTTAAACTCTACGTAACACGAAGCACCTGTTACTCATGCGTGTCTTAATACAATCGGCGCGCGACCTTCTTTTTACAATAGATACGACCAAAGATCTTAACGCTAATTATCGATACTAGCTTATTCTCTACCACAAAGACTATACATGCTACAGCTTGTGGAAATCCTGCGATACGCAGATAAATTTAAATTCATTAGGGCAATCGTTTATAAGCATACAATTAATTAGAAAAAAAACAAAAATGATTGGTGAGGATCTTGCTAATCTTAGGTAAGGGTTTCAGGGACTGGAGTAAGTTACCAAGAGAAAGGGTGAAAAATTTACCAAAAACGTTGAAGGAATTTAAAGTTAAAATTTTGTAGATAGCAAATGTAGGTGGGTACAAGAAAGGGGGAAGGTGGGTGTGTAAGGATATTTCCACCGGAGCATTCACCCCATTGCAATTTTAGTTAAATTAAATAAGATTTGAACAGCAGCTACAATATCTAGTCCAACCATAAAAAAACCCGGATACATCCAGGGAAAGACGAAAGCGTTATGCTGTAAACAATTGCTAAAAATATTAGGCACTTTAAGGTACTCACATTATTGTCATTTTAGAAAGTATTTCATTGTTCAGATCCATGACAGGGTCTAAATCAGATTGTGATACTCATAGTATAGACTGTTAGATGGACGTGAAGCAAACGTTACCTCACACTAAAACAAGGAAGCAATTCATTTCAGAAGGGATTGATAATAACCACCGAAATCTATTTCGTTAAATTACTTAAATTTGATTATAAGTGGTCCAGAGTCAACAGACAGTGAAAAATTAATTGACGTAATATATCTCTTTCATATTGAAATTCGTATTCTATTTATTTCAAGTTAAACATTTATTTTCTGTCTACGAATGATTTTTTAAATCGTTAATATACTTGATGATTATTTCTGCTTAGTCTCGAATTGCAGCGTTGAAAACTGCGTTCCGTAAAGATGTTGGATACTGCATTTGATTGGTAAAAAGTATTTTCTTTTAATTGTGCTTCGTGTAGTGTGGTTATTCCAGTAAGAAAAAGATGATTACAACCATAAATCAAGTGACAAATTTGATATGGCTCAGTTTTCCTATAATGCTCTTGGAAAACTATGAACACTTGGAAGGGACTAAAGGACGTATTCAACCTCAGATCCTCAAAACTGATAGACTCAAATATTAGTTCTCACTCATTACCATTTACCTTCTTTATTAGCAAAAAAGTGAATCAAAATACAAAAATCATTACAGTTCTTCCATAATGAATGTAATTTGCTGAGGAAGAAGAAATGGTATCACGAGTAAAATAAAATCATGCAAAAGATTTATATTTTCTATGGTTGAAAGAGGCAATATGCGCACAGCGTATTTATTGGATTTTCGGTAATTTTACCATCGACCTTTAGGTTTTCGGCGGTTTCCCAAAACCACTTCAAGGTAATGTAAGGAATATTCTTTAATGTAGTCCACGGTCGACATCCAACACGTTCCTCAATAGCAAAGCTCCATCACTGAAGTGTGGACGTAACGACCTGGACGGCAATAAACCGCTATCCAGTAAATTTGTTGCTGAGCGAACTTTCTGCCTAACAAACAGATACCAGGCCGAGATGATATACCGAACGATAGACTGGAACAAGTAAATCTACATCAAAAATACGTGTAGGATACAGAATGTATGTTATTAATATCGTAAGTCACAAGGCGTCTCAAATTCGCACATTAAGGTATGCGATGATGCTGAATGTAGCAGCAAATAATCCCCGGTGCATACTTGTTCCCGTATAACCAATTACATCAGCGCCGGCTTCGGTAGCGTAGGGGCTAGAGCACTAGCTCCGCGTGCCGAAGGTCGCCGGTTCGAATCCGGCCGTGGGCATGGATGTGTAAGTGTTGTGTGTCTGTGTGAATGTCCTGTCCGTTCTGTGGTGTCTATACTTAGGAATCATAACGTACTGGAGAAACTAATTCACTGGATGAGATATCATAAACACATTGAGCTGGCTGAATGGCTTACTTGCCGAAAGCCATTAAAAAAAAAAAAAAAAAAAAAAAAAAAAAAAAAAAAAAAAAAAAAAAAAAAAAAACCATCAGTATCAACAACGCTGTAAATACCAACACGAATTATATTCTCTATGACTAGTGTTGCAAACTGAAAAAAAACAAATTGTTTTTTTTCAGCTTTGTGAAAAAAACATGAAAAAAAACCTAGCACCCGTGTTTTTTTTCTAAATTTTGTTTTTTTTTCAGAAAGCAAAATATTTGATAAATTATAGTTTTATTTAAGGAACTTCCATTTTACAAGTGTGTTTTAAGTCTTACTGAATCATATAATGTCTCATATAATGATTTAAAAGTGTATCTATATAGGTAACATAATTTCATTCATCCTCTATGTCAGTACCACATTCACTAGTATCAGCACTACCAACACTAGTTCGGTTGGTGTCGGAATTTTCTGTCTCTTCTTCTGTCTCCTCTAACTTCAGAAATAGTTAAATTTTCTTTTACTGGTTGTTCTTGTATTGTACGCAAAAGATTTTGAGATTGCAATTTTAAATTGTGAGCAAAGTACACACTGTGCATAAAGACTGCGCCGATAGTTCTGTATTACGGTCTTTTAAGTTTGAATTAAAATCTATTATCATACAAAATAGGAGCTTTATTTCTTTTCAATCGTTTGTTTACACCAACGGTTGTAAGGAAACAATTCATAATTAGGGACCGTGCACAAACTACGTGGCTCGGTCCAGAGGGAGGAGGGGTTAGCTGGAAGGCTACGCTTGGCTACGTGGGGAGAGGGGTGGGGGGTCCGAGCCAGGCCACGTAACTTTCCTTTCGTAACATTTTTCACAGTTAAAATGAGGAACTGAACTCACAACAGCATGTCAGTATTTATTTCCCTCAGTTAATTATATCCGTATGTAATTTACAATAGTCTGACAAGAGAAAACAGTACAAAATGTCTTCTGGAATCAAAACGGAAGAAAGCTATGTGCTTCGTGAGCGGATGGGGGGGGGGAGGGGGGGGAGGCAAAAGCCACGTAGGGCTACGTGGGGGTTCACAGGAGGCCAAAATGGAGCTATGTGGTTTATGCACGCTCCCTTACTGACAATTTAATGAGTCAGTACCACTATACTCTTAGAGTTAACAAGTATACGAATATAAGGAAAGCCCAATAAGGCAAAAAACCGTGGATAAATTTTAAATTCCTAATTTTTTTAAAAGATCTGTAGGTAATTTTGTATGGCTGGCAGCACTATTTCAAATAGCAAGTACCAACCAAACAATGGGGAATGGGGATTCCTTCTTGCGCAACCTAGTCTCTTCGGGAAATCCCCGTTCATAAAGAAAATTTCAGTCAATTTTGCCAATATTTTCGTAATTTTTTTTTTTCCCCTACTGAACCAGAAAAATATAGTAGATTTTAAACTAAGATAAGTACTTAGAATAAACTCTAAAACAGTCATTTTAAACGATAACTGCCTTACAAATTTGAAATTTAGTAGTTGTGAAAAAAAACGTGTTCCAGAAAAAAAACATGTTTTTTTTCAAAGTTTTTTTCATGTCAGAAAAAAAACCGTTTTTTTACAACACTATCTATGACCAACTTAGATGAAATATTCCGAAATTACCGAACAAACGTATTACAATATGCTACTTCTTCAGAGATCAGTCAGAAAATGAGATTCAAAATAACTGTTCATATGGTCGAACGAACAGTTTAATATGATTAGACCTCGGATTTTTAGGTTTCAAAATATTATTTTAGGTGTCTGAAATAAACTACATTCCAATTAGAAATAGGCTATCAAAATTTTGATAATTTTTATCAATAAAATTCCTTAATTGAAAATGTAACATCGAGAAGCGTAATTTTGGTTCTCCATGGTTTCCTCAAATCACTCCAGCCAACTGCCGGGATGCTTCCTTCAAAAGGCCATGCCCGAATTAATTTCCGCTCTTTGTGCCCAGTACCATCCCGCCTCTAATGACCTCTATGTCGGCGAGGCGTAAAGCCACAATTAAAAAAAAAATATGTTGGACACAGTACGAAATCACAAACTTCTGAAACTGACCTTCCTATACCGATGATATCGTTCAGAACTTGCAGTTGCTGGTGAAATATGATAAGATGGCGACTGTAAAAAATGATCGCTTAAGAAGTAAAAACTTCTGGCTAAATCGGCTTGCTATCCAATAGTATCAGATCAACATTCAACTCCGAGAAAAACTTCTCTCTAACATCTGCTTACGTATTATTTTGAATTCGTTCTCTTCTAGATTTTTCTAGACGCCGAACTCTTTGTTCTATGACCACATCAGCTTGGCCATGTGTAAAGGTTTTGCTATAATTTATTGAAGGCGCATATATCCAGCACCGTTTCCTGTGAAAAATGTTTTCCAAATATTTCATAAGTTTTTTACCATTTCACGTTTTCTTTTGTAAGAAATTTAGCATAATTGCTTTGTTGCACGCTTTCATCTCTTATATCAGCATTCCAGTAACTTATGTCGAATAAATAACACTCCCCAATTGTTAAACAACTGAGACTCATCAGATAATGTTACTACCTTCTGCATTCCTTAAGTCAATTAGTAGTTAATTTTAATTACTTCTGTGTTATTCGTTTTCGCTGCATTCAGTTTTAATCGCAACAGAATAAAACTTACTTGAGTAACAAAACCAAAATTTCACGACAGGTGGGAACATTTACACAAACGCAGCGTAAGAGAGGTTTAACATTAGCTGCCAAATCGGGATTTAAGCACTTAGAGGTGGACGGGGTAGGTCGAAGAACAAACACCAGTGCCGTCAACTTTCCCTTTTTACTGCCACGCAGCGCTTATTTCGTTCTAAAACGGTCTCCGACGAATTTCGCAAACGCGGTATAACTGAACTCTGCGAATTCATTGTGACTGTTCCCCGACTAAACTCCCTTTATCCGCATTTAATGGGCAAGCAGCTCAGCCGAATGTGTTTCTTAAATTGCTTTTATTTAATCGGAATAGGCGTACTGTAAAGTTGCCGCTCCGAGAGGCACATTGTTTAAATAACGGACTAATCCTTTGGCAATAAGGCCGGAACAAGACCCGTTCCGTGTTCAGCCCTGCCAGAAGTAATTCGACCAAGAGCCCAGCGGAGCCCTTTAATTGGCTGCTGCCAGCCAGCCCCAGACAAGTCCATCGATCCGAACACGAGGACACGTGAGGAAGTGAACGATGCGTTAGAAAGCGTAACTTAAACCGTAAATACGCTTAGATCGCTTCAGAAACACAACCGCTGTGTCTGTTTTTAATGAGTTTTTTTTACCGATTCGGTCACCAAAGTCTACAGATGTCCAGTGTGAATCATGAGAGGGGCTGGGAACTAAGTTCCTAGTTGAAGTCTCGCCGAACCTGTTGGCGTCCATTACTTACGTGCGATATTTTTTCGGAAATCTGGATCCCCCCCCCCCCCCGTGATGAAATTTGGTGTGATCCCCCCCCCCCTCTATGGTGAGATTAGATCTCGAAGAACCACCCCGCCCCTCTCTTTCCGACGACCTCGTTATACCCAAAGTTGGGATTTGCGTCACTTTTTTTAGCTCTTTCGTTTTTTAAAGAATTAAAAAGATGGTTTGAGATTTCGGTCGACCCCCCCCCCTCCACCCCTATTTCACCTCACGTAATTAATGGACGCCCCCTTAAGTTCGGCGTGCCTAATTTACTGGAGGAGAGTCTCGCCTTGCAATCTGTCTACGATACGTTTAACGTCTTTATGACAAGTGTATTTCTTCATGATTAATTGACTTTCGGGTTTTGCCGCGTTGTTTATTTCATTACCTAAGCTTTCGGCACCATCATCCGGCAACGAAGAGAGGCGTATTGACATCACTCAACTTAAGAGCTAAGACAGTATGTGACTCGGAATGTCTGAATGAAGAAATGGAGACTCTTACAACAATATTCCAAGCCAACGGCTATAGTGAATCTGAGATCAGGAGGGTTTTAAGACCCAAAAAACCTATGGGAGACGTCAACTTATCCCATGATATTAACGTGCCAACAAAATTCGCCTGTCTCCCATACATACAGGTTATCACAGACCGGATTGGGAAATTGTTAAAGCGGGTGGAGGTGCGAATAGTATATAAGGCTAACTGCAAACTTGGTCAGTCACTGACAAAGGTAAAAGACAAATTACACCCACACCAGCTTATGGATGTTTACGAAATCCCCTGCAGTTGTGGCAGTGTTTATATCGGCGAGACAGGTCGCTCTGTGGCGGAGAAACTTAAAGAACATATCCGCCACTACAAATATAACAACAGTGACAAATCCGCCGTAGTCCGCCATGCTATTAATACCGGGCATGAAGTAAAATTTCAAGAAACGAGGCTACTGTGGAGAGAAGACCAGTGGTGGCCCCGACGGGTGAAAGAGGCAGCAGAAATTTTAAAAAAAACACCAACAACATCAACGAAGATAGCGGCCTCTTACTCTGCGATGCTTGGCGGCTCGTTGCTATGTCAACATAAACAGTATCTCTGACGAAGGCTGGAGGATACCAGCCGAAAGCTTAGGTAATGAAATAAACAACGCGGCAAAACCCGAAAGTCAATTAATCACGAACAAAGATGGCCGTGGAAGTCTGAGGAAGTGTATTTCTTATTTGCGAAATGTTTAGTTTATGATGCGTGGATTGGGGACGTCTCATCATTCGGCTTGCAATTGCAGGAAACAGCCTAAAAGCCGCCTGCCTGTACGCAGTGACCTGGCCTCGAGGCATATCCCGCTGTACCTCCCCGCACTCAGCCTCACTGGCAGGTTCAGTTTACTGCATTTTACAAATTGACAGAATTTTTTTTTTTTTGCTTATGGCTTTACGCCTCGTCGACGTCGAGGTCATTAGAGGCGGGATGGGACTGGGGACAAGGAACGGGAAAGAATTCGACCATGGCCTTTTGAGAAGCATTCGCCTGGAGTGATTTTGGGAAACCATGGGAAACTCGGACGGGGATACGAACCGCTGTCCTCTCGAATGCGAGGCCAGAACGCTAAATTGAGAGAAGATATTAATATGGACTGAAATAATAAGGGTACTGGTAAGAAATTGTACATAGGGGATAAAGTGACACTTAGAATAGAAGAAAAAGAAACAAAAGAATATAAAAGGTGCATGTCATCAGCGTTAATCGATACACATGCTAAAAGATTGAAGGAGAAGGTTTTATATTTTTTTTAAATACATGGGAGGAGATTAGCTAAAAAAAAAACTTTCTGGTAAATGGATGAAATAGCTATGTTAAAACTGTGGAATGTGATGGAGGGCATTGTAAGAAGAGAAATACTTATTGAAATGAAATGGACATTGAAGTAATGGAAGTTTGGAAGGAAAAAGAAACTATATTATATTTGTGGAGGGTAATCCTCTGGAATAGGTAAAATCATTCAAGCATTTAGGAAATTCAGTTATTTGAAATTTCAATCGTACAGAGAGAACTGAAACCTGATCAAGGGTAACAAGAAACAGGAATCTTCTTGGTTATGATTTGTAGTAATTAATTAAATAATTATCTTGGTAACGACTGAACAGGATATCCCCGCAGCTCGTATTAAGGAGCCACAAACGAATAGCCTGATGTGGTGTGGGAAATTTATGAAGATGGAAAAGTCTTTGGTCGTCATGTACTCAGACACGAAAGCTTTTCATCAGATTTCGTAACGTGATTTGTATTTGTAACTGACAGTAAGATATAATACTGTGCGTTTGTTGCAAATACTGATAATTTCTGTTGCGAAACAACATAGATGTACGTTCAGCTTAAATATATATATATATATACAGGGTGTTACAAAAAGGTACGGCCAAACTTTCAGGAAACATTCCTCACACACAAACAAAGAAAATATGTTATGTGGACATGTGTCCGGAAACGCTTACTTTCCATGTTAGAGCTCATTTTATTACTTCTCTTCAAATCACATTAAACATGGAATGGAAACACACAGCAACAGAACGTACCAGCGTGACTTCAAACACTTTGTTACAGGAAATGTTCAAAATGTCATCCGTTAGCGAGGATACATGCATCCACCCTCCTTCGCATTGAATCCCTGATGCGCTGATGCAGACCTGGAGAATGGCGTATTGTATCACAGCCGTCCACAATACGAGCACGAATAGTCTCTACATTTGGTACCGGGGTTGCGTAGACAAGGGCTTTCAAATGCCCCCATAAATGGAAGTCAAAAGGGTTGAGGTCAGGAGAGCGTGGGGGCCATGGAATTGGTCCGTACAGTACAGTACATACTAACGAAACTAAAATGAGCTCTAACATGGAAAGTATGTGTTTCCGGACACATGTCCACATAACATATTTTCTTTGTTTGTGTGTGGCCGTACCTTTTTGTAACATCCTGTATATACGAATGAAATACAAATATACATGTTTAACACCTTATGTGAACCATATTTTATATCACAGCTAAAAATTGATTTTGTTCTGGAATACCTATCCTCCATAGAAATGCTATGAGCTATTTCGGATGCCTGTGAAACCGCATCCAATTCGATTATATGGAACTACATTTCACCCAACCCGTTTATTTACTGCCGTCTGTCAATTAACTGAAATGTATAAGCGAACAGTCGGCAACGAATGTAAATAAGCAGTCAAGTTATTTACGCGTAAATTGAGGTCACGCTGAAAAACAAAAAGCCAAGCCGGCCCACACTCTGTCTCTACACTCTGGGGGTGCCGCAGAAATCTCCCCAATGACCACCCCCGCGGAGGCGCGCGGTCGGTCGATTAAATGATGCACAAAGGGGAACAAACAAGCGGGCCGAATTTGCCTACACTCAAAGCAAAATATTTAACTTGCGAGATTCGTTGGACCGTGCGGTTTAATCGGCCAAGTTTTTTGTCGATAAACCAATCAACTTAAGCAGTGTATTTACAGTGCCGCGTTCGCAGTATTTGAAGTTTGCTTTCATACTAACTACCTTCTAAAACAGAGCAGCTATTCACCGCCTGAACATTTGCTTGCAGACTTATTTAAATCTCAGTCACTGGTATCTAAATGAATATTTAATTAAAATGCGTATTACAAGGAAAGAGTGGCTAAGATATACTGCTTTAATATTGATGATTACTTAAATGAAATGTTAATATATATATTCTGAAAGACATTGAGTTATTTGGTAACAACATTTTATCACCTTCAATATTTAACCAACGGAATTATTTAAATTATGATATTACTAAATTCTTCACATTTAAGTTTATCGACCAGCAAATGTAATGGCAAAATCGAGAATTACAGTAAACATTTACGATTATTTCTGCCTTAAGTTTAGGAGTAATGAACCTTTCAAAACAAATTCTATTTCTATGGTCGCTTCTACGTGTATGATGTTTACTTCAATTAGATTTATATTCTCGGTTATCTTTACACATTACTTTTTCCAATTCTATCTTTACAACAGCCGGCCTCGGTAGCGTAGGGGCTAGAGTGCTAGCTCCACGTGTCGAAGGTCGCCGGTTCGAATCCGGCCGCGGGCATCGATGTTAAGTTCCTTCAGACACAACAGACCTGATGATGGCGGCAGTGAAAGTCGCCGAAAGCTCGACAGTAGAAAATGTGATTCGGCGGCAAACCCGAGAAGAATTTATATCGAAGATACGCCGAGAAAGACTTATATCTCATACGGATGTTAAGTGTTGTGTGAATGTCCTGTCCGTCCTGTGGAGTCCGCACTTTGAAGACTATATAAACACTGGATTTAACTGATTCACTGGAAGCTTTAATATAACACATTGAGCTGGCTGTATGGCCTCAGCTGCCAAAAGCCATAAAAAAAATCAATATCTTTATAACAGTATAAAATTTTCATAATATTAATGGACTGTGTGCTTTTTAATGGTAATTTGAAGAGGAAGTTTTGCTCATTTTGAACCGAGCAACAAAATCCCGTAATATTTTTTTCCCATTTGTACCTGTAGGTTCTTTTTTAATTTTTTCATTATTATTTTTACTTATAATTTAAAAAGAGATTTTTCTTCGGAGTTGATACAATCTTAAATTCAATTTACACACTAGCTAATCTCTTCATCTCCACATATCGCTTACGTGGGTTGCAAGGGATATGTAGAGATGAAGAGGTTAGCACAAGATAGGAAGGAATGGAGGATTGCATCAAACCAGTCGAAAGACTGATGACGGCAAAAAAACACATCCGCTGAGCCCAGTAGAAAGTTTTGATTCTAGCAACAGGGAGAGCGAGAGTTCGATTCCCGATTCTGCCATCCAGACTTCCGAAACCGGCGATAGTTACTACAAAAAACCACAGCAGAATTCCTTCACCCCAATCATATTCTCTCTCTAATGACTTCGAAGTCAAGGCACTAAGGAGGTGGGCGCTGGGTGGGAACGGGCAATTGCGAGCTATGTCTCTAGCAGCTAACAGATGATAGGTCGGATATGGTAGATCAATCTAAATCAAAGATATACAGGGCGTTCGCCGGAAAACGCAACCCTCCCAGTCTGTTGCCGTCGGCAACTTGCTCGGACAGCGGAACCAGCAGTTTCCGCCACACGGCACCGTGAATCACCGCACTGTTTAACACCTCCGCTGCCCCAACAGTGCAGTGCAGTGACCCTTACATTGTTAAGAACGGTTTCTTTGCATTGTAGCTAGTTTGTGACTTCAGTCTCTTATTAATCAGTGTTGTGAATAAACGTTTCTTTGCGGTTTGGCTGGTTTGGGGCTTCATACTCTTACTAATCTGTACCGTGTTTGAGTGTGAGTAAAATTATGGTACGTTACAGTTTGCAACAAAGAATATTTCTCTACGATACATATGTGAAGAAGAAGTCGTTTAAAAAGTGTCGCAGTAAATTTCGTCGCGAATATCCTGGCGCTTTACTGCCAGCTAAATCAACAATTCTGCGTCTGGTTAAAAAAGTAAGAGAAACGGGTTCATTTTTTAACAAAAAGAGACTGTCGGTCAACCGTATTCTCACAGAGGAGAAAATTTACGATATCGCTTTTCGACTAGAACAGTCACCCAAAAAATCATTAAGTCAGTTAGGGCAGCGTGTGTCTCGAAATATGTTCAGAAGATGTGAAATGTGCATTACACAAGAGTGTCAACACTTCCAGCATCTTTTATAAGGTAAGCTAATGAATTACGTCACATTTAAATGCTTAGCACATACAAGTTTATGAAATAGTCCGCGGCCGACGGTCGAACAATGCCGGGAGCTGACCGCTCGCTCGCCGCGAGCAGTTTCTTCCTTGTAGCGCTAACAGTGGGTTGCGTTTCCCGGCGAACGCCCTGTATTATCAATTTATGTATCTGACTCCGCTCTAGGGGCTCATGTTGTTGCTATACTGTATTTCGGTTGCATTCATATTTATTCCAGGTTAATTAGCATACAATGTAATCTGAATTAAAAGAACTTTCAATAAAATAATGTTTATAAAAGGCAGAAGAACCGAAAATAGGAATTTTCGCCTCTTTTTATCACATCTAGAAAAAATATTGGATGAAAATATTTTGTATTTGCCGTTTAAATACGCAATATGGTATTTATTGGAGATAAATTTCAATATTTTACGAACAGTATTCCTGTGATAGACCAGTTACAATTACATGTATAGCCTAAAGTTGACTACTTCGACGGACACCGCGAATTGACAGAAATGTGTCAGTCCTCATCTTGGCGAGTTCTGCACATCTACAGTCCACACGCAGCAATTGAAGAATACTTTTCTTTTTTCGACAACTTCACAACATAACATGTTTCTCTTCGAAATCTGGAATTCACTTCTTTCTAGAGCTAGAGGATTGTTGGTTCTTCCCTTTCAAATTCAGATGCTCACTTCTCAAATTTGATGCATGTAACAATCCTACCTAACGTTGCAACCATACCATCATGTTTTTTTTTTTTTTTTTTTTTTTTTTTTTTGCGACACACGCACGAATTTTTAACCACAGCACCAATTTCTTTATTCTTCTTTTCAGATTAAGCTACACCTCATCCGCTTTCAGCTCCTGAATCCAATTAATGTTTTGTTCCAGGGCGTTTTACTTCTGACATTACAGAAATTTAATTTTCCTGGCACATGAAGTTATCCTATAACCTTAGTGAACGCACTATGAGATTACGTACCGTTTCAAGTTTTCCCTTTGCAAAATTGTAAATATTATGATTCAATCACAAAATGTTTTGGGTAATAAGCAGAGTTGCGCAGCTGCATACCGTAACTAACCAATGTAAACAATTCGTCGCTGACGATGCCTCGATGAGAGGTGAAACGCGTACGACGCAGCAATAAACAAATTAAACAGTTGCATTGGCGTCATCCCTTCAATTAGTAATTAACTAAACAACTGCGGAAAAATGGCGTGCAACAACATTGCATTTATAGCTGTGGTATTTAACAGTAGTTCTTCATTGTGGCAAAGAGTATCAGCTTTGGACCCACATCTCTCATTAGTTACCGTTTTTAGCTTGAATTCAGCTTCGTATAATCGGGAAAAGAATACTTATCGTTTTAAAACTTCGTAGATTGCCTTCTTTATTCTCTGAAAAATTGTTTATAATCTCCACTCAATAGTAATAAACGTATTTATTCTTCCGTGGAACAAATTTTAACACCCAAACTTATTAACTTCCACAGAACACATATTACTACACACGTGATTGGCGGTTGTAATTGTGGGGTGTGTATGGTTGGCGGACACGTGGCTTCTTTGGGGTTTTCCCTACGATTCCCGATGACTTGCGCCGACTATCTTCATGTATCTTCTGCTCTTAACCTCTTGTTCTTCCGACCGATCCTTTTCTTTTCTTGTACTGTTATTTAACTGCTGAATAAACATGAGCATCGAAGGCTGAGCTTGTATCTAGGAGAGGGAGCGGACAGCTAAGGATTACTTTAATCAAACAACCTTGAAGTGTTCCCTATGTTAGGAAAGCGACTTCTCGACCTTACTGTGGCCGTTCACTACCAGTTATTAATTTCCAAATAATATTAAGATTAAAAAAAAAATCAGGTGGGCGCCAGAGATTGGAGTGTACCCTATTCTGAGGGAAGCGACATCCAGATCTCAAAGTATTGTTATTTAAACATGAATTATTGAACAACTAGAATTATTAATAAAGTCAAATGACACATTACATGATTGGATGGGATCTATTGAAAACAAGGTTCACAATCTGACTTTACGATTTACTTTAATTGTTTGCTTGACAAGATTTTACAAAGATTAATTTTCTTTCTGCAACACAAGGGTACATAACTTTCTCGGTGGAGCAAGAGAGTCTGTCTCGGGGCGATAACTAGGGTAAAAAAACGACGATGATGCAAAAGTTCCTTTTTCTGAATGGTGGTTACCGTGCAGGCGAATTTACGTTGTGCAGTCGGTGGGTTGACCTGCTCTCCATCACGGCCGGCTGCCTCACTGCTGTCCCCAGTAGTCAGCTGTTCGGTCGATCCACACCTCTCCGTCGGTAGTCAACAAGTCCCCCATGTCTTCTCGCGCTGCCTCCAAGAAGCGTCGTTTTCCGCCCCCTCTTCATGACGTCTGCCAATCACTATCTTTGGAGGGAAGCTTTTTCCGTTGATTAGCTCAGGACATGCAACAAAACCGCCCTTTTTTTGTAATAAAAATACAAATTTTTCCTATTGGCTGTGTACTCCTGGCTTCCCCTTACCCTTCGTTCTTGGATACAGATATACATTTTTATTTTGTTTGTTTACTAAAACAGCCCAGGCTCCCACTCCATCTTGAGTCGCGGGCCTTGTCACGAGGCTGTTATGCCATAAGTCACATTTAATGGAAACACTCAGGGGCTGGCGTTCCCCAAACACTAGCAGAACCTCCCCTGGGACCGGGGACCGACACACACCAGACGAGAAAAGAAACACGCGCACGTCTGTCCCTCGCGGATCATTACAACCTGTTCAGGAAACCTCGTTTAATCCGTACTAAACCGTAAACCACCTACAGCTGACTACAAGATAGAGAGGTATTCCGTAGCCCGCGCTACTGAACATAGGGATGAGACTTAGCCCTACAGTATACAACTAACAGAGAATGGTAAGGTTGGTGCAGCGACTATCTATTCCGAAGCCTAGCTGGTAACATGTTGCTCGTCGGTGAAGAAGTGACAGTGATCATATCCGTCACTGATTGGAAATTATCGCAGAATGCAATCAGTGACGGATATGATAAAGGAGATGCAATGGGATTCATTGCAAGACAGGAGGAGAATGAGGAGGGTCATAGGAGTGTACAGGGCATATACTGGCGATGAAGCATGGAAAGATATTGTAATAGGTATGAAAAGTAGTGCATGGAAGGGAAAAGATGACCATGACCACAAGCTGGCACTCGATTTCAGGCACAAGGGTGTAGGAAGATTCTCTTTTTTAGGTAATGGTGTCAGGGATTGGAATGAGTTACCAAGGGAAATGATGAATAATTTACCGAAAACTTTGAAAGAATTTAAAGATAAAATTTGTAGAGGGCAAATGTAGGTAGGTGCAGGATAGGGGGAAGATGGGTGTGTAGGGAAATTGCCACCGGAGCCTGTGCTCCATTGCAATTAAATTAAATTAAATGTATTCTGGCTTACTGGTAAAGTATCGGCTTGCGTGCTCAGCACCGCACGCGTAACTTTCAACCTGAACTGTCGATCGGCAATAAGTCGAACAAACAGGACGTTCGACGTCTGGCTCCTGTGAAACCTAACAAACTTACATGATTTTGATAATAAAATGTTTGCTTAAATGACGTCCCGTTACACACACACACACACACATATATATATCACTACCGTTGTCGCAGTATTAATTTCCATTTCACTATAGACATTTTCTGTTGATTCTGGTAATGTCTTTCATACTTTTATTCGGTCTCTCACGTCATGATAAGTCTTACATGAATCCTCTTGTCTTTCCTTGTTCATACTCATCTCTGAATTCCGTGCTACTGGTCGATCTATTCCGTTCTTGGTATTCCATAATGCAGCACCTTGGCTCAAATATATTCATTATTATTCGGTTAATATTATACATCGAATACACTAAAAACGTCGGCTCATTCTGTCCTTCATGAAAAATAGGAGCATTACTACACATATCTCAATCTGAAGCACAATCGACACTGCACTATCGCGAAGTTTCAGTTAGTTCGAATATCGGCCGCGGCTCGCCGTCCTATTCCACTTGCTACGAGCTCCTCGGCCGTCAGGAACTTGTTCAACTTTGGGCGCTTCTTACGGAATTTTTTAATTTAGGTTCGCTGCGTTCTTGGAGTGCCTCTGCAATCTGGGTAGCAAGCATAGGTCTCGCTCAGTTGTCATCTGTGACTTGTACTAGTGCTTGACCTTTCACTGCCTCGTACTACGAGGTGTGGCTATAATTTTATATAAGAGCTGTTGTTTTATTTTGGCGGAAAAATAATAATAGAGCAACGAATATTTACATTAAACACTGAAGAAACGCTCTAGAAACTTATTTTTTTGTTACAAGAAATGTATGGCAGTGAATTTTTATCACGCCGTCTAGAACTATGGCGAAATTCGTTGCCTGAAGAGCAGTTGAGGAACATCAAAGAGGCTCCGGCTGCGGGGTGTAATCAGCCATATGCTATATGGAAGGCTCTAAACAGATTAAGAACTGAAGTGTCCCGACGTAGATATAATATTAAAAAATGGGGTTACACTACTGACAACGACTCTATGTGAATGTCGTGAGCTTCAGAACCCACAACATCTTCTGATATGCAGGAATCTCCCTGAAACCTGCAATATTGACGACCTTTACAGGGCAAACGAGAAGGCCATCAAGATTGCGGAATTCTGGTCACATTCCATTTAATTGTATTCTATAGTCTGATATTAATTAATTAATCTTATTTGAGTGTTTTTTTAACTTGTAATGTTATGTTCTGGACACGAGAAATAAATAAATAATTTTTATCATCTAAGTGTGTTCAAGATGACCGAGAAGAAGATAAATATGATTCACGGCCGGGTCGTCCTTACTCGAAAAAATCGGATGAAAATATTGGAAAAGTCAGTAATCTATCCTTGAGATTCTTGCTCAGCTCCATTAAAAAATAAGAGAAAAACGACCGAACTGTGGATGAACAAATCATGGGTTCCCCATCAAGACAACGCCCCAGCACATTCTGCATTGTTGTCAAGTCGTTTCTAGTGAAGTACAACATCCCAGTGTTCGACCAATCACCTAATTCGCCTGACCTTGCACCATGTAACTTTTGTTCCCAAGGTCAAATCTCCAATAAAAGGAATAAGATATCAGTCCGTTGAAGCTGTGATAGAAATAGCGGCACACGTCATGAAGGAGATCACAGAAGAAGATTTCCAGTACTGTTTCGAACAATGGAAAATTATTATGGAACGCTCTATGGATAGAGGAGGGGTGCATATTGAATGTGATAATAACTAGGTATGTATAAATTAAAACAAAACTTTTACGATAACAGTATCATTATTTAATAGCCACACATCGTATGTAACTAAGCCTTGGCAGTGCATTTCACACAAAGTTAACCACCAACATAACAACGTACGTAATGTACAACAGGAATGTATTTTACGAAACCGCCTTCAATAAACAACTTCATTTATGGAGTAATTTCTGATATGCTATGTTGTCTCCACAAAGTTGCAGCAGCGTCGTGCGTGAGACATGTGAACCATTGACGGTGTTCCGTTGTACAGATTGAAATAAGGGTTTGTTTTGGTTAAGGCCGCATTCTAAGCTTACAACTGCGACGATTACAGACAATCGTTTTGCGCACCGCTAACAAACGATTCGAATTTGTGGTCAAATAACATCGCAGACTAATCTGATCCAACAGTAATACATTATTTTCAAAAAAAAATGGTCTTGTGGCCACTCCCTAAAATATTTTATATGATCTCCCTGCACATATAACGCGTCTTCAAGTATTTATCTGAGTATTCAGGTGCAGGACAACATAGACAACACCGATGGCCTCGGCCAGACTCGAACCCGTGACCCCCAGCACATGGGCTAGCACTCTAGCCCCTACCGAGGCTGACTAAATACATCTTAAGCCTCGTTCCCATGGCACGTCCTCGGCACGTGCTAGGGAACGCCTGTCATCTTCGCAACATATGTTAACAGGGACGGCGCGCCTTGACCCACCGCCAGGCGGTAGAAGATGAAAGGCGCGTCCTGCCTAACACGCGCCGTGGGAACGAACCTTTATGATGCTAACACTGACGAGTAAACTACCTTTATATTAGATTCGAAAATATGTTACTTGTCGTAAATTCTTCAGAGTGAAACCGAATTTATATAACACGAAAGAAGATCATGTAAAACACAGCTGGCCATATTTACACACGACGTAATGAAAGTGATTGATGCAGATTCACAAGTAGATGCATTTGATTAGATTTTCAGAAAGTCTTTGACTCTGTGCCACAGAACCGCCTTTTAGTGAAGCTTCGAGCGTACGGTATACGGGATCAGCTTTGTGAATGGAAAAAGGATTTTCTAACTAGTCGGTCGCAACATGTCGCCGTTGAAGGAGAAAGTTCTTCTAATCTAGATGTTACATCGGGTGTACCACTTCCTTTCTTAATTTTTATAAACAATCTCGGAGACAAAGTGAAAAGCCTTTTTAGATTGTTTGCTGATGATGCGGTTATTAATAGAGAAGGAAGGAATTCGGCCGATTGCTTAGAAATTAAGCGTGGTCTAGATGTTATTTCGGCATGGTGAGATGAATGACAACTTACACTAAATTGTAAAAAGTGCTAGGCAATGAGCGTAACTATCAAAAAGAATCCGATTGTTCAGAAATACGAGGTAAACAGTTCAGTTATTGATATGGTCGATTCTGCGAAATATTTGGGAGTAACAGTTCAAAGGAACATGAAATGGGACTTTCACATTAACTCGTTAGTAGGTAGAACTAATTCTAGGCTGCGATTCCTAGGTCGAATCTTGAAAAAATGTAATGGACAAACAAAGGAGACATCGTTAAAATCTCTTGTGCGTCCACATTTGGACTATTGTTGTGCCATTTGGGATCCGTTTCGTAAGGGGTTGATTGACAGTATAGAGAAAGTACAGAGAAGAGCCGCTCGATTCATGACCACTTGCTACAGTCCTTATGAAAGCGTCACAGAACTGGTTAACAGACTGGGCTTGGAGTCTCTGGTAGATAGACGACACGTTTCGTTTAAACTTATTGGTAAACATGTGCACTCCCACTTTCACTTACGAGCGTAGTGAAATACTTCGTCCACCAACCTATTTGAGTTGGAATGACAGGAAAGATAAAATTAGAGAAATAAGGTGCCACACTGATTCTTAGATGAATTCTTTTCTCCCTCGTACCATTCGGGATTGGAATGCACAACAAAGATATTAGCTTTGGTGCCGGGGAGGGAGGGTATGGTGCTCAACCTCCCCCCCCAAAAAAAAGTATCTAGGTCCACACCGACATTGCAATTTTGGAGACCTTTTTTTTTCTTTTTAGCTCTACCGATCCGAGGAGCGAGGAGACTACGTATAAAGACTACCATTTGCCTGACTCTAGCCCCCCCTAAACCAAAATCCACTCAAACCAAGCCCCCCTCCCCCAGACCAAAGTCACCTCAAGCCCCTCCCAAACCAAAATCCTGTATCCGCTCCTGTTTGGTGCTGAGTACCCTCTGCCACCCACAATTTTGTGAATTGCAGAATATATACGTAGATGTAGATGTGGATGACAAGCTTCTCTAAGTATCGGCAAAGAGACCATGGTGACATGGTTATTGGAGCGATAATATTGATACTGTAACTACTACGGGTAGTTATAACTCAGTTTTTTTATCTATTAGTTTGGCTGCCATGTCACATTACAGTATTATCTGTTCTACCAAAATTTGATCGGAAGGACTTGTAGCTGTAGCCTTTTAACGCTTCATCAGTATGAAACCAAAATACCAATATCGCCATTGTAACAGAGATATTTGATGTAAACATCAAAGGAATTTTTTAATTCAACAGCAATGTCATTTGAACTGACAGTAGTAATAACGGGAGTGAAAAATGCTATGGAACATCGTTGTTTTTGGGAGGCGTGAAAACTACGTTGCTTCTGGCCTTACGCCTCGTCGACGTCGAGGTCATTAGAGGCAGGAAACGACTGGAGGAAGGAACGGGGAGAAATGCAGCCATGTCCTTCTGAAGAAACAATCCCGGAATCTGCCCGGAGTAGAGAAACCATGGAAAACCCAAATCTTGATGGTCGGACCGGGATTCGAATCCGCGTCCTCCTAAATGCGACGCCAGTCAACGTCACAACCCTCCAAGTGAGCTCATAGCTTTATATGATACTAGCTGATACCCGCGACTTCACACGCGTGGACTTAGAATTTGATTGCTAGAATTGGATATATAAGTCTGAAAGTTACCTAAGATACGTCCCAAACAACACCGAGTCGGCATTATATAACGGGAACGTCATCGATGATACACCATTCTACCGTCGAACCTGTCTCATGATTAAAACTGTTATTCATACCGGTAAAAAATATCCTATTTCCTTCCTACAAGATACAAAGTAATTCCTTGTAATCGGTGTTCACATATAGTCGTCAAAATGTGACAAAAAGACGGAAACTTACTTTCGCATATTTAACATTATTAGTTTTGATCACACACAAACTGCCTGTGGAACCAGTATACCGTGAATAAAATAAACGCTTAAGGCATTCTTCTACATCCTACGATTTGCCACGCATTCCAGCCCTGAATTTATGGGACCTACATTTCAACATGGTATCCTTACTATAAAATCCTAGGCATGGCTCAAACTATGAAAAACAATTCTTTAAAAAAATTTCTCCCAAGGGGGTTTGAACCCGAAGCCTCACGGAAAATTTCTGAAGAAGCAAGCACCTTATTCACTTCGATACCAGACGTCAGAGTCGTTTCGTATTACAGAAACGTATAAATACATGCGTCTGTCTTTCACAGTCCAAATGGTTTTCATAATTCAATGACTATATGTATTATCTATACAGAAAATAGTATCCCATGTCCATCCTAATGCCAAATAGCATTTCCTTGTCAAATTTCATCACGATTGGAGTAGCCGTTTAGCCCAAGAAACGTAACAAACAGACAGAGAGACAGAGTTACTTTCGCATTTATAATATTAGTATAGATAACAAAAGGTCCAAACCCAGCTGCACCTTCAAAGAACTGCGTTGGCAGTTTAATGAAAGTGTGTAAGTGCCACTGTGAAGAAGCCAGAGTCACAGTGAGTGGGTCGACCTTGGGCCGGCTGAGGTTATTTCCAGTGTGCCGCCCAGCCTTTCTCTTGGGGTTAGTTAGCGACCGAGCAGTATTCAATGCTTTGAGGTGAGCTCCCAGTGTTTGCCCATTAGCCACATCTGACGTCGTAATGAAGGTCTCGCCCTAGAGCCGCTTACGTCGGGGCCCTTCTTAATTTTCAGCGGGTGACGACAAAAGCGGCTGCCGTCTCTTTCATGGCCCAGCGACCCCTATTACGCCAGCTGTCACGTGACACGCCTCTCGCAATTAGAGCAGCTGAGAGAATCGGAGACCATGGCAACAGGACCTTCTCTCCTAGCACAATGCATGGAACTGTGATAAGAGTGGATACAGTTTATCGCACTACATATTTCTCTCAAGCAGGAGAGATTTTTAACTATTTTCTGAAACTGTTCTATAAATTTTAGAGTCAAATACGTAGTAGACGTTCTCCGTCAATTCCAAGGAGTCAACACGGCTATCTTCTATAGTGACAGCTCCTAGCAACATACCCATTACAACAGATTTTCCATCAAAACCAGAAAAATCGTAATAAACAAGGTTTCTTTCTTTTTTTTTTTCGTAACTGCTTTACGTCTCTCAACAGCGAGGTCTTTAGAGACGGGAAAGGATGGGGGCAAGGAATAGGAAGGAATTCGGCCATGGCCTTTTTAAGGAAGCATCCCGGCATTTGCCTGGAGTGATTTGGGAAACCATGCAAAACCCAAATCTGGATGCCCGGACGGGGATGTGAACCGCCGTCCTCCCGAATGCGAAGCCAGAACGCTATCCGTTACACCACCACGCTCGGTAGGTTTCTTTCTATTTCCGTTGAATCAGGTAACAACGTCTAAGCAAAATCATTGGGTAAATCCCTTAGCGGGTTTTCAGTTGTAGCGTCAACTGAATTGTTGTTTAGATCAATCGTTCTTTCTGTCAACAACGACATTTGTGTGATATTAAGAACCGAAACAAAGCAGTAGCTAAGGTTAGGAAGATATAGGGGAAACTTTTTATGAGAACGGATGAAAATCTACTGCTAATGTGGCCTTCATTCGTCAACAAGTGTAAGAAGTAAAACTGGATGCTCTAGTAGAATAGAACAGTGGACTCAATCTGTGCAGCTGAAGAACAAGAAGAAAAGATCTTAAAGGAGTGCAGTAATTAATTAATGAAGATTCATCAGATAGAGACATTTATGTGTTTATTTCGGAATATTTTGCAGTCACGTAATTGTTCTCGTAATTGGAAATGCCACTTAAAGTTGAATGACTTATAATTATCAACAGTATGGTGATGCTGAAGGAAATAGAACCCAACGCATTGAATATCCAGTGGGTATGCTAAGAAGATATAGTTCTACGAAATTAAATTAAATTAAGATTTTTTTAAATGAAGTAGTACCCCAGTATCATCGTCAGGTGGTTACTTCTAAGGGAGGAACAATGAGGGAGAAAGAAATTTTTATGGAAGAATGTTACAATGAGTGTTATGTGTTTGCTCAATGTGTTAATGCAATGTACCGTTTAACAGAAGATTTTGAAAGGAATAAAAAGATTTATGTATTTAAAGCGTAAAATTTAGTAAACAGATTATAATATTGAAATGAAGAGTTAATTTAGGATAAAATCAGACTGGGTGGCATCGAAACAGTATAAAGAATTACAAACCAAAAATATATAACTCGTGTGTTCATTTTTTTTAGCTATTCGATTGCGTCACAAATATGCATTTCATTTACGCAATTCTTAAGTTTAGCTACAATTTTGAATTACCGAATCTATTACAGGAAACCATGAAAATTTCTTGTCAGGATATTCAAGCATTCGTAAATATTAAAATCCAACAAAGTCAAAAACAAGAATAACTTGAGCTAAATGCGAAATTGCATGGAGTTCAAAGCATTATTATGGAGACTATGGCATCTATTGCAGGTTACCATCAGCTCTCATTAAGCACAATTAAATCAATAGAAACAATCGCTAAACAGCCGACTTTTACGAGAAGTTCCCCATTTATTTATGCCAGCTCAAGAGACTTCTTTTTTTATGCTTCAAATTTCTGCTGAGGTCGCAAAAGGAAGTTCTTTTAGAAACTACTCAATTTACAGATATAACACTAAGCTTAAAATGCTTGAAATTGGATTCAAGTTCGCTTGGCATTATTTCTGTTTTCGTAGCTTGTTGTCTCAGAAACATGCATGTTGAAGTAAAAAAAAACGCCTTCAGATGATCGCAAAAAGTAAATACCGACTAAAATCTCCGAATAAAGATTTTCTCTTCATCCATTATACATGGAGAAAATAGTGACAACATTTACAAGATTTACTGCTTCTATTTTTTCGACATGTTCTGTAAAAGTGGCAGCAAATAACATGTACAAAGATATCTAGTTAAATCTAAATCAGAATATTCGTCTCTTTCTTAAGAAAAAGCGCAGCATATGCTAATTAACATTAATATCTAGGTTAGCTTAAATGGAAAAAAATGCTAAATGCATTTACAAATGCTTTTATTCCATATCGTGCTATGGTATCGCCTTTATGATGGTTTTTATCACAGTACCCGTTTAAGTCACAATAACTTTGCTCTAACAAAAGTTATTTGAATTGTAAGAACTTTAACTGATTTATCTGTTATTAATGCGGTCACCAGTCTCCGTTTTTGTTCTGTAAAGTTAGAAACAGTTCAGTCTCAATCCCAACATTCGTGATCTGAAAATTATTATTATATACAATAGCCACAAACGGAAAAGTTTGGTTGAAATTTGAGACTAAGAGTAAATGATTTTACCGTCTCAGTATTTAGTTTCCTGTAACAATAAAATAAAAGACTAAACTAAGATAGTTTATGCGTTCAACTGATTTTATTTTGGCATCGAAGATGGCTGAGTAAATAACGTATGTCTCATAAAGGAAAATCAAGGCAAGAGTCATTTACATAGCGTATGCCTTTCGGTTACTAATTTCTTAATATAATTATATATGATATTCACTGTCTAGCATGGTCGAAGGAATTTACTATTTAAAAATTAAATTATGTTTAAAAACACATACTGTTTTCACCTGTCTACATTCCGTAACCTGCGAGCATGATGAAGTTACATTGTTACTATTCAGCTAATTCTATAGCAGTTTGATAAATCTGTCTTTCATATTTTTCTAGACTAACTGAAACATTAAACAACAAAAACATTGAGATAAGCTGCTGAATATAACAGACACACGTGTTACTGAAGCCGTTTAACATTTATTATCACTTCACATATTTCTGACTTCATAACAATAACCAAGGAAGTACTGATTCCGTAGAGTTTAACATTATTCTTTGGTTCAGCTTAATTTCTTTCAAGTTTAAACTGCATTAACATTCATATTTTCATATTTCTAGATTCTATTACAGTTCTGATGTAATTGCGTAGCTGTGTTCTTTTGCATTGCACGTTAATTCTATTTTTTCATTAATTTTTATCTTCTTTAAATCGTAAATACTCTTTTGTTAACAATGTAATAGTATTTATAATAACTTTAAACCAACCATGTCTAGAGTGTTTTGTGAATGTTTGTTGGTTCACGGGTGAACTCATTCAATTTTCCATTCCCATTTTAGAGAATGCTTCCAAAAAAAAATGAAACATAAATTTTTTAAAAAAAAAAGAGAAAAAATTAAAGAACAAGCAGAATTTTACAAACTGATTCTATATAACGTTCAATTCTGCTGCAGATTTTAATTCAGTACATCAGATATTCTGTCACACGAAAACCTAACTTCTTACCGCAAATCATTGTCTACAACTATTTTTTTTAAATTACATTATCAAGGTTACATAGTTGATGGGAATGATTTATCAGCAGTGTTATTCAGCTGGAATGAAATGTTGACTCATTGAGTGGTAGCAGGAGTCAGACGCTCTCACTCCTCAAGCAGCCCCTTTCGGAAGGGCGTGGTACTTTACTTACAACCCTCCTGTGGTCACGCAACCCGCATCTCACGACAGTCTAATATCTCTGGAACAGGGCGTGGTCTGACAGGGTCTCCTGTACCATTACGTCACTGTATTCAAATGTCCAAAGTCAAGAGACATTTCGTGACTGTGTGTTCATACACAGGATAATTTATTATTTAAGTTACTGCTGATGTTCCAATTATGTTCAGTAAAATTTGATGTTGTAAATATAAGGTATGTCAGAAAAATTTCGACATCTTTTTCCTTAAGAAAATATGACGAAATACACATGTCTGAGTTTTAATTGTGGCAGGTACGATTCCAAGTGAATCGTGGGTATTTCATAACTATGACTTATTCTCTTTGACAGCGGAATGTTATTTTGCGGAAAGTTACAACGGCGTTTGAATTTTTTTCCAGAGATTTTCCGAGTAGTGTAGGTAACGCTGAGCAACTTGTGTGGTAGACACTTTGATCCACTGAGATGAGGAACCTAACGATATGTACAGCTGACTCAAGCACAGTGGAATCTTTTGGAAATTGATAAAACTGACTCGTTCATTTCGTACTTTATTTGAGCACTTAATTTTCAGCATCCTTCGATACCACCACATTTAAAATGCCTCCTATCTGGTATTCCTAAAGTCCATGCTCCGCTACAATAAAGTGCTGTGATCTACAGATAGAGTTTAAAAAAGTTCTTTCTAAGCCCTAGTTCAGTATTTTGAAGTAAAAGAGTTCTCTTTTTCATAAAGGTTCTTTTAGCTAGTGCTATTCTGATTTCATCATCATTCTTGCTTCAGCCATCAGTTGTAATTTTACTTGCCAAGTAGCATAATTAACTTATTTTTATCTATCGCGTCCAATCATAATTTTATATTTTACCTGCTATTATTGGTATCATTTGTTTTATTTCATCACTTTTGTCTTACTCTGATATTTATTCCAATATCTTTCTTCAGTATTTTGTTCACTCATTTCACTAACTGATTTTCATATGTCTTGAAATAAAGAGGTGATTTGCACAGCAACTTCTCGTGTAATTGTTTCAGCTAGGAGGATAATAATATCACATTCTTTTCATTTGGTGTGTTATAATATTCGCACGCTTCCCAGGACCAGAATATGTAACAACACTGTTCCCTCAAAATGATCTCTCCTCACATGCGGCACGAAGGAAACAATCTGCCTCATGGAAATTGACTCCCAAACACTAAACTCATACATTCCTCATATATGATTAAAATTCTGCTGGCTACACTTGTTGTTCTTCTAGTTCATCTGACTCCACTTCAGCTTGATTGCTTGCAAATTTTTTCTTGTTCGTCGTGGTGAAATGTCTGTGAAAGATGGCGAGAGTTAGTCACGCATGGACATTAGAGCGCTGCTACATTCCAGAGTAAAAATCCTACATTTCTTCAACAGTAGAGAGACTGATGCGATGTTAGATTGTGATTTGAAGTTTGACCTCAAGATAATAACCACTTTTACCAGCTAAAATTTTAATATTTTCTTAATACATCAAAAACATCATGTACGCAAAATGTTACCATGCCTCTAGCCTTGCTACGATAAACACAGTCACTCCTTCACAATCGTTGGATACATCCAAATTTTCACGGCAGAATAATTCCCTGCTGCTGTCCAATTTTGCAGGCATGGACTAGCGATCTATAACAAGGGAATGTGGTGGATGATTGGATGCACAACTGTGCATATTCATTACTTCATATACCCTAATAATAAACGCCACACGAGAGGCAATTAGAGTAATAAAGATGGATTATTACTAAACCGCAGGTATTGATAAATATTAATGCGGCCATTGGTCATTTTATGTGCGTGCAAACGGTTAATATTAGGACAACGTTTCGGCTGATTATCCCTGTGTTTGTAGGTGGTATGAAATTAATTTAACACTGTCGGTAGCAATAGCGCATAATGTCTCTCACGACTGACCACAATCCAACGGCCCGCATCGAGAACTTCGGCTGATGAATCGTTCACAGAAGCTTCAATACGGAGTACCATAGATATAATAACCAGATTATATTTCAGTTGTGGTTGACAATTGTTCTAAAGAGCTTCGCGGTCTATTTGTGTATATGCAAATATTATTTTGACGAAAAAAAAACAAAAAACAAGGAAACAGACCGCTTCATAGTCATAAAAGAATAATTCACACATTTTAAATTTAGAGCGTTTTTTAATTTTAGTGTTGGTTTCAAAAGTTCGATTGTGTTTTATTAATTAAAAAACTATATTTCGTAGCTGGTGGTGCCTGCAACATCATCCACGCAATTTAAGATAAACTTTCGTAGAAATGTCTAGCGTGGGAAAAAGCAAAGGAGTAACCCTGGGTTTGTCACCCCCCTCTTAGTTGGTTCTCCTCCTTTTCTTTCAAACTTATCTTGCACACAAATGTTTAAAACACTTTTTTATGGTTTTACGCCTCCTCGATATAGAGGTCATTAGAGGCGGTAAAGAACTCGGGTCAAGGAACAGGAAGGAGTTCGGTCATGGCCTTTTGAAGGAAGCATCCCGGCATTCGACCGGAGTGATTTGGGTAAACCATGGAAAACCCAAATCTGGATGCCCGGACGGGGATTCGAACCCGCGTCAACCGGAATGCGAGGCCAGAGCGTTACCGCTTATCCACCACGCTTGGTTTAATCACGTTTGGCGCATCAATTGCTTCTATCAGCTCTTGAAACTCCACATAATTCTGAAGATTATATGGTTAAGGATGACTCCAGGCACATTACAATATTGTTCCCTTAACTACTTTGCAAGCACGAGGGCTTGGCGTGTGTACGAACAGATTGCTCTGCTTGTAAGTATAAAAATGCTTAGACTCTATTATAGAATAGTTGAATTAGTGACCTCTTTTATAATTTCACAGCGTGTCATTGTCACATAGAAAAATAATCTAAGCTATCACTATCACTACACGAGTTATCGTTGAAATTGTTGGTTATTGCTTGATCCGTGCGCACACATGCAAAAATTCCAAAATACAACACTTTGACCTCGTATCATGTACGATCAGCCAAAACATTATGACCACCTACTTACTTGCATATTTGTCCACATTTCAAAAGCAATACGGCAACGATTTGGCGTAACATAGGATTTCTACAAGCCCTTGGCAGGCTTCTAGAGGAATCTGACACCAAACTTCTACGCACAGGTCACGAAATTACGGACCAACGGTTTGTTGGCGTGGCGTCTCAGAACGAGCATTTCGAAAACCGAGAGTCTGGTCGGCTGTTCGCGTGCTACTGTAGTGAGCATCTATGGAAGGTGATTGAAGGACGGTGAAACCACAAGTAGGCGATAATGTGGTGGAAAACCACGCCATATCACAGAACTTGGAGGCCGGAGGCTTTCCCACTCTGTAAAGCAGAATAGGGAGTGATCTGTGGCAGATCTGATGGAAGAGTACAATTCTGGTACTTCGAGAAGTGTTTCAGAGCATTAGAATAGCGATTCTGACACAGATCACTCCCTATTCTGCTTTACAGAGCGGGCGAATCTCCGACGTCCACGTTCTGTGATGTGGCGTGGGTGTCCACCACATTGTCGCCTACTCTTGGTTTCACACTTCAAACGTTTTCCATTCATGCACACTACAGTAGTACGGGAACAGCCGACCAGCCTCTCCGTTTCCGAGATGCTCGTTCTCAGACGCCGCGCCCACAAACCGCTGGCCCGTAATTTAAGTAAATTTCGTGACCTGTGCTTAGAAACCTGGTCTCAGATATCTCTATAAGTCTACCAAGGACTTGCAGAATCCATGCTACGCCTAATCGCTGCTGTATTGCCTTCGAAAGGTGGACCAATGTTTTGGCTGATCAGTGTATGTTACTGATAAGCCATTACTGTCTTAAGTTACACTGAAAGCCAATCATTAATTTTTTGTGTGAAGTGCGCGTACACAGACAAAGAATCAAAAATTGATGGGTTTGTCCTCTGTGTCACCGAGAACTATGTTACTGATCTAGATTAAAAAAAAGTGCCCTACATGTTAATGATGATATGAACAATCACTATGTGAAATTTCGTTGAAATGGGTTCATTAGTTTTTGCGAGTTGCACGCTCAGATATACCTAAAGGCCCCTTAGACCAGGGGTGGCCAACCTGAGGGCCGCGAGCTTCGTTATACTTTTACAAAATATGTTTATTTTATAATTGCCGAAGTAGTGAAAACCAATGTGTTAAAAAATAAATTATTTTTGCACCCATAAATTTACTTCTAGTATTATATATTTCTTTCCAATGTGCGTTTAGTATCATTATAATAATATTATCTATATTTACATGTAAGAATAATAGTAAACATAAATAATAACACATTAGGTTTCAATTTTTCGCTCCAAAAAACATCTATAGTGGGTCTAAATCTAATATGGGTATATATAACTTTATGTGCGGCCCCTTTATATGAGTTATGATGCATTCACAAATTGTCCCGCAAGACCCCTGCTTTAGACGATCCGACCTGGTGTCACTAAGTCGGGGTCACGCCTCTGCGGCCCTGAAATCGGGTCGCCTAATGTGAGCTCCGGGTAACGCGACCAGGCAGGGAGATCGGGTAGGAATGCCATCCGTTGTAGGGTGAAAAGGTGGCGGTAAGTCCGGCTGCCACCACTATGCACTGAAAACTGGCCGTGTAAAGCCTCACCCAGATTGTTCTCACACTGCCTGGTACCTGTTTTATTTTTCAGTTGTCTTGTACGGTATTATTATTATGAGATGGATGCATTTGATCAGCAAGAAAAAGAATTATTGGTAGAGTTGCTTGAGGTGCACAAGACCCAGAAAGTTTTATGGGGCATCATACTTACCCTCTATCCTAACAAAGAAGCAAAATCTCTGGTATTTCATTCTATATGAGAAGTGTACCAACCCCTAAAAACCAACAGCAACCAGATTGTTGCACAAGTTTCTGGAACCGTGGTTGACATCATTGATGGTGATATAGCAGTACTATACTTCAAATATTCGTACATCCTCCCAGTGGCAAAAAAAACTGAAGCGTGACAACCTTTCTTCTGCGGTCACTGTTTCACGCAACACGATAGCTTTCTTGTCTATGGAAGGATTTATTAATTTCAAAAGATTAGCAAAAACTTCAGGTATCATCCACAAGAAATTCTGGAAATCTTCACCACCCAACTCATGTAGCGTTCTAATGTGACTGAAACTATGCTTTTGCAAATATACATTCTTGGTCCACGTCTTTCTCTTATTCCTGGGCCTTTCGCACAATGTAAAAGCAGTCAGGGTTACACCAAGAATTTGTGGTTTTGATAAATATCGATCCGTATTAACTATTACGAGTAGAACATTAACAAAATTCTATTACTATGAAATGGAACCTACAAATTTCAGAGAAAGACGGATATACACGCTGTGATAGCACCGAACTAAAGAGATCCGGCCGGCCGACTGGTTGTCTAAATACAATACGCAGCAGACGGGAGGAAAGTGAGATGGGAAATGGGACCAGAACCAACTGATCGGGAACGTGTCGTTTAAAGACCCTTTAAATTAACAAATTTACGGTTTTGTCCTAACTATGTTACTAATCTCAATAGAAAGTATACTGATGTTATCTGGTTACATAAGCTATTCGCCAAAAGAGATAAAATTTCGATATTTACTGTTTTGGAACGTTAGGCGTCCGTTGCTAATCTGATAAAAAGTATCCTATATCCTAACCAGTGACAAAAATTATTACTGTAAGCAATTTCGTTAAAATCCATTCCTTAATTTTTGTATTCTGAGGCGACAGATACAAAAATTTCAAAATTTGCAGTGTCATCGGGAAGTATATTATTAATATAGCTAAATCTATCCTCTATCCTATAAGCTATCACTATGTACAACTTCGTTAAAATGAGTCTATTAGTTATTGCGTGATGCGATAACATGCAGATAGTCTGGCAGCGTATGTAAGTCACTATCAAATTGTATCTGTAATGCTACACAAAAGACTTTGTCTCTCTCGCTGGCAGTTTGTGTATGATATCTTCTAAATAAAACAGTAAACTTCCGTTTATTCATATAACATTAGGAAGCATATAACAATTTCATCAAAAATGCGCTAGCAAATATCAGTTGTTCGTTCATTTAAATTGTAATCAAAGTTGATACTAAAATCAATAAAAATGCAGTGACTGAAAATATATTTCATATCGCAAATGCACTTCCACTGAAAAATTGTGACGACACTGTTTAACGTCAAATATTGTTCTATAAACTGCCTACCTCACCTCCGACAGGGAGGTGTCCAATCCGCTGTTTGAAGGTTTATTCAATTTTTAATATCCGCTTTGAGCGAAAAATATTAAATGCTCTTTCCTGGATCAATACGTCACCTTCTTTGAAGAATAAAAATTTTCCTTCATATTAGTTTTACTGTACGTATTCGCTGTTTCGTTTTTATTAAAAAGTTCCCAGAGAACAGTAAATTAATTAATTACTTTAAATGCTCATGTTAATTTACTGACGATTTCAAGATGATATCGCATCCATTCTTTATCACAATTATTGTTCCCATGTGTAAATAAAAGATAATACTGCACTCAGTATTACAGAAATAATAACTCCGAGCGACAAAGTTTATCTGCAAACAGCTTTTAATTGCTTTGCCGTATTTAGCTGCAGAAATTTTCTTCCTCTGCCAGTTGGGTCCAGCCCCCAGCGTTGACCTCTGTGAAGAAGCAATATGAGGGTGACTATGGGGTGAGAATGGTCCTGTTTATCGTCCGGAGGGCAATCCACCCGGGAGATGCCGGCTCTTCCTCCGGTAATGAAAAGCGCTTAAATTACCGCATTAGGAGGGTTAGCGACCGCCGTCCTGCTGCCTTGGGGAACAAACATGGCCGTCGCAAAAAAAAAAGGCGAAGAGAGCGAAAGAAAACTCAGACTGCCGCACGCAGCGCGTTGTTGCTTTGTTTCGTCCTCAGCACGGCAGCTAACAACAATAGCGACTGCAGCGCTTGCCCAGATAACGTCGCAAGTTGGCAACACTGGTCACGTACAACACGGCGTGGCGCTGCTAGCCCGTCGTTTGTTATCTCTGGAGCTGCCGCAGACAAGCTCGCTTCGCTGAGAAGTAACGTTAACTGAAGAGCGGAGAGAGAGCGTCTTAATTGAACTTGACTGAACAATGACGACGTCTTAGGGACCATCAGAGTAAGTGGAGGAGACATAACGCGGAAAATACGACCGGTTGTTTTATCTCGCTAAATAGTTTAGGTGCTACATCTGTCAGTTACCCTTCCTTTCATGGAAAGTTGTATATGGATCATTTTGCTGCGAGTTCTTACGTTTACAGTTTAGAAACGTCGTTTTTAAAGACCAAATTTATTATGACAACCGAAGAAAACACCAAGAGCAATATGGATCCCACTGCGTTTTAACCATAAAGCGTTTATTCACAGTTTCGCCCGGAATTTAAAATGTATATGAAATAGACTTTCATCAAATATTCCTGGTGTGGAAGTAATTCATTCTATCAAAAAATTTCTGAAACCTTTCAAGAAAAATAAAATAGTATTCAGGCGAATTTTTGTACAGCTAAATTTGCAATTACACAAAGAGTTAAAAGAACGTACGAAATAAAAAAATATAGTTCAGAGAAGGGATTGAATTCAGGGCCCTTATCACGGAAACACGACTCCTCATCCACATTTCTTCTTTTTTTTTTCCTTCAACATTTATTTAAAATCAATTTATGGATACAATTTGATACCAACATTTTCATTTTTACCTTAGTAACTCATTATGAGGAATGGAAACACAGTTAATACAGCGGCTTTTCCATTGATACGCAGTCTGCGATGTGAAGTTTTACAATTTTTAATCCTCGATTTCTCATTAAAAAAACCATTCTGATTCGAGCTATTTAGTCAACTTCTTGCGAACCTACAGAAAGAAACGAAATATGACGTTAAAATTTTTTGAGAATAAGACTACATTTTCTTGCTCCGCCGGTGGGACATGTGAAGTTGTAATACATACCGCAAATTTCAAGATCCTAAGGTTTCACATTGTTCAAAAGCTATTAAATTCTGTTCTGTAATTTTTTCGTGCTGCCTAGTGTTGTAAAAAAAAAAAGAGTTTTTTTTTTTACTTGAAAAAAACATGAAAAAAACTGTGAAAAAAAACAGGTTTTTTTTCTGGGACACGTTTTTTTTTATAACTACTAAATCTCAAACGTATAAGGCATTTATCGTTTAATATGACTGTTTTAGAGCTTATTCTAAGTACTTATCATAATTTTTAAATCTACTATATTTTTCTGGTTCAGTAGGGGAAAAAAAGGAAAATATTTGCAACATGACTCAAGTTTTCTTTTACGAACGGGGACTTCTCGAAGAGGCTAGTTTGCACGAGAATCCCCGTTCCCCGTTGTTTGGGTTGATACTCACTATTCTATTTGCCAGCCCTATGAATTCATCTGTAGACCTACAGATCATTTTAAAAAAATAGGAATTTTAAATTTATCTACACTTTTTGCTTCTTTTTATTACTTATTGTGCTTTCCTTATATTTGTATTCTTGTCAGTGGCGTAGCTAGGTGAACAAGGGCCCAAGTGCGAAAAAAATATTTATTTTGGGCCCTCAGGCCAGATGGGTGACCTTTTTTTGCTTTTTGTTGCTGGTAGGGGCCCCCTGAGCTGAGGCTGGGGGCCCCTGAGTTGTGCTTGGGGGCCCTCTGAGCAGTGGTTGGGGGCCCCTCAGGAGCAGTGAGGGCCTCTAAGTGAGGGGGCTCCTTGTGTCTCAGGGGTCCCCTTAGACGACGGGTAAAGCTAAAAAAAAAAATTAAAAAAATGCCGGTTTGCCGTGGAGACCCTTGGCCCCTCTGAACTGCGCTAGGGGCCCCCTGAGGTATGCTTGGAGACCCCTGAGGTATGGTTGGGAGCCCCCTTGAGCGTAGGGGCCCTGATTCACTGCACCGCCTAGCCCCATAGTAGCTACGCCCCTGATACTTGTTAAGCTCTCAGCGTATAGTGATACTGAGTCATTAAAATGTCAGTAATTATGAATAGTTTCCTTGCAACCGTTGGCCTAAACCAACGATTGAAAAAGAAATAAAGCTCCTATTTTGTATGATAATAGATTTAAATTCAAACTTAAAAGACCGTAATACAGAACTATCGGCGCAGTCTTTATGCACAGTGTGTACTTCGCTCATAATTTAAAATTGCGATCTCAAAATCTTTTGCGTACAATACAAGAACAACCAGTAAAAGAAAATGTAACTATTTCTGAATTTATGGATCTAGAGTAGACAGAAGAAGAAACAGAAAATTCCGACACCGACCGAAATAGTGTTGGTAGTGCTGATACTAGTGAATGTGGTACTGACATAGAGGATGAATAAAATTATGTTACCTACATATATACATTTATGAATCATTATGTAAGACATTATAATTCAGTAAGCTGTAAAACACACAAGTAAAATATAAGTTTCGTAAATAAAACTATAATTTATCAAATATATTGTTTTCTGGGGGGGGGAAAAAAACCCACAAAAGAAAAAAAAGGGTGCTAAGTTTTTTCATCATGTTTTTTTTTTCACAAAGCTGAAAAAAATTTTTTTTTCAATTTGCAACATTAGTGCTACCGCAATAAATAAACAATTCGGTCCGCTGGAGATTAATAATTAGAGAGAGAAGATAGAGATTTACACATTGTGCTGTGCTAAGTGTCTCTGTTGTATTGTTGAACTATTCGTAGATGCGTTATCGTTAGAAAGGGGGTTACTACATTAAGACGAGCCACTTAGATCTGTTGTTTATTCCGTACGCCTCTGTTAATAAATAAAGAATTGTAAGACGTCGGCGGGTTTGTTCTTTAAGAGTCATAAAATAATTGTCTCATATTCAGGTACACGTACATCGTTATATTTGTAGGTCTGCATCCTAAATCCCATTCAAGGAAAACCATATTACATATTTACTTTTTTTAAGCAACGTCCTAAACTTTTGTGGTTTTATGTTACATTTCTACATTCGTCGCTATTCCGCAGCAAAAAATACCTTGACTTCCGATTGCCCTCCTTTCTGTGAGACACACTTTATTTGAAGAGTATTTCGTTTTATATATAGTACGACTGAACCTTCTGAAATTAATCATGCACATTTCAGTTTTATTTTCCAATCTTTACTACATTTCCATAAGGTTTAGTTGCTTATTTCTGTGATAGCCTCACATCGTCGACAAAGCTGTTCGGTATTTGATGATTTTCTGTGGTTCCTTCCTTCCTTCCACAAAGATTCACTAACTGTTGAATTCTTTTTCGACTTTCTGCTGAAATACATTTCGAAATATAGTCTGCACCTTCCATTCTGCATGCGATGTAAGCCAGTAAATGGTTTGAATGCTATGTGAATATGTAAATCCACCTATACTTGTTGGACACCAATTTATTTTTTTATTTTATTTTTTATTATTAATCTTTTTTTTGTTATGCTTTTCCATCTCGTCAACATCGAGGTCATTGGAGGCGCGAAAGGACTGAGGACAAGAAACTGGAAGGAATTCGGCAACTGCGTTTTGAAGACAGAATCCCGGCATTCACCTGGAGTGCTTTGGGAAAACCCAGATCCGGATGCCCTGGCGGTGTTTCGAACTGGCTTCCTCCCGAATGCGAGATCAGAGCGACACCAGTTTATGTTAAACGATACAAAAGTCGAATTTTATTAGAATTTTTCTAGTGCATAATTTTCTGTCAATGGTTGTGGGGATCAAATATGTCTATCCATAACTAACAAAGTGAATGTCTAGATGCCAGTGTCTTTACGAGCATGGTATGCATTAATGCGTGCTTTATTACTGTGTTTTTGCTCACAAACTTCTCAAACGGGAGTATGTGCTCAAGCCCAACTTGCAGTTCTGTTTCGGAACCACATAGCCCACAGTAAATTTTTGCGTTTAATTCAGGTGGATATTTGCTTCGTTTCTGCAAATTCTGATTATATTTACTAACGTACGGATTCTTAAATGCTTTACAGAATTAAAAATGAATGTGTACTGATACAATGCTTTTATATCAGGAATATACCACTCTTTATTTTAAAAAATAGGATAACATAAATTGCGTGTTTCTTGTGAGAGAGTGAGGTCTCAGTTTTGAATATTCCCCTGACTATACCACCAGCAGGATATATGTCTAAACCGGTTGCATAACTAGCAGAAGGAAATGAAGAGGTGAATCATTATTACGTTCGGATGCATATTCGTTTTCAGAAAGGCAGCTCTTTAACATGCTCGGCCGAAATACCGGGTTTCATATTAACTATCGTCTGCAATCACTGCATAGACTCTCTGGAGCTATCCTCTTTAGAGTCGTGGTCCTCGGCGTGAACTGTGATTTGTGGCTGTAGGAGCGCGAGGTACACTGTGTTTACAGAAGCGAGTGATGTGTTGGCTGCACTGCCGGTGTGCTATTGTAGGATGATCTCACTTGGATCGTTAAATAGAGCAACGTAGTGCTTGCCCTACTCAGGAGGCTAAATGTATTTAACCTGTCGTCCTGCGTGAACTACAGATCAGATCGAGCATGTAGCATCGTCGGTTTGAGTTTTTGCGTCTTTCTTCATCATACACACGTGGGTTAACAGAATGAAGCACACACGCTACTGGTTACGGTCCTGGACCTCTAGCGTTCTCCTCAGATTTGAGTTCTTTTTATCTATGGATGCTATCACTGAAGAATTTCTCCTCTTGTACAGTACATATAAAAGATACCAAAAGAACTAACGTACACTTTACGATTACGGTATTTCCTTTTTTTCGTGAAGGAGAAAATTTTTGAAAATTTTACCCCTTCCGCTAACGTAAAACTCAGCTCTGTTAAAGAATTATGCAGCATCAATATAGTGAAACATCAGTTATATCTTAAAATGCCTCATGCAGTTATATCATTCAAAAACATCTATTTTCTTTGACAGTCGTATCTTGTAGCCTAGAAATTTATTAAAGATGATATTTTAACAACTTTGTTGTTTAACTTGAGTCAAGTGTTCTCGTCTGTTGTTTTGTCACGTATATAAAAAAAAACTGATTTTTTATTCGACGTTTTAAGTGAGTATCTCAAAATAGTAACACTACTGCTAAAGAAGATCATCAGCATTTTTTAATCTCGCCTCGACTAGAAAAAACATTTTTTAATATATTTCTTTAATTTTTGATGGAGATGCGTGTCTTGTAGACACAAGCCAGTGAACTATTTTGAAGCGAGCAGAAGAAATTGAACGTTGCCGCAATTTGTCTACAAATATCGTAAGTCCTATTTACAGTATGAATGTTTTTGAAACTCACTTACAGCACCTATTTTTGCTGTCATCAGTCTCTTAACCGACTTGATGCAATTCTCAATTCCTTCTTATCTTGCGCTAACCTCTTCATCTCAACATACATCTTCAATTATCTGCTTCATATATTCAAATCTTTGTGCGTCTCTACAGCTCTTATCTCCGACTGCTCTTTCAACTAACAAATTAACCAATCCCGCATGTCTTAAAATATGACTTACCATCCTGCCTCTTCTTTCTGTAAGACTCTTCCACAAACTTCTTTCCTCGCCCATCATTTATAAAACACGTTCATTTTGTACTTTCCGCCTCTATTGACGTCGACGAGGCGTAAAGCCTTAAGTAAAAAAAAAATGTACTGTATCTGTCCATTTAATTTCAGCAAACCTCTATAACACCTACTTCTCAACTGCATCAGTTTTCATTCTTTCTGGTATTTCTAAAGACCATGTCTCGCTACCAGGAAGAGCTTTGCTACATAAATAGAGTTTTAAAACATTCTTTCTGAGTCTTAAATCAATATTTGAAACTAAAATATTTATCTTCTTCATGTAAGCTCTTTTCACTATTGCTATTCTGCGTTTAAACATCATTCTGCTTCGGCTATCATCTGTAATCTTACTTCCTAATTAGCATAATTATCTTATTTGTTCTATCGCATCCGATCCTATGCTAACAGTTATGTGAATGCAAATTAAAGATTCTTTTCGCCTCTTCACTCGCAGTTCCTACCTTTAAAACTGTTAGCAAAGAATTCATACAACCGCTCGTTGCGTTAATGGATAATTAATTACATTTTTTCTAATTACAAACAACACCGCTGCAGGGTTTGTTCCTTCGGCGATCAATCACAATGACAAAATAAATTACGGCAAAAAAAAGTTAGAACCATCTCCCGTGCAGCCCACAAAGAGCCAAATGATAACGAAAATGTGTTGACAGCGCGAAATTTCATACATTCTGTTTAGCTATTCAAAATGTTTTATTATTTTTTTGCATAATGTAAACGTCAAATTGAAAATGAAAGAGTTGCAGTTAATGAACCGACGGGGAAACTGCTGCGGACAGAAAAACAGATAAGCTGTCCAACGCAACGGATGTGTGCTGTTATTTGTAACATCGTTTTTGTTGGCAGCCCTGCGGCGAACGAATCGGAAACATTGGTGCGACGCTCCGCCTCGCACGATCGATTTTGAGTCTTGTTCCATGGCACTTCGTAACGTAAACATGACGCGAATTTTCATTTACAGAGAGCGAAATCGGTGCAGTGTCTGATCAAATACTATCTGGTAACGCAACTGAAAGGAAAATTACATAACCCTTTCAGAAACTAGGCATTTTGTAGAATGATTATTAATTTCACTATGGTGCAAGTGCTTGATTTCTACTTCCATCTGTTATTTGATTAAAATGCAACTTTTATGTACAATTATAGCAGCAGGAAACGAATCTGCCGAGTTTTCTATCAAATAATAGGCGCAAGTATTTTTAATTAAATTTTCAAAAAAATTTAAAAAAAACATTTGCTTTCACTTGTTTTTTAAATAAATTATAATTCATTTTAAAGAGAGACATTTAAAGAACATAAAAATGTTTGGGTTTCCAATGTAAATGTAACCGCAAGTAGGAGTTGCGAACTGTTAAAGTTATCTTTTTTTTTAAACTGCTTAACGTCTCTTAACAGCGAGGTCTTTAGAGACGGGAAAGGATGGGGAGTAAGGAATGGGAAGGAATTCGGCCATGGCCTTTTGAAGGAAGGATCCCGGCATTTGCCTGGAGTGGTTTGGGAAACCATGGAAAACCCAAATCCGGATGCCCGGACGGGGATTCGAACCGCCGTCCTCCCGAATGCGAGGCCAGAACGCTAACCGTTAAACCACCACTCTCGGTAAAGTTATTACATATCTTTAACAGCTGACAATCCCTATTTGCGATCACTTTTACATAAATAACTAATTTTTTAAGTTCTTTACATGTCTTTCTTTAAAATTAATAACAATTTATGTAAAAAAATAAGTTAACAAAAAATTGAAAATTTAATTAAAAATACTTGCGGCCTAATTTTGATAGGCAACCCGTCAGAATCGTATTCTGCTACCAGTAATTATACAAAAAAAAAAGCCTTTCAATCAAATAACAGATAGACGTAGAAATCATACAGCCGGATATTAGGCTATTTGTTTTGTTACATCTTATTTTGGCTTAAGTTATGATTTTAAATTTAACTTCACGTTAGCGACTTTGATCCAACAGTTGATACTTTTTATCTTAAGTGAAGTTAAAGCTCAAAGCTACGAAGTTATTTTTTATATTAAATTTTTTTACAGTAAAACACTTAAACTTGTGGAAACAGAAGAATTTCAATCAATAATTGTTTAAATTATCGCGAATTTTCCATACGAAACACGATATTACTTCAACTACAATATTAACGAAAAAATTGTAACCATTTAACCAGTTCCCACATCACATACATATATTTAATTTATTTTTCAGTGACGATGGAGCAATTGCTCCGGTGAATATTTCCCTAAACATCTGCTCTCCCATTTTAAAAAAAATCTATAACTCATTGATTACAATATCACCACCCAAGACTTTAAATCTTTACAAATTTTATTTTAATTTGTTTCAGTGTCTCTGGTAAATTGTCCATCATTTTCCTTGATATTTTTTTTCATATCCCTGATCCATTTATCCACAAAGGAAAATTTAAAAATTTTCCCACCGCCTTACTCCTGAAAACCAGTGCCAGCGTGTGCCATGGTCCTATCTTCCTCCCATCCACTTCTAATTCTTCTACCAAGCCTCAACACCAACATACGTCTCGTACACTCCAAACACTCTCTTCCCCCCCCCCCACCTTTTCCTATCTACAGATAAAGCCCAACCTAACTACTTTATCATAACAATTCAATTTTGTGTTCTGCCGTAATTTCCAAATGCGGACCCCATGTTACACCTATTCAAGCAATGATCTGACCAAGGGGTTTTTTACTTTATGCCTCGTCGGCGTCGAAGTCATCTGTTACTGCAAAGAAAGTAAGTAAGCAACGGGAAGGGATAGCCTTTTAAAGGAGCCATCCCGACATCCTGGATTGATTTCGGGGAAACCGAAATCTGCATGGTCGGACCAGGATTCGAATCTGCATCCGCCCGAATACGAGGCCAGAGCTTTACCACTCACCAAGATTTTGCAACAAAATTACCTTACTTCCCTGGTACGTCCTCTCGTGACAGTCCAGTGAACGAAGGATTTCAAAAATCTCTCTACCACCTGCCCGAGCTTACGTGGAAAATAGAGTTTAGTATCAAATGTTAAGCCAAGATATTTATCCTTCAAGTCTTCAACAAATAATTCCTTTTCTACCGTATAACCAGATCTGTGTACCTAATCAGCTCACTGTTCTTGGCATTTGTCTTCAAATCACGTTGCCCTATGCAGCTATATATCGTGTCCACATCCCCTTGTAACTTTTCACAGTCCTCTCCCATTGTAACATGTTGTATAACTTATGTCATTTACAAACAAAAAGATCAAAAAATAGAAATAGTGAAAGAATTTAAATATCTGGGGGAATGGATTAGTTGTAATCTAACAGAACACAAGACAATAGAATCCAGAAAAAATAAACTTGAATTGGCCTTCCAATTGACAAGAGGGATATACAACAAGAAACCTCTTTCGTGGGGGTCCAAAATTAAGCATTACAAAACAGTGGTAAAGCCGGAAGCATTTTACGCAGCAGAAACTCTGACCATGAATCGCATAGGGCAGATAGAACAACTGGAATTAAAAGAAAGAAAAATTTTAAGAACAAAATTTCAAGATAATAAAATAGTATACATCAAGAATGAAGCTCTATACAAAAAAATTGAAAAACTCTCAGATACTATGCGCAAAAGGAAACCAAATTTCTACGGACATCTTCTCAGAATGAACTCTGGTAGACTAACCAAACAAATTTTTATTTTTTCCGGAACCGCGTAACTAAGCCTAATTGGTTCACAGAAATTGGAAAAGACCTAATAGAATTAAAAATTACAGAAAAGTCATTACTTGATAGAACAGCGCAGATAAGATTTAAAGATGAAACGATAAGGTCCCAAGCAAAATCTAAAATAAAGTCAAAACCCATAATCTAGGAAGAGGAGAGAAAAAGGAGGTCCGAGAGGTTGAATAAATACTGGGCGCAAAGTAAGAAACAGCATGCAAAGAAATGACTGATTCTTCCAACCCCAAAGAGGGTGAAACGAAAGAAGATGAAACAATCTTTTACTATAAATCTCAACAAAAAATAATAATAATTAGAATAATAAATAGTAGTGGTCTCAAAATACTATCCAGTGGCACTTCCATTATTAAATCACTTCTTATGATATTGCATTTCCTACGCACACTCTTTGGTTTCTGGCTTTTAAGAATTGCCACACCCAGCAAGTCAATTTCCGTACACTTCAATGGTTTTTGCCATCATTTTATGGCCAACTTTGTCAAACGCCTTGGAGGTTATTAACTTATTCTCTCCTATCCAATTCAACCAAAATATCTTGCCTACCAATTAATGATGGCAAACTAATAGGCCTGCAATTTTCAAACTTGTCTGTGTTGCCGCCTTTATGGTCTAGCACTATTATGGCACTTTTCCAGTCCTCTGGTAAACATCAAGTCTACAGACTCAAACTAAATAATATTTCATGGTAATGTGCAATACATCTACAGTAATATTATCTACACCGGTATCTTTACGCTTTTTGTAGCATTTTTAGTTATTTCGTAGGATCCTCAGGATTTATTTCCAATTTTTTATTCTGCGTGTTATAATTATGTGCAAAAGCACCTCTTATTTTTCCTGTCCCATGCCTGAATGATAGTCCCTAACTACTAGTTACTTAATGACACCGTTTTCTATAAACATTCGGTATCCTCTTTATCGTCCTTCCTTCATGTTTTTAACATAGTAAAGAAATTTCTGAAAAAGTCATTGAGGAGTAGACCTGCATCCATAATATTCTTCATTAGCGAGTCTTTCCTATGACCTTACTGTCTCTTAACACTGTTATGTTCTCTTGCTAGCCTCGTTAACCTCCTCACCTCCTAGGTTTTATGTTTTTATTTATTCTCTGCTTTGTGAAAATATTTCTTGTACGTTCTTATTATTTCCTGAAACTCTTCCCACTTAACCCACTTCCTCTCCACTACACTGATATTCTCCTTCCACTTATTGAAATTTCACTGAAATATATCGTTAAATCAGAAATAAGTGTCTTTTTACTATTGTACTTATAACCGTCTTCGTTTTGCAAGAAATCCTCTCAGGTAGCCAGCCGGATAGTGTTGTGTAAACATGACGTTTCGACCGCTAGCTATGCGCCTTATGGTTTCAGGTCTCTTCTAGCTATCGCAAGCTGACTGTCACCACTGCCTAGGCTGGCTTAGCCTCCTATCGGAATTCCTTTACACATTCGATAGGAGGCTAAGCCAGTCAGCTTGCGACAGCTAGCAGAGACCTGAAACCTGATGAAGGCAGCATAGCTAGGTGTCGAAACGTCGTGTTTATACAACGCCATCCGGATGGACACCCGGGGGATTTCATTGCATCAGTAAGTCTCCATTCACACATCTTCAGTTTTGGTCACCTGGTTTACTGAACCCTGGTATATTCCCACAAAATTATAAACAGGTCTGATTACGAAATTTTACAATATTTCTATCCTCGCGTACTCTGATCTAACATTTTAGTAAAACCTCCTACTGTAAGGTAATTAGTGCTATTGTAGTTAATTTTTCTTTAATTAATTCAATCGTTCGCGAATTAAATAAATCATTATTTAATTTTTTTGTCTCCACCTAGTTTAAGATAAAAGCTTGGTCCACACCGTAAAACACGGTTGCCTGCTGAAAACCGGCGGGAATTAGGTGTTTCCAGCATTTAAATGATGCCAGTTACTACCTTTCTCGGCGGAACACTTTGCGAGTGACGTCAGCAATGTACGAGTACTGTTGACGCATGCGCAGTTAGACCTAGAACTGTCATTTAAATGCTGGCTAACACTAGTTGAGGCAGTTTTTACTCAGACAGGCATGTTCCATCAGGTATTTGAAACGTTTAGCTTGAGTTTCATGAAAAAAACTTATAGTGATTCATTTAATTCAAAAACATATGGAATTAATTTTAAGAAAAATTGACTGAAATATCTCTAATTAAGGATACTTGTAGCAAGATTTAGCTAGGTGACACGAAGGCAGTCTATGACTCTACAGCAAAGGGAGCTCCATAAACAACGTGGCTTGGTCTAGAGGGAGGGGGAGGGATTGGCCGGAAAGCTACGTGGGGCAGGGGGGGGAGGGGTCCTAACCAGGCCACATAACTTTCCATTCATATGATTTGTAACAGCTAAACTGAGATACAAAACACTAAACAGCATGTAAATATTTATTTCCGTCATTTAATTTTCTCCGTATGTAATTTACGATAGTCTAGCAGGAGAAATCAATAGGGAAAAAAGCTACGTGCTACGTGACTGGGGGGGGGGGGGGAGGGGGGAAGGGGTGTAGAGACAATAGTCACGTCGGACTACGTGGAGGGAGAGAGGTGCATAAGAGGCCCAAATGGAGCTACGTGGTTTATGGACGCTCCCCAAGCTACTGCCAGTATCGTAATTAGATGACGGTCTGAATTACGTAGGCCGATCTTGAACTGTTAAAATTAGAGTAAGGAACTGTAAAAATTGTGTTACATGCCTAAATTTGACTGAGGACTATTGAGTCAGGCACATAATTACTAAACTGAATCATTAGGATACTAACAGAGAAGAGGTAAACCCCACGTTTACTTCGATCATTGTTTTTCTTGGCCTCCTTTTAGATATGATACCCATTGACTTTATTTGTAGTGTAATTGCAACAAATACATGTGACTGGAAGCAATATTTAGCTACAACTGACTGTGGAAGACGGTATTATTTTAAAAGTGCTGCAACAGCTTAGCGGCTGCCCAAACCGGGATATAAAGGCAGCCTCGCGGAATTGTGATCTGACAAACAACTGAACTGACCCGCCAAGCAGTGGGGTGCGAATTACGTACAGCGCCTTTGCATACTGTCTGCCTGCGATGGTATACGGTGTGGTGGTGAGATATACTGTGCCACATCGAGCCTACTGCGTGTCTCCTGTACCTTCCCGGGACACTGTGCATCTGAACACAGACACGTACTTGCCTCGGCGACAAATCACAATTATTATCTCTGAGAGATGGTATTAGACTCGAGGGAACTTGACGTTGTGCAATCCCTCTGCGCCCGAAACGTCGCATACGAGTTGTATGTATGAGTGCGTGCGTGTGGAAGGTTCCAGTGCGTGATAACGAGGTTCTCTCCCGTCGAGGCGAAAATTATATCCCCTGGTAGCAGAGTCCTCGCCCCACAACTCTCCCAGCGCGCATAAACTTTTTCCTCCCATGCCGCTGGCAGTGATTTTTTTTATCCACCATCGACGAGCCCGTTTCGAAGGCTAGTAAAAACGATTATAATTCCGACGCCGCTACGAGTTTGTCAATTAAAAATGAGCGCCGGAAAACGGTAGTGGTGCGATGCTCACGTCGCTGATGGAAATTAATAAAGCGGGTTTTTTGGACTGCCGCCATTTTGCTCTGGTAGGAGCCAGTTAACCGCTTCGATCGATGTTCATTCGATTTGCTGTCTCGATTTTTCACTCCCCTTGCTCGATACTTCGTTATAACATAACACGTACGCCCGTTGGGCAAAATTAATTTGCAAGTTTCCGTGCTTCAACATCGTTAAGTGATGAAGTGGTAGCGTCCTGAAAAGGATGTATGTTGGTCGATTTATTGCGATCGACTGTAACATGCCCATCAACTGCGACAAAAAATTTACTTTTTGTGTATTGTCACCTGCTTAATGAGGGATTAGATACGACACATGTGCATTGCTTTACATCTAATCAAAGTTTCCTGCACCTTTTAAGTCCTGATTGATTTTCACATGATTTGGTATCCTTCCTTATGCTAGTCAGAAAATTTTGTACTAGTTTACTTGGTTTAAAAGTTATGAGCTATAATTAACCATTAAAACAAACGTAAGTCTGAGCAATCTCAGTGAGTTCAATACAGTTCTGTTTCATGATATACATATTTTTTCTTAAAAATACAAAATTATCTTTGACAATAACGAAACAAAATACCAGGAAAAAGCCGGAACATTAAAAGACTCATCCTAAAATCAAAGCAATTGTTAAGAAACACACCCAAAGTTAGCAAGGAATTATACCGAATTGTTACTCCTGCAAGGTTGAAATACATAATTAAAATGCTTCATCTCTAGATTTAATTAGCTCCTGAGTCACTAAAAACTCTCGTACAAAGTACAGTCAGTCTTTACCAGAACTAAGAACTGAAAACAGCCTTGCTACTTACCAAAACTGCTTCAGATTAATATTCATAAGACTTTGAATGAGAATAAATTAGGTTCTTTCTCAAAAATACTTCTAAGTTCTAATTTACTAATACGGAAAGTAATGAAGCAACACTGAAAACTTACCTATTTATCAAACTGGAACAATTTTCAGTATTTCGGAGAAAACTTCGGGTGAAATATATATCTAGCTAAATGAGTAAACATATTGCAACTGATGTTAAATTATTGAATTTCTCACGGTGTTAAAATCCCTATTAAAAAAATGCTGATAACGTGTTCTAAAAGCGAAAAATAATTCCCAAATGAAGTCTAATGAAAAGAATGTTCTAAAAAAATACAAATTCCACACAGCGACTACAGGCAGTGTATTAATTAAAGTAATTAAAGTAATTATCCTTATATTAATTCCCATTTCTTTTTTACTCCTTCCATATCACGTATATCACTGTATTTAGCAATTACATCTCAGATCTGATGGTTACTCAACAGCAAAAATAGTTTCACTGTAGCCAATACAAATTACTGAATAAAAGCTAACAAATGTATTCAATATGCTATGTATAACTAACACCTGATATCATAACTGACTCAGAATCCATCAGATCTCTAGTTCTTGCATTTCGTTTGTCAGCTTTTCCTAGTTCTTTTTTTTCTTTTAAATTAGTCACGGAAATTTAAGACCACGCCGACGATTGTTGTTATTGAAGGCGATCTGTCCACACAGAGAGAAATGAGAATTTGGGCCTAGCAGATGTCGAAATATTGTTAATTTGTTGTACTGTCAGTGAAAACTGCAGAAAACGTCCTAAAGCCGTAGTCCAAACGGCCGGTACGAATTACGTGATGAGGTATGAACTCGTATAATCCTTATCTCCAAATCTATATCTGTACTCCGCAATTCTCTAAACTGTGTAAACAAAAACGTGTGAGGTCATCTAATAGTTACCTAAAATATACAACCTGGCAAACAGAATAAAAATAACATGGTTTACTTATTATTATAAGAAAATCAGTTACTTAGCATTAGAAACGATATCCGTGAGGAAAGAAAATTTACTAGTCCAAGACTATATTGCATGTTATGAATTGCTAAAAGAAAAAATTTAACAAAAACCACGAAAAATGTCTAAAACTATTGTGTAACGTATTTCGGATGTGCGAGGGCTGCCAACCGCAGCTGTTTTTGTCGCTCACTGTAGGTGGTCGCGGACGCCAGGTGGGGTGGAAAAAAATGACAACAGGCGCTGCGATGTATTCCACAGGAGACGTCGTCGACTGGTGGCTCGTGCAACATTCAAACGGCCGAAAAAGGGATTTCCGCTCCGTCGTGACGGACAGCCGTGCCATGAAATATTTCCAGAGCCCTGCTCACAGTTCACACTGCCTTCTCTTGATTTACTCGCTTCCATCCTCACCCACGTGTGGCTTATTTAATTAGGCACCACCGGCTAGCTAGGAAACACAGTTACGTTTGGCGTCATACGCTTTTTACGATGATTGGCGTCAGTAAGTTTGAAGGTTTTCTTTCCCATCGTTGTAGAAAATGCAGCCATGACGTTACTGCAATGATTTCTTGTTACTGTGCCACCCTTGTGTACAGGGAGAATCTGTTTACGATTGATCTATAAACAGTTCCAAAAATTCCTCTAAAGAAATATCTCTAGAAAATCACACTTCAACGCACCATTCACAATATATACAAAACAATGAAGTTCTGTATTTTAGTTTAGCTGTAAAGTTAAAAACATCAGTAGAAATCAATCGGTATTCACGTAAAACGAGGTGCTGAAAATTTCATCAAAAATAGAAGCAACTAACAAGACGTCAAAGAATGATATGAGCACGGCTAGCGTTCTGGCCTCGCATTCGGGAGGACGGCGGTTCGAATCCCCATCCGGGCATCCCGATTCGGGTTTTCCATGGTTTCCAAAATCACTCCAGGCAAATGCCGGGATGCTTCCTTCAAAAAGCCATGGCCGAATTCCTTCCCATTCCTTGCCCCCCATCCTTTCCCGTCTCTAAAGACCTCGCTGTTAGAGAGACGTTAAGCAGATAAAAAAAGACACGGTATCTATGACAGTAAAAGAGCCTCTGCATCAGTTCAGCAGTACTGTCAGCAAATTATGCATCCACATCCACGACTAATGAGGTCCCATGGCCTTTGAACTATTACTCCGCTCAAAGCTTACCTGGTGGATAGAACGAATGGGAAGTTCCAGTCGATACCTTTTTAAGCTGGATCTTCCTACTAAGAGAAACAATACTCAAAAAGTTCAATAAATCATTGCACCAGAGCAACTCCTTGCGTTCTAATTAAAAACGCAGAAATACCGTTGTAAAATTATTAATTATTTAAATATAAACTTTCATTTCTTTTATTGTTATTTTACATTAACAACACAATTCTCAATTACATCCAAACTTCCGTACTCCACACGATCTCTGCTTCTCTCTGTTTTCTCCGCTATTTTTGTCAAAGATCTTCCTCCTCCTGTACTGTCCAGAGATTTTAATGTACTTTTCATCTGGTAATAACGATGCTTGAAATTCTTTGATGCAATACTTAAGACATAATAATAACACGATATAAAACACTTTTAGCAACACACACATATTAATTATTAATTATTTTTTAAAAAAACTAAGAGTCTGTGTATTCTTACACATCCCCTCGGCCAATTTGTCACCAAAATTTGTCAAATTTTTGTGTGATATAATTTCATTCACCACAATATATTTTCAATATATAGTTACATTCATTCATTTCCTTTACCTACTCCCGGTATAACTTTAGATCACATATATTTCTTAATCCTAACATCTTTCCTGATTTAGGATACTGGAGGTAATATGCGTGCTGATGTGGTCTCCCTACAACTATATAAGGTCCTTCATACACGTCAAAGAACTTTTTAATTTCTGCATTAATGCTGCTGGATCTTCCATGAGTCTTCACCAATACTAATTCACTTACTTTATGATTTTCGTGCACGCCGATCGTATGTCTTTTGCTGAAAGATCCTCTTCCACTTCTTGGTGAAACTATCATTTACCTTTCATTTTGACTTTTCCCTTCGTTGCTTCTTTTTCCTTGTCCTCTCCGCCATCCTTCTTCTTTTCGTATTTTATAATGTTGCGGCCTTCATTATATATATCAAGCCCTCTCTTTTTCTTCACTTTGCCTCGCGTTGATTTTTCTTCTTCATCTTCACACTTCTTCCTTATTAAGAAACATCTCACCTGGTATTCATCTTCTCTTGCCTCCTTGTCATCTACACGTGTACAGTACTCCTCTTCTTCTTCTTCTTCTTCTACATCATCTTCATCAAGGCCTTCTTCATCACCATTTCCATTAACTTCATCATCTTCTCCTTCGCTATCCCCTGCCTCTTTCTCTGCATCTTCATAATCTTCCCCAGCTTCAATGATTTCGTCCATTTCTTCCGTTTCCGACTCATAATTTCCCTCATCTTTATCCGTGAAAGTAGAAAGCATTTCACTCTTCCTCCTGGTTTCTTGGTTTATTTTCTGGTCACTGTTTTCCCATTCTTTCATATTAGTTTGTACCAGTGATATTTCATGTTTGGCTTCTTGAATGTCACTCACCAATTCACTGTTTATCCCTCTCTGCTCGTCCAGTGCTATCTTCACCGACTCCTCGCGGTTCTGCTGTTCTATCTGTATTAACTTTTGTACCTTCTTAACCATTAAATCTTCACGTTGAGAAATATGCTCATGTACTTTGTCTATCTGAGAGTTAATTTCATGAGAAATATTAGCTCTTTCCTTTCTCCATTCTATTATCGTTTGTTGGTGATTATAATTCATTTTCTGCATTTCGCGTTTTGTTTCTATTTGTTCTCTCATAATCATTGCTAACATTTCCTTTATAGAATTACTGTCGTCGTTCCACGGGTTTTTTTCCCCGCGATGCCAGTTGTTGAATCATCATCACCATCCAATTCGGTAACTGCCCGCTCCTCAACTAATTCCGAATCTTTTCCATCCATTGTTATTTACAAAATTTTCATCACTTCACAAAAATCATACACAGAGAGAGAAAAAAAAATCCGGTGTGGATTTCGAAAAACGAGAAATATCAATTAACGCAGATTTTTCTGACTTACAACGCCGTATTATCAACCAAACACCAACAGCACACACATTATCTGTACATAAATCTTTAAAACTATCTTTAAGAACCTGTATGCGTAATTAAATCTCATATTTTAACATTATACTTTTAATCAATTTCTCTCTTTTAAATTTATCTTGCAAGTCTTTACTCAAAATTAATAACTTTGTCTTCCATTCACAATATCTAAAACTGGTTTTTTCTTCTCCTACCTTTCCGAAGATTGCAGACTTCTTTTATTACGAGCTAAATAATTAGCTCTGTGTCACGGTCACAGTCGCCACGTGTAAAATTATTATTATTATTTTAAACTTTAATTTCTTTTATTGTTATTTTACATTAACAACACAATTCTCAATTACATCCAAACTTCCGTACTCCACACGATCTCTGCTTCTCATCTCTGCTATTTACGACAAAGATCTTCCTCCTCCTGTACTGTCCAGAGATTTTAATGTACTTTTCATCTGGTAATAACGATGCTTGAAATTCTTTGATGCAATACTTAAAGACATAATAATAACACGATATAAAACACTTTTAGCAACACACACATATTAATTATTTTAAAAAAAAAAAACAAACTAAGAGTCTGTGTATTCTTACACCGTACAAAATTGCTTGCGAAGAAAACACTAATTACTTCCTGTAATAGCTCGAAAACGATCAGTTTCTTCATTTCGGTAACGAGGTTTTCGAATAATTTTCTTCTGAAAGTAAGAACTACTGAAGATATCTGGACATTTAGAAACGCTTTAAAGAAATATTACTTGCTCCAGAGGAAGATAAGTTATCTCCCCTGCTATAATTCAGTTATTTCTTTAAAATCCACTTGTGATGGGTATCCCCACTTATTGACTCAATGGTTAGAAATCGATATTAATTAGCTACAGTATTAATAATACTTTGCTAATTAATGGTAGTAAGATAACAAATATGTATTGTTAACTATCAACTTAGGTGACGTGTAAAATACATGTTGATATCATCTACATCTACATTTATCTACATATATACTCTGCAATTCACAAAATTGTGGGTGGCAGAGGGTGCTCAGCACCAAAGCTAATCTCTTTGTTGTGCATTCCAATCCCTAATGGTACGAGGGAAAAAAGAATTCATATAAGAATCATCGCGGCACCTTATTTCTCTAATCTTATCTATCCTGTCATTCCGGCTCAATAGGACGAAGTATTTCACTACACTCGTGAGTGAAAGTGGGAGTACGCATGTTTACCAATAAGTTTAAACGAATCGTGCGTCGTCTATCTACCAGAGACTCCCAGCCTAGTCTACTAATCAGTTCTGGTACTCATCTTAACAGCGCTAATCTCGCCAGATAAATAAATATTTAAATAAAAATTAAAACGCAAATGCTGAGATCATAATTTAATACGGCTCAAGGAATATGGCGAAATATTTCTCATTTGAAAGGAAGACAAACGTAAATACCGGAATCAAATTAAGTAGGGCGAAATCTGTTATTGTCCTGGATACGCCGAAAGACTTGAAACAAAAAGGACGGGATTCTTCCCGAGAAGTTTGACCAGGGATTGACTGTTTGAAACCGTTAAGAAAGTTTTTAAAACTATTTGTTTGCCAATTAAATTTTGATATTTTACATAATATCTCAACTCAGAATTAAAGTATTTATTTTGAAAGAATTTAGTTGTATTTGGCCGATTAATATAGTTAATCATCTTCATTGTTTTACTGACATATGATTATCAAAGTGAAGGACAATACAAAATGTCTCAACATATTTAAAACCACACTAGCCCCCGACTGTACTCGAACCGGTGTCCTTCAGTACGCAAATCTAGTGCAATAGCCCTTACATAACGGGGTTCTTAGATTCGAATTTCTTCAAACTACAAAAATTCGTTTATGATGGGAAAAAAATTTCTATTCGCTCTGTCACTCCCGAGAGGAACATATAAATTGTGGGTAAGACACTTCAGTCATGTGAGCAGTAGTACTTATAATTGAAAACTCTCAGCAAGGATATTCATATATGTACAATTTATTTACATCAGTTCTGTACAATAATGACACTCCTAACTCCACTTACTCGTTCATAGCCTATAACTCCCATTGCTTTATTTTATTAGATGCCTTCCACATTACTTGTACTTAAATGGCTTTCTCCCACCTGTTATACTGGCTATCGTAGTCGTAGGCTGCTTCTCCTGCAGACTGTGACTCGCCTAGTGTTGCAAATCGAAAAAAAAAAAAAAAAATTCAGAATTGTGAAAAAAAACATGAAAAAAAACCTAGCACCCTGGTTTTTTTTCTAAATTTTTTTTTTTCAGAAAACAATATATTTGATAAATTTTAGTTTTATTTACGAAAGTTACATTTTATATGTGTGCTTTAAATCTTACTAAATCATATAATGTCTTACACAATGATTCATAAGTGTATCTATATAGGTAACATAATTTTTTTTATCCATCCTCTTGGTCAGTACCACATTCACTAGTATCAGTAATACCAACACTAGTGCGGTCGGAGTCGGAATTTTCTGTTTCTTCTTCTGTCTCCTGTAGATCCATAACTTCAGAAGTAGTTACATTTTCTTTTACTGGTTGTATTGTACATAAAAAAATTTGAGATTGCAATTTTAAATTGTGAGCAAAGTACGCACTGTTCATAAAGACTGCGCCGGTAGTTCCATATTACGGTCTTTTAAGTTTGAATTTAAATCTATTATCATACAAAATAGGAGCTTTATTTCTTTTCAACGGTTGCAAGGAAATGATTCAAAATAACTGACAATTTAATGACTCAGTATCATTATATGCTGCGAGTTTAACAAGTATACGAATATAATGAAAACACAATAAGTAATAAAAAGAGGCAAGTACCGATCCAATCAACGGGGATTCCTTCTCGTGCAACCTAGTCTATTCGGGAAATCCCCGTTCGTAAAAGAATACTTCAGTCAGTGTTGCCAATATTTTTGTATTTTTTTTTCCTACTGAACCAGAAAAATATAGTAGATTTAAAAATTAAGATAATTACTTAGTATAAACTCTAAAACAGTCACATTAAACGATAAATGCCTTAAAAATATGAAATTTAGTAGTTATGAAAAAAAAAACATGTCCCAGGAAAAAAAAACATGGTTTTTTTTACAGTTTTTTTTTAAGTCAGAAAAAAACCGTTTTTTTACAACACTAGACTCGCCTCACTACATCATTACCTAGCTCCCAAAAGACGTTCCTTCTGCAAGACAGCCGACCGACCCGAATTTACCGATGACTACCTTTCTCTCCTCGTGTACATCAGTGTTGTCACTCTCCCCTCCATGTTCCAGATAGTGGGGAGTAACTGTATCCAATAGTGGTAATTCCTTCCCTTCCAACTTCCTCCCAGTGACGTCGTGCTCCAGCTCAATTCTGCTGACTGTCTTTGATGTCATTACTGTCTGCATAGCCACATTCCATTGCTTCTATACTATATTCACTCTCAAGTGGCGCGTCAAGGTCATATTCCCCTCGTCCCGCGCCTCACCTCACCACCCCCTCCAGAAGCCTTCCCCTCCGAACAGACCGCTGCCTACAGGCATTGTCGTTTGTCGCAGTATTGTCGTGTTTATTACGATACACCGTTATAAAAATGAAATGGCATCAGATAGTTGTTACATTAGGCGACATTATTTTTTTATGTGTATAGTTTTTTAAGATGTTAGAAAACTCTGAAGAGAAAGTTAATATACTTTTTATGGAACCGCTAAAAATGACGGCGTATCGTTACGAACCGTGCAGCGTGTACGTAGCGAAGCCCAGCTGAGCCAAAGAAAAACATTCACCGAGAAAAACTGGTCACGGAGATGGATGACTTTCAGAAAGATGTCATTCGACGTTCCGTTCCAGAATTTTATGACCGAGGTCAATACCCTACCTTACGAAAATTGTGGGAGGTACTGAAAGAGAAAATTAACTACACTGGAGGCGTATAAATTATTAAAAGCACTCGACTTCATATACAGAAAATGTAATGACGGTAGACGTTTTCTGATGGAAAGGACAGACATTATTGCAGCAAGTGCCTCATTTTTAAGAAAAATGCACGATTTAAGGAAGGAACATCCTCTTCGACCTGTCATCTACCTTGACGAGACGTGGGTAAATCAAAATCACGCAAGGAAGTTTATTTGGCAACACACTAAGCGCAACTTTTAAAACTAAAAATAATGATTGGAAGCAGTAAGTTTTATTCATTGATATGTAAATAATTTTTATATTTATTAATATATGAAACTGTAATTGGTAAACACGAAATTTCTATGACATACGATTCACTCATTTTCGTCACGACATATAGTTAAAATGTTGGATTTTCTGAAGAAATCATCAAATTAGATGCAACATATTATACCACATACATCGTGATGACGTTTGCGCATGCGCGGCAGCTGTTTCCCCTTCGCCTGTAGGGGCTGGGGTAGCGTGGTGGGGATAGAGCAGAGTGACCTTGACCCGCCCTTCCTGTCTGAACATAGTATAACTGTTTTGACTCTCTGTTGTAACTGTCCCGAATACACTTGTTGCTATATGCAATCAACTCTTGCCCAGCTTTAGTAACTATAGCGCAAAATTCCTTGGCCAGCCACTACAGTAAGCAGCGATAAGATGTCCCACTTGTTCAGCTGTTGTACTGCTGACGCCACCCCTGTTATTGTGTCGCAGGCCTGCCGAGTATGCGCGACAGCTTCACGCACCCTGTCCACGTGTACGAGGGCGACGACGCGCTCATCACGTGCGTGGTGAGGGACGTGGGCGACAACACGGTGATGTGGAAGAAGGAGGACCGCGAGAGGCACAGCAGGAGGGTGCTGACGGCGGGAGACGCCAGGGTCACCGCCGACAAGCGCTTCGACGTGCTGCACGACGGAGGTCAGTACCACGACTTAATTAATTCAATAATGGTAGCCCGCTGACGACGATATGTACGCCCCAAAATATCGTCTCGCACGGTTTCGTGGTACCGCCTCGCTTCAAGATGTATAACTTTAATAATTCAAGGTGTTTGGCTTTCTGTAAAACCATTACAATCAACAAATACACAATAACTGCGATTTATTTACACATAGCTCAATTAACATGCTGTTTTTTCACACTCATAAAATCAGATATACTATAGTCTATACTGTCGAATCGATCTACGAAAACATTCCAATGCTTCCACCACGCACCATTCCAATTACTCTCTCCGCCATTACAATTCTTAATCTCGCCCCTTCATGTCCAATCGGCTACTCCACTCCTACAGTCTTACCAACTTAAAAAAATAGCAAAAATACTTAAAATTACCCCAGGTTCTAAAGATCCCACTATACTGTAAGGGCTTCTTTAAATAATACTTATACACATTGTGATGTCTGTTTTTTGGGACCGTGATTTCTGGATCATACTGTTTCATCAATAACAAAATTAACAAGTTTGAATATCAAAATAATAATTAATTTTCAGCTAACCACATGAAATATTATTGGAATTAATAGGAGAACTGAAAAGTGGATGTACAATTTATTACAATTAGTCATTGTGAAATTATGCAAACATGAAGTTTGTTTTTATTATGATATAAACAGTTAAATATCATTGAATGTCTTAAATGTCAAACCTTTAGAGCAAAATCTCAGGGTCAATTCACTGGGTGGAACGATTTCATTAGTTTCCGTCACGATCGTAGATTTTGCCGTTGTTCACGGGTCAGGTGAGCTCCAAGGTACGAATAGCGCCACAGGGGGTCGTCCAGCTTTCTCGACCGGCACAGCTTTGTTGCAGTGTCCCCAGCCCCCGGCTCGTCCAGTGCTCCGGCCTCGGTGAAGGTCACTTGCTGCTGTATCAGATGAAGATCCGAACCAGAGTGTGTCTTCGTCCGTTTTTCCGCTCCAAGCAAGACTCTTCACATGTCGCAATGCGATGTCTCGTCCGGCCCTTGGCACTCCGCGCCAAAGGACCAGCAATCCATTGGCTCCCAGAACAAACAAGAAAAAAACACCAACATGTCAATAAATTGAGGCGGCTTCTCTATTGGCTGGATCGTCTTCCACCCCTCTCAGAAAACGCTTCTTTACTAGGAAACGGCACTAAGGTATATTTTCGCTAGTCGGCACCAGTTTTCGGTGGGTCTTTTCGGAAACGTGCGAAAATAGAAAGTGAACCTTAGTTATTTATGGTGGCTATAAATCCCCTTAATGTCCAAGTTGGGTATAACATCGTCATAAGAAGATATCACGATGCAATACTGACCTCCATTACTGGATACGCTGCAAGCACTTGGCACCTAAGAAAGGTCAAACCAAAGGAGCTGCTTCGGCGTACGCAGCGAGGAATTTTGCTCAGGCTAACTGGGGCTTACAGAACAACGTCCACAGATGCACTAACGGTTATACTCGGTATCTGGCCCCTGGACCTGGAAGTAAGGAAGCGAGGAGCGTTATACTGGATTAAAAAAGGTAGGTATGACCAAGCTACTGAAATAATTGGAAGGCCTGTTGAAACCAAAAAAGATGTTTGGGATGCGCTGATGGATGAATGGCAGCAAACATGGACTAATAGCAACACGGGCAGAAGGACCTTCGACATGCTTCCTTGCGTGAAAGAGAGAATGAACATGACTCACCTACAACCATCTCCAGCGCTCATACACTACATATCCGGCCATGGTCCATACAACAGTTTCTTAGAACAGAGAGGCCTCAAAGAAACAAACAGGTGCGACTATGGCGAAGTAAGTACTCCCGAGCACGTGGTTTGGGAGTGCAAACAAACTGAAGAATCAAGAGCATATCTTCAAATACAACTTCAGAACAGAATAATATACGACATACTGCGTGATACCGAGCTCTGGCACTTGCTGGATGAAGCTGCTAATCTAGCGTCGCTACGCGAGAAGGCGAGATTTGTTGAATTGAAAGAGGCAGAGCGTAGAGGACGCCGCGAGCAACCGGCATCAGAAGCAGAAAGAAGAACAGAAGAGGAAGAAACTCGAGAGTAAAGAACAACTCAAATGTGACCATAAGCACTGCCCATGACTAAGGCGGTGTCTGCACCAGGAAGACGGCAAAGACTCAATTCATCACAGTGTCTCTGGAAGCCAGAGGTACCTTCTCCAGGTCTCCGGGGAGCGGCCTGCTCTGATTCCAGGAGGGAACTCCTATGGGAGAGCAGGTGGCTCCAAGGACAAACCGGAGAAGAAAGAGACCACTACCTGGAACGTGAAGCTGGCTGACGACACTTTGTGGTCAGCATGTCAGCAGTCGCCCCGCTGCATCAGCAGAGGCAGCCGGCGGCCTGGATGTCGACGCAGGCCAGCAGTGGTGAAAGAAGGACATATACAAATAGACAGTTTATTAATTAGAAGTATGAAAATACAAAGACAATTGTTGATTTTTGTGTGAATTAGTATGTTGGTAGAGTAATTAGTAGAATAATTGGTATATTGATCAGTATTGGTACAGAAATTAGTAGAATAATTGGTATATTAATCAGTATATTAATTATTAGAATAATTAGTAGATTAACTATTAGAATACTTAAATCCTTAAGAATAATTATCCAGATATATATATATTTTTAAAAAAGTAAATTGTTTTAAGTATAAAAACTGTAGAAACCAAGGGCCTACTTTAGGTAACAAGGTAGTAGGCTATGTAAAATCAGGAAATAAAATAATAAAAATAAATAAAATAACATTTTCAGTCCCCCATGGTGCGTGTAAATCTGGACGCTTCTGTTCCGTTACGTATCTGTTCGGTTGGGCACGTCGCACCGTCAACATTCACACAAACCGTGGGAACACTTGGTGCCTAATAACACTGTACTTTTTAATTCATTACAACATATTCACAAACTTATTTAGATTATTATGTTTGAATGGCTGGTGAAATGGGACCTCACAAACTGTATCCGTAGAGGTTATCACCAAAGCCATCCAACCTATGACGTGAAGATCATTATCTTCACGTCAAACTGAATAATAACGAAACTGCACGATGAGCTCCAACGGTCGGGGCTTCTGACTGGAGGACGCGAGTTCCATCCCCGTTTCAGCCATACTGATTTCCATTTTTCATTGTTTCCCCAAATCACTCCAGCATATGCTACAATTGTTTCTTCGAAGAGCTATGACCGAATTCCTTCCTGTTCTCACTCCAGATCTTCTGCCAACTGTAATGATCTCTTAAGAGCTGTTTCAGACGGGATATTCGGTGTACCGACACTGAATATTTAGACACCGGCTACCAGGATCTGACATGGCCACTAGACACTTGGTGGCCCTTACGATAGAGATACAGCTCCCACTTCCGCAAAATTTCCGTTTGCTTGCCTATCAAAAATCTTTCTTAGGCCATACAATAGTAAAAACATCTCTATTGCAAAAAGATTATTTAATTATCGTATAATTCGAGCCAGGAGGTATATTGAGTGCACGTTTGGAATGCTGTTCAACAAATGGCAAATTTTTCATAGGCCACTTAACTTAGGAATTGAATTTTCTGAAGATATAATAGAGCATGCGTTATTTTACACAACTTTGTGCGCTCGAAAAATGGTTTCATGTTTGATGATACCCTGTGATGCGAAGGATTCGTTGGTTTCGAAGTTAACAAGGTAAAAGCAACACAACCTCTAAATCACAGATTCATTAGCAGATTTTTTTGTAGGGGAAGGCATTATTCCATAGTTAATCGATGTAGTTGATTGTAATTAGTTGATAAAATGTTTTGTGGAAATTGTAAAAATTTAAATTTACAATGAAAAAAATTAAAAAGTTTACTTACTTTTATGTTTATTTTTGTCATCTGGCAGTTCCTTGAAAACGGGCGCCATTAAACAAAATATGTCATTCCAACACTTTCGTTTTTCTGTTTTTGAACATCCATGGAGCCGGTCTTTCTCGAATCAGCTCTATGAACTGTTCAGTATCAAAACCTTTCATGTTAAATCAAGAGCCACAGGCGTCTCGCGTGAACGGTCTGATAGAACTGATTGTTAGGTAGATGGCCTAGACACAAGACATTGTTCGAGCCAGTGTTGCCACCTTATGAAAACAAAAGTCGCTAGATCTGGTCTAAAAACTCACTAGATGACGGAATATTTACAACTAAAAGATTCGCTAAAAATCGCTGAATAAAATAAAGAAAAATAGTAAAATAATATAAAAATATTTTAATAATTAGTATTTTCATTAAATTCAACATAATATTGTATTAAAAATCAACATCAAATTCTTCAATCGGTATTTATTATTCATAAGCTTTGTCTATCGTTGGAGTTGCAGAAGTTGCAGATGTGGAAGGATGAGATGAATCTTCAGTCTTAGTTTTAAAATAATATTTATTATCTTTACCAATTGCAGCAATCACATCAGCCAGAAGCTCGTAACTGTAGTGATTTTTAAAACAATTTTTAACTGATTCTTTAAAAAAAGAATGCTATTAGGAATATTTACAGCCATCCTATTTCTCAATTTGTTTTTAACAATGTTCATTTTACTGAAAATCCTCTCTACTGCGGCATTCTAGTGAGGAAATGATAAAGCGGATATAGCTAAATCAGATAACTCCAAAAAGGTATATATGCAACCAGCATTCTTGTATTTTCTAACTTCAACCAAAAATTCAATGACATTGTTTGTAGCGTTCCACTGGACATAATTAATACCATGTCAATGACGTAGGGGTTTGTCAATTTTTTCGTTATCAAATCTGTGTTATGAGCCAAGATCTACTACTTCGTTATCTTTGCCCTGGCGAAGAGTAGTTTCCACACTCAAAAAACACATTTTCTCCCAGATAATGTAGTTGAAAGGAAGCGAGTATATTATTCAAAACTGCAAGGTTGAATATCACTAAAAATCACCAAATAATTTTTTAGCGATAACACATTTAGGAATATCGCTGTCGAACTTCAAAATTCACTAAATCTAGCGACAAAATCGCTAAGGTGGCAACACTGGTTCAAGCAGCTGTAAGGGAAAGCCACTGACCAGGGACAGAAACCAGTGGCGCCAGAAAGCCGCTCTGTGTCAACGCTTCCATTCTGTTCTATGTTCCGGCAGTGTCTAGAGATTCAGTGACCTCAGTCGACAAGCTGTATGGGTCCAAACCACTGCAAAAACAAACTCAGTGTTGACTGCGTCCAACATCGATTGCATGGTACTGAAATATCTACACTGTGTTGCCATAAAAATAGATTTCTTCATATAGAGCTATTCAGACATTCGGTAGCTGTGTCCTTTCGGCAGAGGAAGTCATCAATGACTCTAATTACACGTTTTATGACTCTCCATTTTTTTCAGGCTACATAGTGAGGGAGAAAAAATCATAAAAAATATGAATTTAGCCTTAAACACAAAATAAATAAACTAAATTTCTATAAGAACAGCTTGATTAGGGTATGGGTATATTTCAAACACAAATATCGTGATATAATTACTAAACCAGTCGTCCAAACTCGCTCTACATAAACTAAACACAATTCAACTATCCAATATATACAACGGAAAGTTCCCAAAGAATAGTGATTACTCAAAGAAGCTTTTTTAAGGAAATAAAGGAAATTTTTCATTTACAATAACAAAGCAGGCGACATGGGACAAACAAAAAATTTGAATGCAATGGCTCTTGTAAACAAACATCCACACGAGCAGAAAAATAAACAAACAAATACCGGCGTTATACATTGAACTGAAAAGAAATAGCAGGGAACAGAAACACATAAACACTAACCAGCATTGCTCAGCTCATCAAGTAACACGACAACAGTACCAGTCAATATAAACTTTCGCGTGAAGACATATAGAATTTGTTAGAGCTACGGCACTGATAATTCATATCACCTTATAAGAACAGTCATTAGAGCAAAAAAAAGATCAACATACGAACAGATATGAAAATATTAAAACTATGTAACACTGAAACGAAATTCTTCACTTTCATAAAAAATGAAGGACTATTAAATTCACAAGAAAAAACAAAAATATCACTCGGGAAACACATTAATGTTACTAACTAAACATTTTTCAAAATACCAGCCATGTATACGTACATAAACCATCGCTTCCCGCTAGCTCACAAAATATATATATAAAAACCAGATAGGTAGTAAATATGTGTCGATATTGAAGACGGCAACCAGTCACAATTTGTTGTTATCATGTTTATTTAAACCCAAAATTAATTTACTCTCATTCAATAAATGTTTCTTTTCTGTTGTTATAGAATGCTCAAACACCTTAGCAATTTGCATCTGCATATTTAAATCTTATATATATATAAAAATAGACGTGTTTTTTCCTATATTTCACATTTCAGCCACCACTACCTAGCACAGATCACTGATGTTTGTGGGTGGAAGCAGCATGGAGTTTCCTGTCGTGCACAACGTTGGCCGAATACCGAAAGCTGTGGGGATGTGGGAGATATAATGATTAAAGTTGGTCAGTGCAGGGCGTTTTCATATTTCGACCAAAAATTCGAATCTCCGTATACTTCTCTTTCCTGCCACAACTACATAACATAGAGCTTTGGTGTTTGTGTGTGGTAGTAGAATCGTCTTTCCTGTCGTGCACTATGGTTGTTAGATGTCGGTAGCTATGGGGGTGTGGGAGATATGGGGGTTGAAAGTGGTCGACCTGTGGCAATTTCATACTTCTGCCAAAGACAAAAGTGTCATGGTGTATCACTTTTCAGCGAAAACTATAGATCACAGATAACTGGCGTTTGTGTGTAGTAGTAGCAGAAAGTCACCTTTCGATCACAACAGCGGCCGATTTTCAGAAACTGTGGTATTGTGGTAGATATGGTGGTTGCAAGTGGCCGACCAAGGATATTTTCGTATTTCGACTGTTTCCGCATATGTCACTTTTCTGCCACAACTACATAGCACAGAGCATTGGTGATTGTGTTTGGTAGTAGAATCGCATCTCACGTAGTGCACTATGGTTCTTAGATGTCGGTAGCTATGGGGGTGTGGGAGATATGGGGGTTGAAAGTGGTCGACCTGTGGCAATTTCATACTTCTGCCAAAGACAAAAGTGTCATGGTGTATCACTTTTCAGCGAAAACTATAAATCATAGATAACTGGCGTTTGTGTGTAGTAGTAGCAGAAAGTCACCTTTCGATCACAACAGCGGCCGATTTTCAGAAACTGTGGTACTGTGGTAGATATGGTGGTTGTAAGTGGCTGACCAAGGATATTTTCGTATTTCGACTGTTTCCGCATATGTCACTTTTCTGCCACAACTTCATAGCATAGAGCATTGGTGTTTGTGTTTGGTAGTAGAATCGTATCTCACGTAGTGCACTATGGTTCTTAGATGTCGGTAGCTATGGGGGTGTAGGAGAAATGGGGGTTGAAAGTGGTCGACCTGTGGCAATTTCATACTTCTGCCAAAGACAAAAGTGTCATGGTGTATCACTTTTCAGCGAAAACTATAGATCACAGATAACTGGCGTTTGTGTGTAGTAGTAGCAGAAAGTCACCTTTCGATCACAACAGCGGCCGATTTTCAGAAACTGTGGTACTGTGGTAGATATGGTGGTTGCAAGTGGCCGACCAAGGATATTTTCGTATTTCGACTGTTTCCGCATATGTCACTTTTCTGCCACAACTACATAGCACAGAACATTGCTGTTTGTGTTTGGTAGTAGAATCGCATCTCATGTAGTGCACTATGGTTCTTAGATGTCGGTAGCTATGGGGGTGTGGGAGAAACGGGGGTTGAAAGTGGTCGACCTGTGGCAATTTCATACTTCTGCTAAAGACAAAAGTGTCATGGTGTATCACTTTTCAGCGAAATCTATAGATCACAGATAACTGGCGTTTGTGTGTATTAGTAGCACAGAGTCACCTTTCAATCACAACAGCGGCTGATTTTCAGAAACTGTGGTACTGTGGTAGATATGGTGGTTGTAAGTGGCCGACAAAGGATATTTTCGTATTTCGACTGTTTCCGCATATGTCACCTTTCTGCCACAACTACATAGCATAGAGTATTGATGTTTGTATTTGGTAGTAGAATCGTATCTCATGTAGTGCACTATGGTTGTTAGATGTCGGTAGATATGGGGGTGTGGGAGATATGGGGGTTGAAAGTGGTCGACCTGTGGCAATTTCATACTTCTGCCAAAGACAAAAGTGTCATGGTGTATCACTTATCAGCGAAAACTATAGATCACAGATAACTGGCGTTTGTGTGTAGTAGTAGCAGAAAGTCACCTTTCGATCACAACAGCGGCCGATTTTCAGAAACTGTGGTACTGTGTTAGATATGGTGGTTGCAAGTGGCCGACCAACGATATTTTCGTATTTCGACTGTTTCCGCATATGTCACTTTTCTGCCACAACTACATAGCATAGAGCATTGGTGTTTGTGTTTGGTAGTAGAATCGTATCTCCCGTAGTGCACTATGGTTCTTAGATGTCGGTAGCTATGGGGGTGTGGGAGATATGGGGGTTGAAAGTGGTCGACCTGTGGCAATTTCATACTTCTGCCAAAGACAAAAGTGTCATGGTGTATCACTTTTCAGCGAAAACTATAGATCACAGATAACTGACGTTTGTGTGTAGTAGTAGCACAGAGTCACCTTTCGATCACAACAGCTGCCGAATTTCAGAAACTGTGGTAGATATGGTGGTTGTAAGTGTCCGACCAAGGATATTTTCGTATTTCGACTGTCCGGCATATGTCACTTTTCTGCCACAACTACATAGCATAGAGCATTGGTGTTTGTGTTTGGTAGTAGAATCGTATCTCATGTAGTGTACTATGGTTGTTAGATGTCGGTACCTATGGGGGTGTGGGAGAAATGGGGGTTGAAAGTGGTCGACCTGTGGCAGTTTCATACATCTGCCAAACACAAAAGTGTCATGGTGTATCACTTTTCAGCGAAAACTATAGATCACAGATAACTGACGTTTGTGTGTAGTAGTAGAACAGAGTCACCTTTCGATCACAACAGCTGCCGAATTTCAGAAACTGTGGTACTGTGGTAGATATGGTGGTTGTAATTGGCTGACCAAGGATATTTTCGTATTTCGACTGTCTCCGCATATGTCACTTTTCTGCCACAACTACATAGCATAGAGCATTGGTGTTTGTGTTTGGTAGTAAAATCGTATCTCATGTAGTGCACTATGGTTGTTAGATGTCGGTAGCTATGCGGGTGTGGGAGAAATGGGGGTCGACAGTGGTCGACCTGTGGCAGTTTCATACATCTGCCAAACACAAAAGTGTCATGGTGTATCACTTTTCAGCGAAAACTATAGATCACAGATAACTGGCGTTTGTGTGTAGTAGTAGCACAGAGTCACCTTTCGATCACAACAGCGGCCGAATTTCAGAAACTGTGGTACTGTGGTAGATATGGTGGTTGTAAGTGGCCGACCAAGGATATTTTCGTATTTCGACTGTCTCCGCATATGTCACTTTTCTGCCACAACTACATAGCATAGAGCATTGGTGTTTGTGTTTGGTAGTAAAATCGTATCTCATGTAGTGCACTATGGTTGTTAGATGTCGGTAGCTATGCGGGTGTGGGAGAAATGGGGGTCGACAGTGGTCGACCTGTGGCAGTTTCATACATCTGCCAAACACAAAAGTGTCATGGTGTATCACTTTTCAGCGAAAACTATAGATCACAGATAACTGGCGTTTGTGTGTAGTAGTAGCACAGAGTCACCGTTCGATCACAACAGCGGCCGAATTTCAGAAACTGTGGTACTGTGGTAGATATGGTGGTTGCAAGTGGCCGACCAAGGATATTTTCGTATTTCGACTGTCTCCGCATATGTCACTTTTCTGCCACAACTACATAGCTTAGAGCATTGTTGTTTGTGTTTGGTAGTAGAATCGTATCTCATGTAGTGCACTATGGTTGTTGGACTTCGGTAGCTATGGGGGTGTGGGAGATATGGTGGTTGAAAGGTGTCGTCCTGTGGCAATTTCATATTTCTGCCAAAGACAAAAGTGTCATGGTGTATCATTTTTCAGCGAAAACTATCGATCACAGATCTCTGGCGTTTGTGTGTGGTAATAACACAGAGTCACCTTACGATCACAACAGCGGCCAAATTTCAGAAACTGTGGTTGTGTGGGAGATATGGTGGTTGTAAGTGGCTGACCAAGGATATTTTCGGATTTCGACGAAAGGTATGTGTCTCCGCAGATTTCACTTTTCTGCCACGACTACATAGCATAGGGCATAGAGCTTGTGTGGTAGTAGAATCGTGTCTGTTGTCGTGCACTATGGTTGTTAGATGTCTGTAGCTATGGGGGTGTGGATGATATGGGCGATGAAAATGGTCGACCTGCGGCAATTTCATATTTCTGCCAAAGCCGCATTGTGTCACGGTGTATCACTTTTAAGTGAAAACTATCAATCGCAGATCACTGGCGTTTGTGTATGGTAGTAACACAGAGTGTCCCATCGATCACAACGTTGGCCGAAATTCGGTAACTGTGGGAATGTGTGAGATATGGTGTTTGAAATTAGTCGATCGTGAATATTTTCATATTTCATCCAAGGACTTGTGTGTATCCGTAAATTTTACTTTGCTGCTGGAACTACATAGCGCAGAAGACTGGTATTTATGTGTGGTAATAGTATCGAGTCTCAGTAGGTATAAAAGGGGGGAGCGCGCTCACACAAAAGAACTGTCAATCATTTTCACACCTCTATTGTTCTCCCCCCTTCCACCTGTCAATCATTTTCACACCTCTATTGTTCTCCCCCCTCCCACCTGTCAATCATTTTCACACCTATTGTTCTCTCCCCTCCCACTTGAGGACCACTTGACTAACCTCAGTTACCCCTCTATGTTCGACCACTTGAGCGACCCCAACCACACCAGGTGTGTCGCGCCAGCTGCCCTCGCGGTTCATTGTTGTCCTTCCCTCCCCACCTGTCAATCATAGCCACTTGTTGGAACACCTGCCTTCCCTAGCACCAGCTGCCCGTGGTGTTTTTTTTTTTTTTTTTAGGCCACTTGAGCAACCCCAAAGACACCAGGTGTGTCGCGCCAGCTGCCCTCGCGGTTCATTGTTGTCCTTCCCTCCCCACCTGTCAATCATAGCCACTTGTTTGAACACCTGCCTTCCCTAGCACCAGCTGCCCTCACTTGACTCGAGGACCACTTGAGCGACCCCAACCACACCAGGTGTGACGCAGCCGCACCAGGTGTGGCGCAGACGTTGCCAGACCACTTGAGCGACCAACTGGACTTTCGGATAGATGTCGACATGCTGCTCCTTTTCGAACGAGGAATTCGCGGAGGTATTTGCCAGTGCGTGCCGAGGCAAATAACAGATACATGCCGAGTGCGTCCATTAACTACGTAAGTACATTTTGGCCGGTACCGGCCAAACCACTTGAGCGACCCCAACCACACCAGGTGTGTACTCTGCTGCTTTTGTCGTTCTGTGAGGTATGAGAATTCTGCGGTATGAACAGAGAAGTTCACCGGAATAGCATTGCCATGGTCGAAGCTTGTGGACTACGCGTTTCTACCGAGAGTGGTGGTGTAACGGTTAGCGTTCTCGCCTCGCATTCGGGAGGATGGCGGTTGGAATCCCCGTCCGGGCATCCAGATTTTGGTTTTCCATGGTTTCCCAAATCACTCCAGGCAAATGCCAAAGTGGGTTATCTTGGAGCTCGGTTCAGCGAAATTTAACAGAAGATTTGGGAATGAAAACGGTTGCTGCCAAGTTTTTTTCCTCGGGCTGTGACTAACAATAAAAAAGAACGTCGACTTGAAACATGTCGTGCTTTGAAATTGATACAGATTTTCTGTCATTATTGGTGACGAGTCATTGCGCTATGGTTACGACCCAAACACAAAGCAACAGTCAGCCAATGTAAGACGTCATTGTCACCCCCGTCCAAAAAAAAAATATCCTGGTATGGACTGTGTTTTACGTAGCATGGATTGACCTCTCATCAAACTGAACCGAACATTGACTTGAAATGGTTATATTCTGTTACTTGTAGACCATTTGCAATCATATGCCAGGATGCTTCCTTCAAAAGGCCAGGGCATAGACTACATCCTTGCCTCACACCGTTTTTTTAACTGATGCCTGTCTTTGCGTGTCACTGGTTTGAGTTTATTTTATGTATATATTATTATTATTTTCCTTCTTTCTGGTATTCATAAAGTCCATGAGTCACTACCATACAGTGCTGTGCTCTACACACATAGAGATTTAGAGGGTTGAAAAGTTTACCACTAATAATGTCATAACCCGACAGTTTATTCAATTAACATGAGAGGCATACTCACATCGGCGTATTTACGTTTACTTGAATTATACAGAGTGTTTCTATATGTTATCATTTTTGCACAGAATGTTCGTCAGAGAGTGATCATGTAATCTAGCAGGTTTGCCCGCCAGAGTCGCCACTGTCGTAGCGGTGCGACAGGCGAGGCATACAGTCATTTTTTATTATTATTATTATTTTGTTTGTTTGTTGAATACCAGAAAACTGGATCCTCAAAAAATCAGGGTATACTTTAGGTATGTTTTCAACCAGAGGAGGCTTTACGGCATTACGAATGTATTCTCCGAGGCGTAATCATTACTGCCGACATTTAATGGCATGAATTGAGACGTCTGGTAGGTCCAATCCGAGAAAAACAATCAATAAGACTGCGTGAAGTGATGCTACTGAACGATAACGGCCGCCCCACACTGCTAACCTGACAAAAAACAATATCAAGCTGTTAAGTTGGCAAGTCATTCAGCACCAACCTTATTCACCAGATCTTGAGCTGTCATATTTTTACATTTTCCGTTCTTAACCACCGAGCATGATGGTTGAACGGTTAACGCTCTGGCCTCGCATTCGGGAGGACGTAGTTTCGAATCTCCGTCCGGGCATCCAGATTTGGGTTTTCCATGGTTTCCCCAAATCACTTCAGGTGAATGCCGGGATGCTTCCTTTACAAAGGCCACGACCTAGCGAGCTTTGACTATTTATTCAAAAATGATTCAAATCCATTGCGGTATCGTCCATGATACATGTCGCTGTCCTTGTCAATAACCACAAATCCTTGCTTGCTTGTATTCCAGCAGGAACTACATAGGTTTTTAAACTCGTACTTAGTTTCTCAGTCGTTACAGCCCTACCTAAGGACAGGACTGAACACGTGAAATCACTGCAGCAATAACGAACATGATGGGTGAGATGCAATGTTGTGGATTCACATTCGGGAGAACGTGGGTTTGAATCCCTGCCCCCGACCATCAAGATTTCGGCTTTCCATGCTTTTTTGCGAAATTAATGCATTCGGTGCTTAAGCCATCTGACGGGAAAGTGAAAAGCCCTCAACCTGACCTTCACATCTTTCACAACTTGCGTCGTAATGTAGTTACGCCTTAACACTTCAGTTGTTCGGTTTCAAGTTTAAACTGTAGGTTCTCTACACCCTGTTAAGTTCAAGTAGGCTAGGATAGAGGCGGAATGCGCAGGCAATAAAAAACCCAGGTCATAATGACCAAACGAGCCATTACTCCGTACTTCAGGTGAATGTTGGGTAGAGAACGTAGGCTAGGATAGGTGCGGAATGCGCAGGCAATAAAAACCCTGGTCATAATGACCAGACTAGCCATTACTCCATACTTCAGTTGAATATCGGGTTGGTTCCTTCAAAAGGCCATGTCTGAATTCCACCCCGTTCCCTGCACCAGTCCTATCACGCATCGTGATCGGTAAAGATCTGACCTAGCATTTGGGAGGGTGCGGTTTCGAATCCCCGTCCAGGCATCCAGATTTGGGTTTTCCATGGTTTCCCCAAATAACGCGAGACGAATGCCGGGGATAATTTCATCATTTTCCATGACAGAATTCCTTCCCGTTCCTCGTCCACTGTCCTTTCCCCGCCTCTAAAGGCGTAGAACCATAAAAAAGAATCGCATGTGCTTTTATCCAATTCAATATAACTTTATAGGCAGGTAGGTGATTTCACTGCAGGTCTATATATTCGTCCTCCTTTCAGAGGTACTTTTTTCCTCCTGGTGGGTGGGTTTGTTAACGTTCGGGACTGCCATGTGGGAGATGGAGGGTTCGATTCCCGGTCCGCATGTTAATTAGTATCTGTTGTAGTTTAGACATACAAATAGCCGTTTATCGCCAAGAGTCACTGTGGACACTCCGACAATGACAAAAATAAAACGCGTTTAGTGGTGTTTGTTCCTGTAGCCAGGGATGGTAACGCGATGCATGTGGTGGGAGTTCTACAGGTTTATCTGCTCTAATACCTGTGTCAGTGATGTATACTCATAGACCCTCCTAAGTTACCACTTCTCATTCCTGTTGAGGGGTGACTGTAAAATTCTTGAAATACAGATATTTGCGCGGGTACAACGAATGCGTGCCACAACTTCACAATAATTGTTTGTGCATTGAAATACGGAAAAAAAGTTTCTACTGTAATGGCAGTCTCTAGGTAAAGTGAAAAACGTGGCCATTTTTTATCACCACTCGTCTTCTTTTCAGAGTTATTGCTTGTATGCCGGTCTGGCGGCCATCCCTTATTACGCATGTCGGACGTCGTAGGCTCGGCAGACGTAAAACAGGACAGGTGGCGGGCGAACTGTGGCGGAACTAACATCAGACTTTAATGTTGGGCAGAGTACAAGTGTACCTGAACACACAGTGCACCGAACACTCCTAACGATGGGCCTCCGCAGCCGACGACACATGCATGTGCACCACGACATCGGCGTAGAACCATAAAAAAAAATCGCATGTGCTTTTATCCAATTCAATATAACTTTATAGGCAGGTAGGTGATTTCACTGCAGGTCTATATATTCGTCCTCCTTTCAGAGGTACTTTTTTCCTCCTGGTGGGTGGGTTTGTTAACGTTCGGGACTGCCATGTGGGAGATGGAGGGTTCGATTCCCGGTCCGCATGTTAATTAGTATCTGTTGTAGTTTAGACATACAAATAGCCGTTTATCGCCAAGAGTCACTGTGGACACTCCGACAATGACAAAAATAGAAATAAAACGCGTTTAGTGGTGTTTGTTCCTGTAGCCAGGGATGGTAACGCGATGCATGTGGTGGGAGTTCTACAGGTTTATCTGCTCTAATACCTGTGTCAGTGATGTATACTCATAGACCCTCCTAAGTTACCACTTCTCATTCCTGTTGAGGGGTGACTGTAAAATTCTTGAAATACAGATATTTGCGCGGGTACAACGAATGCGTGCCACAACTTCACAATAATTGTTTGTGCATTGAAATACGGAAAAAAAGTTTCTACTGTAATGGCAGTCTCTAGGTAAAGTGAAAAACGTGGCCATTTTTTATCACCACTCGTCTTCTTTTCAGAGTTATTGCTTGTATGCCGGTCTGGCGGCCATCCCTTATTACGCATGTCGGACGTCGTAGGCTCGGCAGACGTAAAACAGGACAGGTGGCGGGCGAACTGTGGCGGAACTAACATCAGACTTTAATGTTGGGCAGAGTACAAGTGTACCTGAACACACAGTGCACCGAACACTCCTAACGATGGGCCTCCGCAGCCGACGACACATGCATGTGCACCACGACATCGGCGTAGAACCATAAAAAAAAATCGCATGTGCTTTTATCCAAAATATAACTTTATAGGCAGGTAGGTGATTTCACTGCAGGTCTATATATTCGTCCTCCTTTCAGAGGTACTTTTTTCCTCCTGGTGGGTGGGTTTGTTAACGTTCGGGACTGCCATGTGGGAGATGGAGGGTTCGATTCCCGGTCCGCATGTTAATTAGTATCTGTTGTAGTTTAGACATACAAATAGTCGTTTATCGCCAAGAGTCACGGGCAGAGTACAAGTGTACCTGAACACACAGTGCACCGAACACTCCTAACGATGGGCCTCCGCAGCCGACGACCCATGCATATGCACCACAACATCGGCAACTGCGACTGAAATGGGCAAGAGACCATCGTCACTGGACGTTGGCGTAGTGGCAGATCGTTGCATGGTCTGATGAATTCCGATACCTTCTTCATCTTGCCGGAGTAAGTGTGTGAACTGGTCGGTTTCTACGGGAACAGCTTCCTGTCACCTGTACTGCGGGGAACATTCACGTGGGAGCTCGTGCAAGGCACCGTGACGACCGATAAGTATCGTACACTGGTTGTAGACCACGTACAGCACAAACCTTCATGACGACCATGTTTCCCAACGGCTGTGACATTTTTCAACAAGATAATGCGCCATGTCACAAGGCCAGAAGTGTTACTTAATGGTTGGAGGAACACAGTGGCGAGTTGTAATTGATGTACTGGCTCGCCCAGCTCGCCAGATCTGAACCCGATCGAACACATCTGGGGTGTGATTTGGGGAAGGCTTGCGATCTATCTAAGTTTGGCCCATTGCAGATTGCGATGGCCCAGAGGCTCGGCACGAGCATTTCGGACACTGCACTATATATCGGGTGTTCGAGCAGTGTTGTGGTGAGTGTCTTCAACAAGTGGCGAAACGAAGGTGACGCCATGTCCAAACGTCGAGTGGTTGGGCGGCCACCCCTTATTACACATGTCGGACGTCGTAGGCTGGGCAGACGTAAAAAAACAGGACAGGCGGCGGGCGAACTGTGGCGGAACTAACATCAGACTTTAATGTTGGGCAGAGTACAAGGTTACCTGAAACACAGGCACCGAACACTCCTAACGATGGGCCTCCGCAGCCGGACGACCCATGCATGTGCACCACGACATCGGCAACGCGACTGAAATGGGCACGAGACCATCGTCACGGGACGTTGGCGCAGTGGCAGATCGTTGCATGGTCTGAAGAATTCCGATACCTTCTTCATCATGCCGGAGTAAGGGTGCGAACTGGTAGTTTTCTACGGGAACAGCTTCTTGTCACCTGTACTGCGGGGAACATTCACGTGGGGGCTCGTGAAAGGCACCGTGACGACCGATAGGTATCGTACACTGGTTGCAGACCACGTACAGCACAAACCTTCATGACGACCATGTTTCCCAATGGCTGTGACATTTTTCAACAAGATAATGCGCCAGTCACAAGGCCAGAAGTGTAACTTAATGGTTCGAGGAACACAGTGGTGAGTTGTAATTGATGTACTGGCTCGCCCAGCTCGCCAGATCTGAACCCGATCGAACACATCTGGCATGTGATTGAATATGGCGTCAACCAAACGAGGTGAAACAACGTATATGCATGCAGAAATTGACATTACATGGAAGGCAGTCTGCATTCATATATCTTTCGTGGATTAGGATCGTGAAAACAGGTAAAACATCACCGCAATTATACCACTTCACTATACGAAAGATGTCATCGGTTTTACATGGTTAGAAGGTGTCCATCATGCCATACGATGTGTATTGAGTGCATCCACCAAAATAGAAAAAAAAACATGCGACATGATGCGGTGTTCCATCATAAATGAAACTCATTCTGTTCACGGCCCGATATGACATCGGACAACTTGAGTAGTACATCAGATATACCTGTCGAAAGTCACACTAAAGTACTGAAGTTGAACTAACCAGAGCATGCAGAAGATGAGAACATCACAAGTTTCATTAAACAACACGACCCTCCACAAGACCGAAACATAATGGGCTCAATACCAGATGAAACATAAATTATGTTAGATATCAGTTAGTAAGTGCCAGTTTCGATGAATTTCATTTAAAAAGTGCAAAAATAGATAAAAATTCGCGGAATACTGGTCAAATATAGCAAAATATTGGTTAAAAACTTATGGCACTTTCTGAGACAGAACTTATGCTAAAGTCTGGTTAATACAGAATGTTAAAGTTTTTGTTATAGTTGGTTAGAGTAAATTAAGGTTAGGTTATTTCAACTCACCTTCTCATGGTGCCACTGATACATGATTATCCAAAATGTTTGAGGCGGCTTGGGCCCCACCGCGGCCTAAGAGACCGGTATTTTGCGCGGCCTAAGAAGACCGAAATTTTGCGCGCCGGTTTTCCGGATGCAACGCGTTTGTATTTTTCTATACAGCAGCAGCTTACTGTGGGGCCCAAGCCGCCGCAGTAAACAATTTTGGATATCCATGTATCAGTGGCACCATGAGAAGGTGAGTTGAAATAACCTAACCTTAATTTACTCTAACCAACTATAACAAAAACTTTAACATTCTGTATTAACCAGACTTTAGCATAAGTTCTGTCTCAGAAAGTGCCATAAGTTTTTAACCAATATTTTGCTATATTTGACCAGTATTCCCGAATTTTTATCTATTTTTGCACTTTTTAAATGAAATTCATCGAAACTGGCACTTACTAACTGATATCTAACATAATTTATGTTTCATCTGGTATTGAGCCCATTATGTTTCGGTCTTGTGGAGGGTCGTGTTGTTTAATGAAACTTGTGATGTTCTCATCTTCTGCATGCTCTGGTTAGTTCAACTTCAGTACTTTAGTGTGACTTTCGACAGGTATATCTGATGTACTACTCAAGTTGTCCGATGTCATATCGGGCCGTGAACAGAATGAGTTTCATTTATGATGGAACACCGCATCATGTCGCATGTTTTTTTTTTTTCTATTTTGGTGGATGCACTCAATACACATCGTATGGCATGATGGACACCTTCTAACCATGTAAAACCGATGACATCTTTCGTATAGTGAAGTGGTATAATTGCGGTGATGTTTTACCTGTTTTCACGATCCTAATCCACGAAAGATATATGAATGCAGACTGCCTTCCATGTAATGTCAATTTCTGCATGCATATACGTTGTTTCACCTCGTTTGGTTGACGCCATATTCAATCACATGCCAGATGTGTTCGATCGGGTTCAGATCTGGCGAGCTGGGCGAGCCAGTACATCAATTACAACTCACCACTGTGTTCCTCGAACCATTAAGTTACACTTCTGGCCTTGTGACTGGCGCATTATCTTGTTGAAAAATGTCACAGCCATTGGGAAACATGGTCGTCATGAAGGTTTGTGCTGTACGTGGTCTGCAACCAGTGTACGATACCTATCGGTCGTCACGGTGCCTTTCACGAGCCCCCACGTGAATGTTCCCCGCAGTACAGGTGACAAGAAGCTGTTCCCGTAGAAAACTACCAGTTCGCACCCTTACTCCGGCATGATGA
>JARYHS010008074.1:82398436-82560784 GCA_031002005.1 Vandiemenella viatica
GTCATAAAATCTCCTATCCTGTGACGATCGGAAATGTTATAAACGTTACGAAGATTTAGAGATCATTACGAAGTGGAAACTAATCACTAAGTGTTTCCACCTCTTACGATGTAGTCTGGAAATTTCTTCTACACAAGTTTGTATGATGTTAAAAATGAATGAAACATAATATTTATTCATCAAATATTTAAAAACAACGCTCAGGACGTGAATACTATGTATGATGTTCTACACGACAAAAAAGTATCGTGATTAGCGCGCGTAGTGTAAGTGTTGGATTGTAGCTACAAGTATCTGTTTGAGTTACAGTTAAATATATTTTCTTCAGTAATCTCAAAACGTTTTTCCAAAATAAACTTACTGATTGACTCACAAACGGATGTGCCTAATCTTATACAGTTGTGCCAACGGGCTATTCAGTTTCTGTTATATTCAACGGAAAGAGTTTAGCGCGATGATGAATACTTTCCTTACAATCTTCCCAAATAACTTTCGGTGATAAGCGCAAAACCCATATTTTTCTAACTTATCAACATTTTTAAGAACTGTACTGTATTTTTATAGACGCTTTGCTCTTTTTATTATATAAGCTGCTAAAAGAAATAGATTAGATATTCTTCAACTATAACTTTAGCTGCTTCCTGCTCAATCAAGGGACACTATATGATTGTCAAAACGAAATTTGTGCTAAACTGGTTGGGAAGCTATCTCGATGCACTGATTTTAATTGTAGCCTTACTGCTGCCTATTCTTTCAACTAGACAGTATTGCTCGTTGTTAATAGCATTCTGAAGTTATAAACTCTGTGGGTAATTTATGCCCAACAAACAACGTCTGTTACACTCCGTAATATGTCTGGAGGTAGTAAATAGCTGTGAATTTTCCAAAAACAACTTGCGTTAACTAAGTCAGAGGTTTAGGACATTTAAACATGCGTTATGGTAACTGAAAGATTCCACTAATTGTCAGCGTCGACAGTTTATTAAAGCTTCATTGAACACCTCGGGAGATGCGTTGATTTCACTTTCCTGTACATGTTTTAACAATTAAGTTAATAAACCAAGACCTCACTTAGAGTGAGGGGGAATTAGGGTATGTTGTGCTGTTAACAAAAACTATGTCTATTTTTAATTATCTAGCAGTTCTATTTTGGATAATTGAAAAAAATATTAGTACAAAACGTTAAAGAATATTTAACTGGAACACAATATTCAGAGTGACTGAAGCTAACGAAATTAGGCGTTGGAAATGGAATATCGGTTAGAAATTCCCCTACAACTGTTAGATATATACATATTCCGGCCAGCGTTGTCACGTGTGTTCTATATGGTAAATGTATTCTTTGTTTATGAAATGTGTAGTTTATGTGGCGGAAGTTGAAAACCGTCTCAGAATTTGCGGAAAGTCTCCTAGAAAACTGCAATGAGGACCAGTGGGATGCTGGGACCAGGCATTGAACCTGGGGCATTGTACCTTTCCGATTCAGTAATCATAATATTCGTTGTATTTTTCTAATAATTCTCTATGCTAATTCTTACTTTCACGGCTTTGCAGTAACCATGTAACACGCTGTGGAATCATTATAAAGCTTGGGATTTTGAATATACTGTTATGAATTGAAGTTGATGTTCAGAACAAATTCATTTCTAGCTACAGAAATAAACAACTACTAACGATTGCGTAAAATCTTCTCGGGCTTTCCACCGGGATAGAGTGTCAGTAAAAATACAAAGCGACCTTTCGGAGTCTGCCTCTGGCTCCATCTTCCGGCGATGTGCAGCCAGAGGCAGGCACTGAAACGTTGCTTTGTATTTTTACTGACACGCTATCCCGGTGGTATGCCCGAGAAGATTTTACGCAACTGACCGAGAAAGCCTACATTCTTTCAACTACTGGAGTGTAGTGAAATAATTCTTCCACCAACCTATTTGAGTCGGAAGGACAGGAAAGATAAAATTAGAGAAATAAGTTGCCGGACTGATTCTTATATGAATTCATTTTTCCCTCGTACCATTAGGGATTGGAATGCACAGCAAAGAGATTAGCTTTGGTGCTGAGCACCCTCTGCCACCCACAGTTTTGTGAATTGCAGAGTATAAATGTAGATGTAGATGTAGATATTTCACAACTCTCCAAACTGATTAAACAGGATTAGAAACTAAGAAAATTGCGAAAGAAACAGCTCTTGACAGTCAAACCTTAATTTTAATTTGAACTTAACTTCATTGAAACACTTCAAACCATGTACTTATATCACAGAAACGACATAGCATTAGAACAGGAGTGCTAAAGTGATTTTATAACAGAAGCTTGAAATGTTATAATTCATTGAGCAGTGGTATTTTACTTTCTGTCCGTGCAATCCCGGTTCCTTTGGTTTGTTCAGAGATGTGTGTGCGGACACGGGCGAGCCATTACCGCGCCTTGTCGGCCGGGGACCAGCGCTCCACTCGAGTAGCGCGGGGTGCAGCACTCAGACCCGACCTGTCTCTACTCACACACGACCAGCCTCCAATTGCCTCCCTCTCCTCGAACAGTTCACTTATTTGTTTGAAGACAGTAGTCTTGAATTTTGAGGTGCAAACTTGAGAAAACAAACAAAGGATTGGCTGATTCGGTATTTAGCCGGATGGAACGAAAGGTTTTTGGCTGAAATGGTAAATTTCGATGCTCATAAATATATTTCGACAAAATAAAGTACACATTCGGAAGTGGGTGCTACAGGGTTTTAAATTTTCCATCTAAAAATGAACGAAGTTTAAAGTTTGGAAAACTGCTGTTTCATTTTCAGATAAGAGAATGCAAAAAGTTTAAAACGAAAAGCTACGAGTATATTTGTTTGTGAGAAGTGATGTACATTTGTTAACAAGAGGAGAATGTAGAAGCCAGTGGCGAAGAGAACAGGTTCATAAGTGGAACATAGGAAAAAAGAAAATCGTGCATAAGAATTCTTCAAATATTTCGTTCGGGGAAAGGGGATAGTTTGGAAGGGAAATTGCTCAATTTTATGGTATTTTCATTACAACAATGGATAGTATTAATCTGTAAAAGGAAGAATATTCCAGATACAACGTCAAGAACGTTAAGCTGCAACAATTATTATTATAAATATTTCTGGTATTGTTATCTTTTGAACGTTTAACTTGTTTCAAGCCACATTTAAATAAGACATATTCTGTAGTTGCTCAGAACTACAGATCAAGTAATTTCAATGGCACACTTACGTTCATCTTACCGTTGTGTAAATAAATTAGGTTCACATATTTTTCCATAATTAAAAAAAATCTGGAAATAATTATAAAAAGCTGATATACCCTACAGTATGAATTATTTCTCTTTAGGAGCACGAATTTTCTTTCAGTTCGCATATTATGTATTGATGGATTTATTTTGAGGTAAGAGGTTGAACACTGCGTAAATATACAAAACCATTCTTAGTTTCCTATCAACTGTCGATACGGACTTAAAAAATTATTGCTTTTCTCACTATTATTATCATATTAACCCAGCTTAAATGAGATAGAAAAATAAATTAAACACACTTAAATGTACGCGAATAATTCATTGTTACCATAGACTTTCACGACGTAGAATATAGGAAAGGAATTTTACTATAAATTGTGACAAATTTTGTTGTGTGTTTAATTTCGAGATGCGTCCATCATACAAGAAAATCCCTTACCATCTCAGACAAGTGCCATGGTGAAGATGATTGTTACTTCATCATTCCCCGACAATGTATTCACCCACAGATAGAGAGAGATAGGTGGAGAGAAACTGATTTCCTCTTGTCTCCATTTAAAACCAAAATAACATTAAACTAACATGTAGCGGTAAACTACAATATGAACACATTTTAATAATGATGAGTAAAATTATGACTTCATTTATTAATTATTTGAAATGATAAGAAATAATTTATGTGAAGGAATGGATGCTCTCATATTTTTCCATATAAGGAATAAATTAACATAGGTTACAAATGGAGATAATGAAGTATAATGGTAAATGGATAACTGAGGACGCAATTTAGAAAGATGGAAGAAATTATGACATCTTACAATCAGATGAAGATTTGAATTGAATCAGATGAAAAACTGATAATGACCAAGTTAGAGACTCTCGTTTTCATCAGCTACATAACCTGCATTAAGCAAACATAGTATGTCATTCAATATACAGAAATAATCAAGGGCTCGATTAAAACATCTTGACTAATTTTTTCGTCTAATGTCTAATATCTTACCATTGTCAACCAATAGACAGTGAAAATAATTGGTGATGGAATCAGCATTATGTTTCCTGTCGAGGAACATTTAACGCACAAACTTTGTTACGAATGCAACTGATCCTGTACCGTGTGATTCCTGTTAAATACTAAACCAGTGACATTGTGGGTTAAAGACGAGGCGAGAGAGGTGGAGTACGTTGCACCATGTTCTGTGACTCCGTCTGAGTCTGTGGTATTCGTTCCCGGCCGACGACATGCAAAGTGCCACTGTCCCGGCTGCGCCTTCGGGTTGACTTGCCGCCACACACCGCCCCTGACACGGGTTGGCCATTAGGACTGCTCGCCCTGGGGAGCTGGCCGCATTCTGCCTGTGGTCTGCAGTCTCCAGGGGTAGGCTCCCAGTTCGCCGGGTGACATGACTGTATGCAACTGCCCGTAAGGGATCACCGCCATCTCGCAGTTTAAATTCCACGCTAATTATAGACCAAGTGAACATTATACTATAATCTAGTTCCAAGCTTCTATTTTTTCTTATCATCAGGAATAATAAGAAATCAGTTCTTTAGAGTGAAACTTCTTCGGGTGCGATAGGGAGAAATTTGTTAGCGTTACGCATTACGAGTCACGCGTTACGGATTACGCGTTACGAGTTACGCGTTGCGAGTTACGCGTTACAAGTTTCGCGTTAACAAGTTATGCGTTACGCATTACGAGTTATGAGTTACAAGGTACAAGTTACGAGTTATGCGTTACGAGTTACGCATTGCGAGTTACGAGTTACAAGTTTCGCGTTACAAGTTATGCGTTACGCATTACGAGTTATGAGTTACAAGGTACAAGTTACGAGTTATGCGTTACGAGTTACGCATTACGAGTTATGAGTTACGCGTTACGCATTGCGAGTTACGCGTTACAAGTTTCGCGTTAACTAGTTATGCGTTACGCATTACGAGTTATGAGTTACAAGGTACAAGTTACGAGTTATGCGTTACGAGTTACGCATTACGCATTACGAGTTATGAGTTACGCGTTACGAGATACGCATTGCGAGCTACGCGTTACGCGTTACGTGTTACAAGTTTCGCGTTACAAGTTATGCGTTACGCATTACGAGTTATGAGTTACAAGGTACAAGTTACGAGTTATGCGTTACGATTTATGCATTACGCATTACGAGTTATGAGTTACGCGTTACGATTTACGCATTGCGAGTTACGCGTTACAAGTTTCACGTTACTAGTTATGCGTTACGCATTACGAGTTATGAGTTACAAGGTACAAGTTACGAGTTACGCATTACGAGTTATGAGTTACACGTTACGAGTTACGCATTGCTTGCTACGCGTTACGAGTTACAAGTTTCGCGTTACAAGTTATGCGTTACGCATTACGAGTTATGAGTTACAAGGTACAAGTTACGAGTTATGCGTTACGAGTTACACATTACGAGTTATGAGTTACGCGTTACGCATGGCGAGTTACGCGTTACATGTTTCGCGTTACTAGTTATGCGTTACGCATTACGAGTTATGAGTTACAAGGTACAAGTTACGAGTTATGCGTTACGAGTTACGCATTACGAGTTATGAGTTACACGTTACGAGTTACGCATTGCGTGCTACGCGTTACGAGTTACAAGTTTCGCGTTACAAGTTATGCGTTACGCATTACGAGTTATGACTTACAAGATACAAGGTACGAGTTACGCATTACGCATTACGAGTTATGAGTTACACATTACGAGTCACGCGTTACGAATTAAGCGATACGAGCTACGCGTTACGAGTTACGTGTTACGAGTCACGAGTTATGCGTTATGAGTTACGCATTACTAGTTACGCATTACTAGTTACGCAATACGAGTTACGCATTACGAGTTACGCATTACTAGTTACGCATTACTAGTTACGCAATACGAGTTACGCATTACTAGTTACGCATTACTAGTTACGCATTACTAGTTACGCAATACGAGTTACGCATTACGAGTTACGCATTACGAGTTACGCATTACTAGTTACGCATTACGAGTTACGCATTACGAGTTACGCATTACGAGTTACGCATTACGAGTTGTGAGTTACGCGTTACGAGTTACGCATTCAGATCGCATGCAATTCCAGGTTCTGCGCATGCTCATTTCACGTCATTCTTGTGGGAACATCACATTCCGCACTCTTTACAGCAGAGGAAATCAGTTATTTAAGCTTTTAAAAATTATTTAAGCTATCAGCCAGAAAATGAGTTAAACACGTCATTTTTGACGAACTTAAAAGATAATTATTGATTAAATTTTTACACACCGGGACATGAACCAGTAATTTGTAGTTGTGTTTTCCAGTTATTAGCCAAAAATCTGCGTTGAATCTGTGATTTTTTACGAGCATAGATTCTATTTATTAACAAAATTGACTGTGAGAATGGTTATCAGATATTTTTGTCCAAGATATTCTTCAATATAAAGCTCTAAACTCAAAATGACTAATGTTAGATGTAATATTCTATAATCCAGCTATGTGTGCTTTAAATTTTTATTTTTTTTGGTAGTATCGTTTGTCCAATCACCTGCGAAAGAAACATAAAAACATCAACCATGTACAGAAAGAATACATAGAAATTTACACTTTTTGAGTGTACACAGTGATATGCGCATAACAGTTTTTTTCCCTATACATTAGAACGAAGGTGTTGCAATGGAGAAAAAATTTTATTTTAGAGAACGCAATTAAAATTATGCTGACTATATTGACAGGATTTCTTAGTGATTGCGGCACTTTTTGGCAGATTCATAGCTTGAATATTAGTGATTGAAATGACATGAGATTTAGTACTTAGCTTATTATGGATTTCCTACCTCATTAACATTAGATTATGCTCGTATTTTAAACTGTTTATTCGAACGGTTTGGCTCATATCATTCATTCAGTAAAATTCCACTGAATATCACGGTTTTACACGCTACCTGTCATTAACGCGAGCAGACTAGACACAAAAATCAGTATTGAGAATTTAAAATTGCATAATATCTAACCATAACACTTATTCGATTGAGACAACACACAGATTTAATATTTCAACCTTGTATTTATACCATGTCTATATTGGTGATGATTATACATAAAAAGTTTTTAATTCCATATGATAAATACACGCAGAGATTTAAAAATACTTGAACGTTGTAAAAATAGATTGAGGAAGGAATTTAATATAATTTTGAAAATTTACTTGCCGTTTATCGTTTTGGTAAAAACATGACACAGATTAACGCATTTTTTTTTAATTTCTGTAGTTTGTGGAGGAAATATATAACAATAAATGTCAGACATAGAAACATAATATGAATGAAAGAATAAAATATATTGTCATATTGAGGAGTAAGGCATTAAATTTTATATGAATTGATGTGTAGATTGCAGAATAAGGCTAATGATTTAATATATTTGCCACATCCACTGTTACGACAAACTAACACTAAACAGGGATAACGTACGTGCCAAGTTTGAGTTTATGATCTGAAATTCCTTGAATAACATTTCCAGGTATACAGCGTACCGTTACGTAGTTGAAATGCATTACTTCATCTCTCTAAGATTTATCACAAAATGTCTGACTGATGGATCTATCTTTCAATTCCCTCTGAGAAGGGAAGACATTAATTTGACGTGACAGGTATCCAACTAAGTTGAGCAGCCGGGGAAAGAGCTGAGAATAAACTGTAAACGATCTTTTCTTGTTTCTGAAAGTAAGGAAGGGAAGGCGTGAACGAGTAAGAGGTCATCCCCGTGGGAAACGAATTGGGAAAAGAAAGAAGAAGAATTCTCTCCGTCTCGGACGAGAGTTTCAATAAAGGCCGGTACCCTGGAGCTGGAGCCGAGGCCAGGCAGGCGTCCAACTGCGGACAACTTGGCCGATAGGCAGGACACCTCCGGGGACGGCAGTGGCGAAGCGGTGTTGCCTAACTACAGGCGCAGGACTGTAATAATCCAAAACCAATCAATTTTGTCCGCTCACAACAGTAAAGTTATTGTGATAGTGCGGAAATCAAATTTAGAGAATTAAGGGGGCTTTCCAAAAAATATAATTTTACGTCTATCGGCATGATATATTCTCGTCTGTGATAAGTTTTTGCGACTGTAATAATTCACTAATAATTGGCATAATGCACTGTGCTTCAAAGTTGACTACCAGTGGAGCAATAAGAAACACAGTTATCAAACTATATAGCTAAACACAATAGTGTAAACAGCATGCTGGTTGAGGTCACAGAAGACCAACTACCACCCCTCAAAATGTAAATGTAAGTTGCGATATGAATCCCATCCTATTACACCAATGTAAACAATGCAAACTATAAGATAATTCATAACTAGTATGTTAAATATAAGTCATATTATGCATCCTATAGATAGAATAATTTCGTTATATGTAAACAAAACACATCAAATTATAACTAATCGCATATTACAGAAAACATTGTACGCTGAGGATACCTCGACGAGAGGCGAAACGCGTCCGAAAAATAAAAAATATCCTACAAGAGTTGTATTGGCGTATTTACTAAATAATAATTAGTTTAATAATTGGCATATTTGTACAAAATATAGTATTCGACCAACATTTGTGGTCTCTCAGTGTAATTTGTTCTTAGAGCTTTTTATAACAAACAATCTGTCTGCCAGATATTATGGTTGATTGTTGTATTAATTGAACATAGAAATATGTTTTGGGTGAGAACATTAAACACAGTATAACTAGCGTAGTACGCGCCGTTGCTGGAGGGCTGGGTATGGAAGTTCTGATGTTTTATCCGATCACCATCCATTTTGGCCGGTTTCCCTACCTTTTGTGAGATATATGCCAAAAACAGAAAATTTATACGCGTAAATTTGTCTAATAGGAGCTGAGGAAGTTTCGTAAATCAAATTTAAATCTTATTTTTCCTCTTATTTTAAAGGATACGTGAGCAATGTTTCATCGCTGCCTGACACAACACGTAGATTTCAGCGTTACGGCACCAGCTTCAAAACAATATTTAAATTTCAAGTTTGAATTTCTGAATCAGCAATTGTACGATTGTAATCGGTACAACACCGTTCGACAGAAAATATTGTGGACTTTCTGACTATCACTTATCACGTTGGCCTATTTCTTTATCGTTTTCGAGAAATTTGCAAAAAAAAAAGAACTGATTAGTTTCACATCTAAAGTTTGCTAAACGGAAGTAAAGGGGAGGGGGGTTAGGTAGACAGTACTTTTCTCATTGTTTTAAAGTATATGTGTGTAAATTTCATCGAGATCAGAATTGCTTAAATAACTTAAACACTCATCAGTTTTTATAAATATGTAGACTATGTGTCTCTCGAAAAATCATTATCTTTAAATTAGTTGCAATAGGTTTATCTTTCTATTGTTTTAACAACATGGATTATATTAAAAATTCATTAATAAGGAGTAACTCAGAATTACTCTAATGGCTTTCACTGCAATAGAATGCCGCGCTATAATTTCGGTACATCGTTTAAAACATTTAATAAATGAATTTTTGGTGAAAGACAACTTTCCGAGCAAGTAAGCTTTAGTAAGTTACAAATTCAAATAAATGAATGAACGCATACAACTGCGTGTTATTGAGGAGTATTATGTTACACTATTACACACTGTTAGGACTGATTGAAGCATGTTCTGCTGACACTCAGAACAAATTAACGAGAAGTTCAAAGGTGTGTTTGTGACATTATGTGGAAAAAGCTAATTTAGTGTTTTAAAAAAGTGTGCAAAGGTGTTGCTTATATAAACAGGTATTATATATTTAATTGGATAAAAGGAAATAGACACCGTTCCCTTTAACAAACTGTGAAATTTAATATCCGTGTATTGTTATTTGAATGTTGAATAACATCACAGTTTCACCGAACTTCGAGGGAGGGGGGGGAGGAATCATTAAAGACGAGACTGTTGGGTCAACGAATAGGAACGAAATTGGTCATCGCCTTTAGAAAGGAACCATCTCCTCGATATACTGCAGACTTTAGGAAGTCATGGAAAACTGTAATTAAAATGTTTGAATAGGAAATAGAATTTTAGTTCTTCCGAAACATATGCGAGTACGTTAAACACTCATCCACTATTCTGGGTTTCGTAACAAACAGATCTTTACATAACGTAGGCTCAAATTTTTTCCTAGACAACCTGCAAATATAGTTCCAGCTCTAGAGAGGAATCGTTATAAGCTTGACTGCCAATTACCTGTATTCTTAATCTTTTACAACATATTAAGAATTAGACACCACAAACATGAGATATCTACCTTCGAAATTTACTTTTAAATGATTATAATAATAACGAATACCCCTTTCCAGGTTAATCATAATCAAATATTATAATAATTCCGTGTGATCGTAATGATCTGGTGACAAGGTTGCTATTGGCTGCGCGTTCCACGCCTGTCGAATCCGACTTAACCTAACCCGACAATTCTACCAGCCACAGGGAACCTACAGTTTAACGTAGATGCCGAACTAAGGAAGCGTTCTGCCGTACTTCACATTACACAGCAAACTGAGACAGAGGTGAAGGTAGGATTTAGTGCCTATGAAAATCCAGGCCGATACAGGGATTCGAACCAACGGCCTTTCGATCTCCAGTCAGATGCCTTAACCACTGAACCACCAGACCGCTCCATCAAATAGTATATAAATTAGGTTCTATTTCTTACACTTCTCCTTCTGTGTCTTCTACGAATCTGCCCTCACTTTCTCAATGCCTTCACTCCAATTTCCCCCAACCTGACTTTTGTCTACTTTTTCTTTGTAGGTTTTTTTTATTTTTAAAAGTTAGCCTCGGTGAATTCAGATCCTAATGCGCTAGTTATCAAACAATATCAGATTGACTGATTGAAGTGTATCAGGAACTATTTGGGTAGCCGGAGCAAAACATGCCGTTTCGTTTAGCATTCTATCGTATGTTTTACTCGTAATTATTATTTTGCTCCCGTCAAGCAAATACCGGAGGTTTTATCGTGCAGTTGTGAAAGTTTCTAAACTGCTATGCAGAATGTAACTATCTATTCATACAAGGCGTTCTGCAATAAAGTGGAGATGCACTTGAAGCTCATAATGGTTTCAGTTTTAATGTTCTCTGCTACATTTTTCGTTACTCATCACCAGGCGTTCTGTTTGCGTTAAACTTATTTCATACATTATCTCGAGCAATAACCAGTTCGACACTGCATAAAGAAAGAGAGGCAATTAATTCGTGGAATGCCACATATATTCCGCCTGTTTTTACCTAATTATAAACAGGGACCGTTCCAGATTGCTGGCTATGTTTTCGACGAATGAAAAACGCTCGAATAGAGAACACATTTCAAAATTAGAAACGCTAATGCATTTTGCTTGTCCAGCTCTCGTAGCTACTTTTTCGATACCACTTGCACGCCTCGTCCCAAGGGGCTCTACACGAGCCAGGCCGCAGACTGTGCGCGCATATCGAGTGGGTTCATCATTTAAATTGCACGCTGAGTGCACCCAACTACTCGCCGCAGCAGTCAGCCGCAAAACAAGACTGCACGCTACGAAAAATAAACGTACCACTACTTTTTTTTATTACAGCGTTACGCCTCATCGACGTCTGAGGTCTCGAAGAAAGGAAAGATGGGGGGAAAAATACGGGAAGGAATTCTACCATGGATTTTTAAGGAAACATCCCGGGGTTCTGCTGGAGTGTTTCTGGAGGCAAAAAAAGTGGAAAATTGAAATCTGGATGGCCGGACGGGGATCTGAGTAAACGTCCTCCAAAATGCCAGACCCGAGAGTTGGCGATTCACCCAACAGCCTCGGTGGAACGATTACTATACAGACTAAAACGTCTTGAAGAAATTTTCAGATAAATAAAAAGATCTTTTGACTATTAATCGAATCAGCATTTGCATCGATCTACGCCTTGCTAATCAATGTACTACGGTTATTACTGTAGTCTGAAAGGTAGATAAAAAAACGAAAAACCGTAGACTACGGTATAACAGCGGTAGGTTGAGGAACCGTCAAGGTATTTTTTTCAGGAAACAGTTGAAATCGGCTTAGTAATTTATCATCCTTTACTTCCATTATTTTTATAATTTATTTTCTTCTCTGAGCACAAATACTAGATCAGAAACTGAACCACCCAGAATTAATTCTAACTAATACTTTTTCACAAGATAGTCAAATCACTGTAAAAATTCAATTTTACAGTAAATAATCGTTTGCCTCTGAAATACCACTGAGGATGGTGATGGGAAAGCAGGTTCGTACTGGCACTGAATTATGGGTACTCAAATTCAAATCATAGACCAGATATACAGAAGTCTGTCTTCCACACATGGATAGAAGTGACATACATATTTAATTATTAAAACAGTTTTAGTATATAGGTTAATGCATACAATACTATCTGCTGAAAATAAACCAAGGAACATCAAAGCCGAAGATCCTATATCAAATTTCTCTCCGCACCTCTATTGGTATAACAAAAACATCTTAAGACATTTTTTAACTGTAAATTTTAAAGAAGGCAAAAGCCGCTACTAGCATAGAGGACTGTGACGTGAGCATTTTTGCATGTAGACTTAAGATTCCTTATACCCGTTTCAACCGACTTCAAGAGGTCGTAATTTGAGGTACCTGTGTTACTAACCCTCCTACGACCCTCACTGCTTTCTCTTACACCTAGCAATGTCTGCCACTACTAGGCTAACGTCTAGACGGGGGACCAAACAGATAGATCTATCTAGTTCCCAAGTTGACCTGTGCCACTAAAGATTCTTGCAGGGAGAAGGTATAGGTGGGGAAGTGGGGTGGAGTTGCCCTCACCTTCCAGTGAAATTTGCCTTCATAACGGAGATTCCGTACTCAGGATGAGTGGACGTGGCTAGCAGTTTATGATATTCTGCATCAAAGAAAATTCATGACTTCATTTGGGATAAAACACTGGTGGTCAAGCCAATAGAAACAAAGAAAGGAATATTTTCCATGTTCGATTGGTTTTGACGGGATTAAGATTAAAAATTGTGAAGGAACTTTAGCATTACACCTAGTTCTCACTATTCATCACCAACATTAGATTAATTGCCTTAAACCAGTTGTAAAAGCAATTACGTATTAAGTTGCACTCGTAGCATACAAACGAGACAGTTAAAATTTTGTAATAATAACGAACCAGACGCCTATGAGACACAAATTTTTTAAAAAAATTACTTAAATAGTAATTAAGCTGGAATCCGGACCAGTTTTTCGTGAAGGAATTTGGATAAAGAGGCCATCAAAAGAGCTCTACAAACAGATAGAAACAATAACTGACAACTTTAGAAAAAGAAGGATGAAATTTTATGGACATATTAGCAGGATGAACAAGAACAGGCTCACAAGGCAAATCTTCGAGATAGTAAACACCAGTAAAAACAAGATTAAATGGATATCTGAAACAGAAGAGGACCTTAAAGAATTGGAGATCACACAAGACAACGTAAACAACCGAGAACAGTTTAGAAACATCATAAAGAAACATACCCTTAAACTAACACAAACCAAAAAAAGAACAGGAAACAAATGGTCAGAAGAGCGCAAGAGAGAACACAGCGAGCGTATGAAGAGAATTTGGGGAGAAAGGAAGAAGAAAAAAACATCATGACTACTCAAGTTCAGTCGCTCTCTTTAAAGGGAATAATCGAAGAAGAAGAATTAAGCTGGAATAAAGAGATGTATAGTATAATATATCTGGAGACCAAAACTATTATCGTAAAACGAGGATAAATGTCACAGCAGTATCTTTTGTTGAAGGTAAATGCAAGTAGGAAAAGACTAGTAAAAGGTGAAGGGAGGTGGTGGAAACAATTAAAGAGACTGAAGGCTCAAGAGGAAGAAACTGCAGTGCTTAAAATCTTTACGATGACTAGGAAAGTTGGACGAAGAGAGCACAGCTTGATATTTCACTTTCTGTTTATGTTTGACATTTTCTCATTTAATGTGACATCAAAATTCATTTAAATGTTCTTACGCTTTAAAAGAGTTCAAAGTGACCATTTTATGTGCAGTTTAAGTATTTTATTTATCAGTTACTCGTTGTAGTGAAGTTGTTTTAGATGTTCCTCATTTTAACTGTATAAAAATCATTTCATGATGTTGTTGCTCTTGGGATTGCACTGTATACTCATGTTTAATTCCAGCATTGTGATCGGGAACAGGTTATCTAAGATGTTTCATCACACAAGGTTTATGAATTTTATAACAGCCCTTGGTTTCTTCTGGAAAATGGACTACGGTATCGTATTTTATGAGAATAATGAAAAGACAACAAGAATATTATTCTTACATCGCCGTGATACGCAAGCGATATATCTTCACATCCAACTCGTGAATAAAAATCCCCTTGCCATCGGCAACTGAATTAGAAATTCAGTTCTTAAAAACAATTTAAACCTCTTTCATTAAAAAGAGGCAAAATAACTGTTTGAAAACGAAGCTTCGTTTATTTCTTTAATGATGTTGTCTTGAAGGAGTAGTATATAGATTTTGCTATACTACAGATCAGAAACTCGTTTTGTAACTTGCTGATTTTAGGATTATGATTTTTAGAGAATTTTAGTTTTAAGAATATTTCTGACACGTATGTTTGACAATTTTTTTACATCACTCATACTCCCATCAAACTTGTGTATCTAAGATATGAGCTATCTATTTAATTAGATTTTTATTTTACTACTTCATTTTATAGCCCTTTGATGTAAGCGTTTTGTGTCTAATTGCTTCGGTGTCAAAGCGGCATATTTTTTTATGATTATGAATCAAAATTAGAGTCGGGATGGGACTGAGGATAAGAAACTGGAATAAATTCGGCCATGGCGTTTTGAAGGAAGCATCCCGGCATTCGCCTTGAATGATCTTGACAAATCATGGAAAACCCAAATCTGGATGCCCGGAAGGGGATTCGAATCAGCGTCCTCCCGAATGCGAGGCCAGAGCGTTAATGGGTTTTGCGTTATGCCCTGATGTCTTTTTACAGCTAAATTTGTGTTACACATTATGGAGTGTACTTTCCCGTCGCATAAGACTGTCACTTTAAACTATCGTCCTGTTGTCAACTACGAAGAATGTTAATTTGCTTTAAATTTGATTTTATTGTCGCCACCAATTCAACAGTAGCTAGTGTGGCCTGAACAGCCTTTGAAAGTTTATTGTTTCCGAAAATGTTGATATGAAAATTGGTTTGTTGGCTGTTATGCTGCGTATGGGCTTTTCTCTACCTGACATATCTTGAAAACACTCCTGTTCGGTACTTAACAGAATATACATATAAAGTCTTCATTCTCTATTAAATCATGAAGGCACGGGCGCGTCTATTGCTGTCCTTCAGTCCATTGAGTGAGGTGATGGTTCACTTGTTAAGTTACCGACCGTGATGGGTAAGCGATAACGCTTTGTCCCATTCGGGAGGACATAGGTTTGGATCCCTATCCGGCCATCAAGTTTGGTTTTACCTCCTTTCCCCAAATCGCTTCAGGCACAAAATGGCATAGCCAAATTTCTTCCTGTTCCGTGCAGCAAGTCCTTTCCTGGCTGTAATGATCTCGACATCAACAAGGTGTAAAAGCCATAAGGGGAAAAAACTGATTATGTTACCCAATTCGAATCCCACTGTAAGCTGGAGATGTTTCTTCATGTAAATTACGCTACTATGATTTCTTTTTTACTTTCCATGGGAAACTATATGTCCCCATAGCCCTCCAGCATTACGGGTTAATTGGATGGAACACGGAATGCGTGGAGAATGCTCGGTTCGTTTTTTTGTTTACTGGATTGCGACATTAATACTGAACAGCAGGAGGATAAAATTAATAGAATATAAAGTTCTTTGAAGACTGTTTTCAATAACAAAAAATCTGAAATTTAGTTATGATAGTGAAAATACATCTTAAAAACATTTAAACCGCGAGAAATGTGCTAAAAATGAACAAAACTGTAATGACATTTAGTTAGGTAACTTATATTTTATTTTTATTCCCCTCAATACTAACAACTATAGTATTGTAGTTTACGTTCTGTTAAAGACAAATCAGTGTGATTTATTGATGATGAAGGTGACTTTAAGACTCTTCCGCAATTGCTTTTCCTTGTTGCGACACTAATAATTGCAGACTAAGGATAACAACAGTCATAACATCACGGCAGCCAACCGCGTAGTGCATCAAACTAGTGGAGCAACTCGTATTTATAATGCTGGTATTTATCTCCAGTCGGCTGCACGATTCTTGTCACGCGAACAGCACATACTTCTGAAGAAGCTGCGTTGGGCTGCAGATTCAAATTAACGTCGGCGTATCAGTAAAATGCAATCTGCAGACAAATCTTAAGTTGTTATAACTGTCTAGTGCATTTAGTGAATATATTTTGGAATGGAAAGATCTTACAACAGTTTTTTGTCCTAGTTTTTTTATGGCTAATGAGGCGTGTTTTGTCCGTGGAACATTACCAGATGGATTTTTCCGATGACCTGTAACATAATTATGACCTTTCAGTTTCATTAACATATCCGTTAAGTTAAATAATGTCTCCTATGTTTGCAACGTGATTTTTCTCTCCTATAGATTATTCAAACGGAACACCAAAGTATATGATTTAATGCGATGTAAAATAGTTTTAAATGTATAATAAGCAACTGCAACAGTTATTAATTGCTTTTAGTTAGGAATAATTAATTTAAATGCATTAATCAGAGATGCTGCATCATCCATCATCTACCATATTTCAACACATTTTCAACTGTAAAAAATGTTTTAATACGATCAAAGAAACACTGAAATCTTTTAATTTCTATGTATTAACTGAAAAAATCGTTACATTACAATGTTTATTGAAATTAATAGTGGATAGGTTATTATAAAGCAAGCGGCACTAGCTGATTATTTATTCTGGAAGATTTCAATACAGCAACCCCAATTGAAAGAATGGCTTTAAAACTGAAACTTATGGTGGTATTTTTAGGGAATAATAACTCAGACATTAATCTGTCAATTTTTTTGTAGTTGTTCGGATCGGATGAAAACTAAATCAGTATGTCACGACTTCCTTCTAGAACAGTTCTGAGAAAAAATTAAGGGCAGATTCCGAGTTATCAACAAGGAAATGATCCTCGATGATCCTGAATGAGTTGCTCATGCAAGATTTTTTGTTTGCAAGTTTTATTTATGGCTTAGAACACGATGATCTAATGCAAAATTGGTGTATTTCATTCAACTGTGAATTGCAAAATTTAAAATTTGCAGTTCCTTCGAAAGATCTGTGAGATTCATATATCCCTCCTACAAGAGGAAGCAAATGAATACCACCATGTTTATTGGTTAGATAATTAGCAGAGATACCCAAACGTTTACGGTGAGAATACAAATTAATGTTAATAAATAAACAACCACAGTGAAAGTATGAAAGGATATTAGACCAAAAAGAAAGCTAACTGGAGTTAAAAACCACGTGGTCTATAGAGGCCAAAACGGAAATGAAGAAGATGAAGAAGAAGAAACAATAATAATTGTTTTATATAAAAACAAAATTTTGATTTTTTTTTACAAGGCTAAATGCTTCCTGAACATAGCTTTATGTTTGACTTATTTTTTTTTACTTATTGCTTTAGGCATCGTCGACGGCTAAGGTCATTAGAGGCGGGAGAGGACTGGGGACAAGGAACGGGAAGGAATTCGGCCATGGCCTTTTTGAAGGAAGCATCCCGGCATTTGCCTGGAGTGATTTGGGGAAACCACGGAAAACCCAAATCTGGATGCCCGGACGGGAATTCGAACCCGCGTCCTCCCGAATGCGAGGCCAGAACATTAACCGTTCACCTACCACGCTCGGTTTTATGTTTGATACTATTTTCTTTTTACCATTTCGACCAAATCCAATTATCGTGTATGATTTCCGGTTACACTGTCCTATATCTACCATCTTGAGCGACGCAGAATGTTAATTTTCTAGGCAGAACTTTGCGGAAAGTGACACACAGCCGACGATATGCCGAGCCAACGTCGCGCCCCATGATTATAGAGTAGCCAGTATCGACGCGGAGTTTGGTTATTAAGAAGCTCCGAAGTAGCTTCCATAATGCATGAAGGGTCCTTCTAAAATTTATTCCCGCAGCGCCCCTCCCCGCAAGGGATTAACTTCCTTCATCCCCTCAAAACATTCTCCTCCTTATTCCTGATTCTTTATTAAATCTTAACTCCAGCGCCCCCTGCTTCTTGACTCATATTTATAATGGAGACTTGGTCCGGAAAATCTGGTAAGGCAGGGCAAGGCGTTTGCTAAGCGTCTAAGAATCCCTTCAGTCAGGACACGGGGCGAGTGGGCTTAGCTCTAATTGGCAAAGGCCAAGTAAATCCCGCAGCACTATACCAGAAACCAGCTTCACCAAGCTGCGCGTGTTCCAAGGCACTTCCACCAACTTTGTACCCAATAATACTTTCTACATACAAGTTCTTCAATCGTTCATCCAAATCCTGTGTATAAATGATAGAGAAATTATACCTGTTTATCACGGCTGGCACTGAAGCAATGAGAAGGAAATTTTTACAAATCATTTCTCGCTACCGCATATTCTGCAACCGTTGTTTAATCGCCGATGTTATATTTTATTAACTCCTATTTGTTTTATAACTAACATGGATGGAAATATCGTACAGAATCATTTTTTAAAGTTATTTTGGCGAAAAATAATAATCATATTTCTAATTTTCCATTTGACGTTTATTTCGCCTTATTTCCTTTACAAACAAACCGAAGAATTACTGAGGTCCTTAGCTGATCAGTAACGTTTATTTCAACACCTCTCAAAATGCTAACTAACCTCTTCTAGTCGCTTGCCAGCCCACACCCTCTTACGTTGTTTTTCCTCTGGTCTCTATAACAACCGATTTTTTCCTAAGAGTAATTATTCTCTGGATAGTCTGTTATACAATACTGTCTGTTTGTATGTTTAAAAATTGTTTGTTTGTGCGCCTTTTGTGCGTTTCTATACCATTTACCCGATTACAAAGAAACTTAAGTGTTTTGTTGTGTGCGTATCTGCGAAATTTTCTGACAAAAATATAATTCCTACCCTCTGTTTCCAATCACCACCATTAAGGAAAATTTACACGTGCAACTGTTCAATTGTTTCGAAAACGGTAGGAAAATCTGTCTAAGTGGATGGTGATATTTGGAAGCCGCGTTGGAATGGGTACGGTAGTACAATTAGTGACCGAGAACTTCTAACTTGAAAGTTGAGACACACAAACTCATAGTTATTACCCGATCGTGATGGTACTTTGAACACATTTCCTTCAAAACCAAGAGAAAAATATTTTCTACATTTGGTTTCCAGAAATACAATCCTTCTTTAACCCATTTTTCCAAATGTTCTTTGAACAAACCCACAGTTTTTTACCCGATTTCAGTGGAACTTTCTCACATATACTATAAAACAAAGATAAAAACGTTGTTTGCATTTGCTTTACAAAAACAAATCTCTTCTCCCCCATCACCCTTTATAAGGAAAATTCACACGTGAAACTATTCAGTTTACTTAAAAAAATAAAAAAAATCGTGTAAACGGGGTTGAGAAATCTGCCAAAGTGGACGGTGATGCAGAATCTTTACGACAATTCGATCAAACGAGATGAAACTTCAGAACTTTCAAATCCAGCCACCAAGCAACGCCGCGTATTCTGCTGGTTAATAATAAGAAATACGAAAGAAATATTTCAGCACTGCAGTGATGTTATATTCATAATACATTTTTTTAGACTATTTTACGCTCATGGACCATATCCAGAGTCATCTAGGATCCTTCCTTTCTGGAATAGATATAACTTTCATTTTTACCAGCAGCCCAAGTTGAATGTTACACTGTAGGCCCCCCACACATAAAATGGTATGTTGCAATAAAATAGTAATCAATTTGAATGATTTATCTTAAAATAATTCGTTACTCATAAATATTTAAAAGATTAAAGACAGTATAAAAATCAATGCCGCTAGCTGGTATCTCTTAACAAGATAAAGAAGCGTTAAATCCCTGAAAAAATATTCGTGGAGTACTTGAAAATAAATAACAGGCTTAACATTCCGTGTTAAGACAAATTTCGCGTTAAGTAGTACGATATTTTGATATAAATTTCTCTGTATCCCTTTCCAAAAATTAAAACTCCTCTTTCTGTGCAGACTCTTCTAGAATGCCCCTTACGGTAATTCACGAACATGGTTCAAGCAGAAAACCTTTTGTTCCTGCTTGCCGTACCTTAAATTCTCAGAATACGGATAAAATATTAAAGCCGGAGACTAAGCAGAGAGGGATTCCGGTGGATGCTAAGTTTAATAATCACTTGTAATAGCTGAATAACCCCGAGATCAGTTAGGGCGAAATCAATTTTTCACCGACAATAGAGCTGCAGCATTTACTTGCTCGTGGGACAAAGGAGGCACTGGTACGGCATTGTGCAAGTCTGTAGTGATGGGTGTGTGTGTGTTTGTGTTTGTGCCGACATACCACCCAGGAAACAGAAGTCTCATCGCATCAACAAGAGCAAAACATTCTTCATATCCGACTGCTCTCCCCTGAAAATACTGCTACCCCTAACGGTTTTTTTTTTTAAAAAATGGCATTTGGCAACGGAGGCCATACAGCCAGCTCAATGTAATTATTATACCTTTCAGTGTATAAGTCATCATCCAGTATATATATATATTGCATTTTTCGAATGTATGGACGCCACAGGACGGACAGGACATTCACACAGACACCCAACACTTAAACATTCGAACCGGTGGCCTTCGGTAGGCGGAGCTAGCACTCTAGCCCCTACGCTACCGAGGCCGGCTAACAGTTTTAGGTTGCCTAAGTGCTTGCGTTTGTGGCCTGCAGTACTGACGTAAATATGCACGAATATCTCCAAACACTGCTACCACTATACTGGAACCGTCAGGTAACAAACCTGGGCGGACTGTCACCATTTTCAATACTGGTAACGTTTTATATATGGCGTCCTAAACAGAAAACAAAAAACGAAGTATTATTCTGTGTGCTTGATCCGTTGGTAACATGCTAATAACAGAATGACAAGACAATAGTCGGTGCACGAAGAAATTACTATTACTTGCGTTATCAGTAAGCTCTCGTTCACTAAATATTTTTATTTTTATTTATTGCGATCTCTCTGCTACAGTCCATTACAAAACACGAATAACAGGTCAATAACAAACCGATCTGTCACCAACGCTTGGAGCTACAGATCCTTAATGTCATTAAATTTTTTCTATTTTAAATTTTTTACTTACTTGTTTTTACCTTAGATTAACGATTCCACAGATGTTTGGTAAATACAGACAAAAACTTAACATAAACATCTGTCATACATTCCATTTCTTGACTAACACTGGCGTAAAGCTTCGCATGATTACAACGCGTCTCTTATTCTGATGCTCGTAGGATTGCGTAAATACCTGGTGCTTTTCAATCAATTTTTGTTTTAAAGAAGTTCGTTACGGAGACATACTAAATAAACATCTTTAGCGACAGTGACTAGTTGCAACAGTCGCCTGTAATGCAAATAAACATTGGTAGCTTCATAATTACAAATAAAAATAAAAGAATTATCGTGGTACAGTCAGCAATTATTTATATTCCTTTCATCTATCTATTTTTAATATGGGTTTTTTCTACTTGTTACCGAAAATAAAGTAAAAATCTAGTGAATGAGAAAATATTATGTTAATGTCAATCAAGCAATACGTAATTTAATTATTAAACAACAAAAATCTTACAGTCTCTATGTTGTATTTGTTTACTATTATATTTGTTTTAGCTATACAACTGCTCCAATTTACTGGTTCCTCTTTTAATGCGAATAGTAAAGTGGCGATACATTAGAGGCAGAATGTGTATGGCATCAAATTCAGTGTTTATCTTTTACGCTATGTTGCACCACTCAGACAGGTCTGAAATCTGAACCGTAGATATAGTGCCCATAGATGATTCTACAGTAAAAATCTAAACGTTGTCACTCAAGGCAATATCTTTGTTTACTAGGAACGCGATATAAACAAATTGCGACAAAACATCGTAAAATGCGCCAAAAAATTCCACAAAAATACTAGGTATTCCTGCAGAATTTTCCCGCATTGATTTCACGAGTTATGCATTTAGGCCAAAATGGCACATTCACCCCCTTAGCGCCCCCTATAGTGGCGGCATTGAAAAAAAATCTGTCCGAAGGCTATGCTAACCAAGATCTATGAACTGGTATGCCGAATGAACGGGATGGGCCAGGGGCACTTTTCACTGTCTTATTCCGTTAGACATTTTACATAATCATTCAAAAGTTTCATATTTCCTCACTCCATACTCATTGCCAATAGTTCTCTAATTTAATTCACAGGTAATGTCAATATTATGGTGTTCTACAATAAAGATACGCGCCCATTTACTATTCTGTTGACCAAAAATGTTCAGAAGAAAATTTCTTGTAATATCTTAATTTGAACCCCCTACATCTACATGTACATCTACATATATACTCTGCAATTCACAAAATTGTGGGTGGCAGAGGGTGCTCAGCACCAAAGCTAATCTTTCTTTTTGTGCATTGCAATCCCTAATGGTACGAGGGAAAAAAGTATTCATATAAGAATCAGTCCGGCACCTTATTTCTCTAATTTTATCTTTCCTATCCTTCCGACTCAAATAGATTGGTGGAAGAAGTGTTTCACTACACTCAAAAGTGAAAGTGGGAGTACGCATGTTTTCCAATAAGTTTAAACGAAACGTGAGACTCTCAACCTAATCTACTAATCAATTCTGCGACGCGTTCATAAGGACTGTAGCAAGCGGTCACGAATCGAGCGGCTTTTCTCTGTACTTTCTCTATACTTTCGATCAATCCTTTACGAAACGGGTCCCAAATGGCACAACAATAATCCAAATGTGGACGCACAAGAGATTTGTACGCTATCTCCTTTGTTTGTTCATTACAATTTTTCAAGATTCGACCTATGAATTGCAGCCTAGAATTTGCTCTACCTACTAACGAATTAATGTGTATGTCCCATTTCATGTTCCTTTGTACTGTTACTCCCAAATATTTCATAGAATCGACCATATCAATAACTGAACTGTTTACCTCGTATTTCTGAACAATCGGATTATTTTTGTTAGTTATGCTCATTGTCTTGCACTTTTTACAATTTAGAGTAAGTTGCCACTCAGCGCACCAACCCAAAATAACATCCAGATCGCGCTGAATTTCTAAGCAATCGGCAAAATTTCTTACTTCCCTATAAATAACCGCATCATCAGCAAACAATCTAAAAAGGCTTTTCACTTTGTCTCCGAGATCGTTTATAAAAATTAAGAAAAGAAGTGTTCCTATTACACTTCCTTGAGGTACACCCGATGTAACATCTAGATTAGAAGAACTTTCTCCTTCAACGGCAACATACTGCGACCGACCAGTTAGAAAATCCTTTATCCATTCACAAAGCTGATCCGATATACCGTACGCTCGAAGCTTCGCTAAAAGGCGGTTGTGTGGCACAGATCAAAGATCGTAAGCAATGTCCGCTCATACGCTATTCTTTCACAGAGTGAATTGAATTACTGAATCGATCGATTTCGGCTTTCTGTAACACATAACCAGCTCGTGGTGTTTATTATTTTCTATTATTTGCTCATTCTAATGTCAACAGAAACTACGAAGTACGGACACCGTAAGACTATCTCAAACCTCGAACTGCCTATCCTCGGAAAAATGAAGCTAACGCCCTATACACCGGTTTCTACTTGTCGAAGAAACGGTTTCATGTAGATAATGCTGACTTCGCTATTAGTAGCCCGAGGGCCACCCACAATCACGACACCTGGTTTGGTATTGCAAGGTGGCAGCGTTACTCCACTGCAGTGCGCCATAGCATTACTCCGCCCGGAAGAACACTTTGGGGCCGATTCAATTCTGAACGAGATTCACTCCGGGGACTCAATATTGTTATTGCTTCTGCTCACTCTATCTGCCTGCGCCGTAGAGGAATTGTGTTGGCAGCTAGCGGCGCTTCTGCCGTTCGGGGATTCTACTAACACCCCGGCCCTTTTTTGTTACTATTATTTTTCTCCACGGCTCGCGCCCCGCTGTCGCGAATTGGAGGTAATGTTTTATTCAGACATCTCGCACCTGCGTCTCTTTACCCTGCCATTTTTCTCCTGCTTTTTGTCGCCTGCGCGCTGGAAGCGGTGTGGTGGTCGTTTCGATAGAGTTCTGCGCTGGATTTCTGTCGGCATCAACACATGGGGATGATTCATTACGTATTCAAACGGAATAAGGTGTTTCCCATTTTATCCAGTAGAAACTGCAGGGATAAGAGTGGCAAATAAGATGACAACATATACGTACAATTTCGAAAAACTCAACGTAAATAAATTTTACTATTAATTTTATAATTTTTTTATATCATTGGTTTTTACAGAGTCAAAACCAACTAATAAGGTTTCCTGTATATAAATTCACATGCTATTTGTGATATTAACTGAGATATAATGTTTTATTTGATTTATAGATGCCAGAGTTGTTGTGAAAATCATGGGTGCCAACTTGGGGGTTTTCCCCCCAAATCTTGGGGGTTTACAGGTGGGATGGGACTTTTTAGGGGTATTTTTAGAGACATATTGATTTATTTATTGAGCATTAAAATAGCATCAGATACAGTACATTGTTACTAAGAATTTAGACTTCTCTATGGTTAATTTTTTTCTGATCTACATCTATGTTCTGATACATGTTTTTATTAAAAAAGTCGCCGTAGACTCAGTGTTTAATGTTTACCATAGAGGTAGACTTCTTTTGGTAACCTACGGTATGTAAAGACGTGGTTGTTGGAGCAATGTTGCAATAGTGTTGCCGTTGTTGTTTACAAATTTCTGGTCCAATTATCTGTGGTGTTGTGTGTCAGCATGCCATTTTTAGATTAACAATATTGAAAATGATTGGTGATTTGCAAGCAAAGATTGATACAAGTCAAACCCAACATACAACGTACTCATATTTTTGGGGACAAAAATGACATCGAGTCCGAGTAGTACCAATTGAGTAATAAAACATGATGGAATACATCCACCTCAGATGATTTTTATTCAGATGATTGTGACGCAGCTGGCTTTTACGTTTTGAAAACATTTCAGAGTTTGGCCAAGTATTAATCACGATTCAGATTTCGACTGCGCCTTTTCTATCTATAATAGTGTTAAAAATAAGTTGCGTGATTAGTGTCACAACGTGTGATAATGGTCCTATTAATATTGCGACGAAATGGTGGATATTGCATAACATTTAATGCTCCTACTAAATGTTAAGTGTGTTTAATGTTAAAATGTATGATCTCAAAAACTCTGTACCATCAGAACAAAACGAAATAATATTCGAAATTTTGAATAATTTATAAATAACGAAAATTACTAAGCAAAATAGGGTATTTAGGGTTTAGGGTTTTTACCCCTTAATTTTGGCGATTTTAGGGTTTTTTTAGTTGGCAACCTGGGTACAAATCTATGTGTGAATCAATTACCACTACATCAGAGCATGGATAAATAGTATCATCTCTCTTTGTGCTGCGAGAAGTACATCGTTTAGACAGAGGAAATCCGTAATCTACTTGAATAAAATGCTTTGTAAATGAAGACTGGACGTGAACTTAACAGCAGAAAACTTTCAGCGAGTCTCGATTAATCCCGAAGAGTTAGCTAAACTGGCTGCTACCACGACGCAACGCGGTTAACCATCAAACTTCAAACAAATAACTGCAACTGATTTAATGTTGACTTACGTTCTGCAATTGCGATGTCAATTGTCTGTTGAGGAATTAACAGCACACCAATACGAACGGCCGGGGTAAAAAGTTATAATGTGACGCAAGAGATATATACCATGTTCGTTTAAATTTACATGTTTCTGTTTGTTTGTTTAGCGCAATTAAATCCATAAATTTATATAAGGACAAGAGCATCTGTTGTGTACAATCTATTCTCATTAGCATTTACGAGGAGAAGGTTACAACATAGTAAAATTTTTTTTTTTTTCAGATAAGAAATAGGAAAGTTTATTATAAACTAAAATATTTTTTTTTTACGGAACGTTAGAAATCACGAAATTTATCGAACAAATAAATAATTTTTTACACCAACAAAAATTCGCCACTTTTGAAGAATTTTGTGAAGTAATTGCAAGTAGTACAAAAACAAAGCAGAGATAGAAAATATTATAATGCCAGGCAGAGATGCTACGTTCATTTTCTCACTGCGGGTCTACCTTAATTATTGCGAATTTTATTTACCTCCCATTGCATTGTGGAAGAAGTGGAGAAAAAACGAAAGGCAGAGTGGGAGTTTACTATGTTGAAAGGTTTATTACAACTTTTAAAAATTTGTCAGTAGCCATCCTAGTGTTGTTAATAATCGAGATCTTAGGAAACATTTGTATACAAGATAAATTTAAAAAAAAAAATGAGGTAGTCATGTATTGTTATAAATTAGTTTCTCCTCATGTCACTGACTTTCGACGTGATCGGCGAAGTAATAGATAGTAAGAATTTCAGTGTCGAATTTGGTTGTAAATTAATTCAATGTCTTAAATCAGAGATTAAATACCTCTTAAAGTTTTCGCGTTACAGTCACACTGTTATCCAAACGTTTTTCTTCTTTGGTAACATTAAAATTTTCTACAGAAAATTTTATGGGAAATTCATATTTAAATCAGAATTTCGTTATCACGTACAGATTTTTGGTAATAACTACATCAACCCTCAATTTACTCACAATTCTTGAATGGTGGTACGCCTGGAAATCTTCTTCGTGCTTTTGCAGTCAACAGCTTCCATGTTGGTTTCTCCAATGTTAGTAGTTCTGTTATTAAATTGCATGAATTGATATTGGAATTTCGTTATTCCTCGAATAAGATTATAGTTTACAGAGTTTGTGTTTGAACAAACAAATACAAATCCGGATTACAGGTAAGTTATATAATGGTCCATTCCCTTCTGGTTTCACCAGAGGGATCAAGGGCAGCCAACCTTGCTTGGCGAAGGGATGCAACTTCTCCTTACAAATAAAAATGTAATTTTTCTATTGATAAATCAATGAATTTCTGCAAAAGTTTTGATGCCATAGTGAAAAAGTTTGAACTCAGATACTATACCAAAGACAGCATAGTCTTTATCGAAGTATTAGAAAATAGGGTGTTTTGCCCAATAATGGGAGTATAATACCTTCTGCGTATGTCAGTTATTAATATTTATGAAATATTTCAATAAATGCTTTTGGTAAACAATACGTTCAATGAACAAAGAAAGTAGAAAATATATGACAACTTAAAAATGGTAGCATTGACATTTGGGATGCATGAATGCTAAAAAATTCTTCCTGTTTCCTTTGTGAATGGGATAGTCATTACAGAAATAATCACTTTATAAGTTGGCATCGGTGAAACTTGGAAGTGGAAGATTGTATAGTTGCTTATTAATTCAAGCTTGTTTTCTCACCTCAAATCAAGCTAGATATTTATAAACAATTTGCAAAGACCATGTATGTAATGGAAATAGATGTTAGGCACCTCTATAATATCCTCCTAATCCTTCACCAGCAAATATCAAATAAATTTTGTCAACTAAAAATCGCAGTATATCAGAAAGATTCAGATACATGACTAACAAAAAAATAAAAAACATGGACATGTTTGAGAAAGTTCCAAACATTTTCCAGGAAGAAAGTAGATAGCTGGAATTACAAAAATTTGGCGATTAGATGATTAATTTGTATGCTTTGTTTGCTGACAATATGTCACTAAAAGTTCACTTCATATTCTCGCATCCGTATTACCTTCCGGTTACAAACCCGATGAACTTAATGAAAGGTTTCATACAGACATATTTTTAAAATCGGTATGAAGGAAAATGGATGTCTTTCACCCTACCAGATAACTAGGGAGGATCTTAACAGACAAGAGAAAGTCAGTACAGAAGACAGATATAAAAATGTATACATAATACTTTTCCTGTGATATGTATTGTGACTGTTTTGCTACATTTGACAGTCATAATTTTTTAACATAATAATCTATGTATGAAGTTAGAATTATTGGGCCAGGGAATAAGGCCATCAAAGATTAAAGAAAGGACGGCTATAAGAGGATACTTTAGGTCATTAAAAATTAAACAAAATAGGGTACGAATCGACTAGATACAATATGTAATGTGAAATATCTCTGCAAACAATTTAATGTGATTATGTTTCCGGCACATCTTTAATTCAAAGGTAATTGTTGATGCTATTAAATTTCATCCCATTTCCGCGCTAATTCTATTAAACACGTAAATCCCTGACAGAAATACTAACAATTAATTGAAGCTAAATGTAACAAGATAAATACACAGAGACGGAGTTCTAATTGCGCTAGCAGGATGAGCAAGAAATGTGAATGCTAATGTAAATAAGGAGTAGTCCATTAATTGGATAAGACATCCCTGTTTAACACTGTGATTCATATTTCCTGTCTTCTGGTGGATTTATTTTGAATCGGAGAGGAAATAACGAAGCAGTACCTTTTTCTTGAAAGATACACGGCTAAACGGAACTTTATCAGCTAATGAGCACGAAGAGTTACATTGGCTGTCAGGTTTTCCAACATTCCCAGGCTACCTCGCCGGAAAATTATCATTTAGACAGGTTGTCTAAGTCAAGCAGGTATCGGAAAACTTGGCATAGAGGCACATCAAAGAGGCTCCACGGAGCACGAGAATTAATAGGAAGTTGGGGGAAGAAAATTTTAAGGTAGAGAGAGAGAAAAAAACTGTCGAGTATTCAGCCTCAATCGCCAACGCCTCACAGAAGGTTTCTGACTTCTTCATAACCTATGTGCTCTTACACGTTTAAATTTGGGAACGTCTGTTCACTCATGTTGTCTCTTGTTGTTGTTATAGTTCCACATGTTGTACATTCCCTCACTTCAAAAGGGAAACACTGGTAAACGGTAAACAATTCATAAACATTTTATCAATCTTCATAAATGATGATACGCAGCTAAAAAACAAAACACAAAGTTCAATATTAGTGAAGATTAGTGTAAGATAAAGACACTATCAAGGTAATCTGCAGAACTGTATAAGCTCATAACAAGTACTAGATAAATAAAAGTTAAACTTATTTTTATTTTTTTCTTAAATTAAAAGTTTTATAAAACTTATTGTAGCTAATAGTTTCTTCGTTTGACATATGAGTATAACACATAATATGAGATATGCAACGTTGTCATTCAGTTGAACCACACGAAATATATGTAGGAACTTTTTCTTTGTGTGGATAGTGATTATTATTGTAATTATTGATCGTAGACATTGTATTAAGTTTGACATTATTTCTATACGGGTTGTAGATCATGTTGATTGTACCACATTTACTATATATCTGTACATTTATAAAAATGGAAGTGTGTATATTTTTTATACGAATCCAGTTTTTATCCTATCTGGATGCAATTTTGCACACGTATAGTTTAAAACAAGGGGGAAAGTACTGTCAACATTTGGCTTGCATAAAGCCAACGGCCTCTTCACTTTTATCCCTCTTAATATTTGCACGTGTTCTTATACAGAATCATTCTTTTCCAACTTCGATGAATCTTTTCATAGTTTGATATTTACATTTGTTTTACAAAACTCCACACGCTCTCCTGCTTCACCACTCATAAAGCAATCTTAAACGTGCAATTTTTGTGTTTTTTTTTATATATTTTGGAAACGGTAGAGAAATCGGCCAATGAGGATGGTGATCCAGAATGTTTACTTCAGTACCGTCAAATGGGATAAAAAATCACATCAGAACTTTCCATATTAACCTCCGAATGACGCTACGTACACTGCTTGAAATATACGAGATTCATTGTTTTATTGAATGTCTGATTCCCTTATATTGTATAAGTTTATACGCAATGTCACTTGATTAGTAGAGAATTTAAACATTTAGAGTTTGTCATATACAATTTAAGTTATAGTTAAAGTCAATACTAAAGCCTAAGCGACACCACAAATTATTATTCAACTAAGACAATCCAAGATAATGATAGAATATACTATACCGGGATTTTCGCTTTGTAATCGAGAGGGTGATCAACTAAACTTTCGGCATGAACGCAGACTTAGGAGTCTCATACTGGTTAACATAATTGCAGAACAACTTACGCCAGGATGCATAACTGATCAAAGTACGCGTACTAGGCTACTCGCGAAATTTGGGGACCCCACGAGTGTACTGACTGCTCAATGAGCAGCGACTGAGAAACTATCGCAATGATACTTGACTGAGCTACAGATTACATCATTGTTTATAACCTCAGTTAGCAACTCTTCTTGGTGTGGCTGATCCAGCAGCCAAGCAGAAAGTAACCGACCTCGTTTTATGAAAATTACATTTTCCACGTGAATTACCCCGTGAAAAGTTCTGTTAGGCCGTAACACCCGGTATATAGGGAGTTTTCTGTCTAATATTGACACTAATCTTTGTTACTCACCGCTTTTTTGGAAGATGGTGTACAATAATGTAGCTGCTTCAAGACTTATACAAATGAAATAATTATTTCTTACTAAATTTCCTCCCTCGTCTATAAGATGTAAAAACAACGAAATATGAAAATGAAGCTTTAAACTTTAATGATATTCATTACCACCAGTAAATTATGAGTACTCAGTTTCGGTGACATATAAAAATATATGCAGATGAAGTTTTAAACATTAATTGATATTTATTACAATCAATCAGTTTTGAGTATTTTGCAGTAATTCAACCGAATGTTAATTACGGTCTGTCATACGAAGGTAGTCAGAATTTAATTCACACACCAACAGAAAACCATTAATTTTAAATGGTAAGAAAAACCTTCAGTCTAAATAATGATGGAATACTATCAACAACTAGAAGAAAGATGCACAGTGATTAAGAAATTTTTGAGTTCAACTGGAGACTAGATTATTTTTAGTTATTTTTTTTTTTGTTGTCCAATGAATCAGCTAGGTTTAAATGTCACCATTATGAATGAGGTAATACACATGTTAACTGTTTAATTATAAAAATAGACTTTCTCTTGTGTAAGAGTCAATAAATTTAACATTTATCTTATACCAAGGGAAGTTATAACGTGGTGTATAATTTGTATCTGAAGATGAGTTTTGTCAAGAAATTAAAAGAAATTTCTATTTCCTTCAAAGGAGTGAAACAGGAAACGATTCTATACTAAATTGTTTCCCGATTTTAGTCTGCTTCCGCTTTCTCAAATTACACTACTGTTAACGAAAATTCCAACGCCAAGGATGAGATAAGTGATTGCAATGAAATTTATTCAACAGTTTATGCACATGACAATACACAAATAACTATAATCACAGAACTATCAGCGAGAAATTGTACGATGTGAATCCTCTGAATGTCGTGGCATTGAATCCAACAGAGCCTTGATATGCTGTTGGAGAACCCACGAAAACATTGACAGTAGTTGCAGGAAGACCAGAACGAACAAGTTGCTGACTGACTATATCCCACACATGTTGGATGGGTGACATGCCAGGCGAACGTGCAGCCAGGGTATCCATCGTTTTTCGAAGTTCGCTTGCACTTTTCTCGCCACATGTGGTCGGGCATTGTCCTGCTGCAACATGGGCATGCTGGATAGAAGTTGCTAGTGCTCTTAAAGTTTCCTGATGTAGCGTTCGCTGTTCAGATTGTCCTCAAAATGTACGAGGCGAAGTCGCATGTTAATGACGCTGCAAACCAATCACATTTGGAGTTTGTTCACTATGCCGTGTGACAATGTAGTCTGCCTGTTTTCATTCACCACGGTAGTGCCTAACAGGTACGTGACCGTCACTGTAGGACTGGTACAGAAGTACTACACTTTGCTACTCAGATAGCCATTCTGAAGCTTTGTTGGTTTCTGGTAAAATTGGAACCGAAGCAATGGTATGCGTGCCACCAGTCTGGTCTTCACCATACGGCGTCGAACTGTCAACTCAGGCAAGAACAAAATCGAGCCAACCATGCGAACGAAGCTGTTCTGTCGGTTACGGCAATGTAGACAATACAGCGGCCATTCCGCTGTGTGGTCACATTGTATGGTCCAGAACCCACTCGTCGCATTTTGTGACTCTATTCTTTACACTGGTTCCACACACAGAAACACACACATCACTGACGTAGCAGCATGTCATGGTACAACAAACCCGTTTCCCAGAGACCAATCATTCTGTCACGTTCAAAATCAGGCACACGCTGATATTGCGCCCTTCGACGTCGACGACGCATACCGGCAGAATACTTGCACGTTTCCACTTCGTTTGACGGCTCTGCACCAACTTAGCGTGGGGTAACATTAACCCGTCCGATTACACAAAAGTGGACGCTATTAGGACTACGTGCACGCCATTCTTCTGCCATCTTAATTACTTATTATGGTTCCATTTTTCTATTCGTCCTTTGTTTTTTGTTCTATTCAGACCATTCCACCACGGTAATTTTCCCATATAATAGTGTACATTCTTTCGGCTACAGTATTTTATTTAATATACGATACCCTTCCTTTGTTCAGGTAGTCCTAGATGACTCCTCAGCTGTTGACTAGAAAATACTCTCCCCCTTCCAAATAAAAGAAAATTATTTGAACATACAGTTTTCGGTTTAGCGGCATATGTTGGGGATATGCGGTAAGACGGCTCACCTCCGGCGTGGAAGCCGAGAAGGTCGGAGAGCCCGGCTCCCTATCAGATAGACGGCGAGAGGTCTTTATCCGCGGCGGTGTGGGGAGCAAATTGGTGAGGCGGGCGGCCGGACGCCTGGCAGTAAAAAGGACGCCTATCGCCGCAGTCACGCGGACGGCAGATAAATAAAAAGGCCGAGGCGGTGGCAAACGGAAAATTACTTCCCTCCGTCCGAGAACACATCAGGCCCCGGCTGGCTGCTGATGGAATAGGGCTTCTCTGTCGGCCAGCTCCAAATAAAAAGGTGAGGTCGGTGGGGGCGGTTGGAGTCGTAGAGAAACCTCGTGCACTGACTGAAAACCAGAAAGAAAATTCCGCTTCTCTTTTTGTTGAAAAATGAATAAATCATTTGAGCCATTTCGTCTGAATGAAAGAATAAAGCTAGCAGAAACTAATAAACTCATAAACAAATTATTCCACTGAATAAGAATTATTCTATGAAGTATAACATCCATTAATGGTATGGTATTTTGGATGATACACTTATACAAGGGGACGTTTTGTTACTAACTGGATTCCGCAATAAATTCAGTTCAAACTTAACCTTTTTTTACTTATGGCTTTATGCCTCGTCGAGGTCATTAGAGGTGGGATCGGGCTGGGAACAAGGAACGGGAGGGAATTCGGCCATGGCTGTTTGAAGGAAGCATCCCGGCATTCGCTTGGAGCTATTTGGGAAAACGACGAAAAACCCAAATCTGGATGCCTGGACGGGAATTCGAATCGGCATCCTCCCGAATGCGAGGCCTAAATGCTCACCTACCACTCTCGGTATGATACATAGAAGTTGATTTTTCATGGTTTCCTCGAATCACTGTAGTTGAATGCCAGGATGATTAATTCAAAAAGTCACTACTGGATTTCTCCCCGTTACTTTTGCCACCATAACATTGTAGGCTCTTATAGCTTCAAAACCATAAAATAGGGGTAGCAATTTTTATGGAACCTTCGTGTCAGAAAATCAATTTTTCCCGTGCTTAGTTAGTGTGTTATTCAGGGAGAAGCAATCTTTCAGTGAGCGAGTGAATGAATATAGTTAATTCACGTCAGACTATTAACAGACTAACAGCAAAACATTAAACTACATTTTTACCAGAAGCTTGGATATAACAATGGGGAAACCAATCCAAAAATTCAATTGATCTTATTTGTTCGAACTCAGGCTGGTAGGTGAGTGGTAACCCTGTGGCCTTGCATTCTGGAGGACGCCGGTTCTAATCACCTCCCTGCCAACCAAGTTTCGGATTTCCATGGTTTCCCGGAAAGTCTAGAGGTGAATTCCAGGATAGTTCATTTAAAAAAGCATGGCTGAATTCCTTCCTGTTGATTACACCCGTCCTTCCACGACTCTAATGACCGCAACATCGACACGGTATAAATATATGAGAAGAAAACTAGTTTCTCTGGGAGCAACACTGTCAAGTATGCTGTTTAAGAGTCGAAGTTACGATAATTTTAATTAAATATTCATTTTTGTTACGTGGGACTATCTAAACTTACAAATGTGGTAGTAATAAACATTTCTGATCTGCAGTCCGTTTTTATCTAGGGCCTGCCATGAGAAATAGAGTACAAAATTCGTTTCAAAGTTAATGGAGGCAATATTTTATTTTTACCTATTGCTTTACGCCTCGTCGACGTCGAGGTCATTATATCTGGGATGGGACTGGGAACAAGGAACGGTCATGGTGTTTTGGCGAAAGCATCCCGGCAAAAGTCTGGAGTGATTTGGGGATACCATGAAAAACCCAAATCTGGATGCCCTGAAGGGGATTCGAACCGGCATCCTCCCAGATGCGAGGCCAGAGCGTTAACCGCTCAACCACCACGCTCGGTGGAAAAGAAAATTCAACTCTGGTGACTATCTCTGAATGTGAAAAGAACAACTTTGACGTCTTAAACGCCGAAGTTCTATAATATGCACTGTGAGAAGAATACGATCTGGAAACGACGCGTTCTTTATCACGCGAAGAAATTATGTGGAGCATTCCAGACTAGACACATTCCATTTCAAAATATGTCCTTTTTTTTTAACTTATTGGTCATTAGAGGCGGGATGGGACTGGGGACAAGGAACGGGAAGGAATTCTGCCATGGCCTTTTTGAAGAAAGCATTCCAGCATTCGCCTTGAGTGATTTGGGTAAACCATGGAAAACCCAATTCTGGATGCCCAGACGGGATTCGAACCCACGTCCTCCCGAATGAAAATATGTGCTAAAATACCTCCAGCACAGATGGAGCTATTAGCAGAATACCAACGAAACTACTTTAGCGAACAGTATTTCCGAGCTGAAAATTGTATTATCTTTGTTTTTTGTTTTTTTTTTTAAAATGGCATTCGGCCTTGTTAGCCATTCAGCCAGCTCGATGTGTTTGTTTCTATTACAATGTACAGATTTCTCATAGGTATTCTTATTTTCTCTAGTGTGTAGGGACAACACAAGACGAACACAACACTTAATTAAAACCACCCATGCCCTAGGCCGGACTCGAACCGGCGACCCCTGTAACGAGAAGCTAGCACGCTACCCCTACGCTGCCGGGGTCGGCATTTATCGTTTATTTAGCCCACGTATTGTTACGAAAACTTAAATCCATCAAGTAGAATATGAAAGGAGCAATCCTATACGTATATCTGCCTCTATTTAACCTAAAAAGGAAGAAATAGTGGATACCGCCAAGCATTTCACTTTTCTCTGGCAGGAAAATTGTTCGTAGACAGGTAAAGCACCGAACACAGTGAGCGAGCTCTGACAGACTGCCACTGTGCGGCGGAGAGGAGTGAAGGGGCGTGAAACCGCACTGAGGCAGGCAACTTGACAAAGGAGCAGAACACAAAAGAAGGGCTCTTTGACGGTGTTGTCGAGGACGAAATTGGCTGCCGAGCAAGAGGCGCCAGTCAGGAACCACCGGCACGAGTTTACACATTTCGTCACTCGCGACTAGAACAGGACACAGCATGGCACAGTACAGCCTAGACTATTGTCAAGACATTAAACACTTCAAACATTTCACGCAACTGACGACCAAGTTCAGGAGGAATTCGACGTAACTATTTTCTTTCCCATATTTCCACATGCCTCAAAAACTCTCATCGTGGATATATCACACTTTGAAGACTTATAGAAACTTGACATGACGTATCAGCGATGAAATCTATAAATATGAATGTATATATGTTTGTTTGTTTGTTTTTCATACAAATCCACAGTTTTCATCCGATTTCGATCAAATTTTGCACAATTATCCTTTGAAGCAAGGAGAAAAGAACTGTCTACATTTGGTTAAAAAATTTTATGTATAATTAATACATGTTGTCTTATAATTTCGAAATATTACTGAACGGTGATAGACAGACGCGTAGGATGTGTAGGTCTCTGTACTGCCTTTCCATATAGTGGTCTGGTAGCTCAGTGGTTCCTCGCGTTGCCAGGGACGCCGGTTCGAGTCCGGCCGCGGGCATGGGTGTTGTCAGTCCTGTTTTGTCCCGACTGAAAAACGATAATATAGTGTAGACAATTTCGAATAACCAAAGATAAAGTTACAGATAGCTGAGATAGCAAAAAAAAAAAAAGGTGGTTAAAACGCTTGCTTACTGCTGTTTGTATCGTGGTCTCCGGTGCAAATGTCCGTGCAGGCAAAGATTTTTAAAAAAAATTTTGATCGTAAGAGTCACGCCTGGACCGTCGGATATTCGGATTGAATGTTAAACTGTAGATATCACAAATTTAGTGGTTCAGTCCGAGGCAAATCGTAGGTAGACTTACAATGCTGTAGGTGTACACTTTTTACGTTATAATGATCCCTCAGGGGTGATTCGCAGTCAGTGTGTGTGTGATCTGCAGTAATAATACTATAAATGCGGAAGTAGGTCTCTGTCTTTTGTTACGTTTTGACAACTGAATGTCTGTACCGATATTGATGGAATTTGACAAGAAAATCTGTAGGAAGGGCACAGGACATTTTTTCCGGTATGATTAACAGTTGTAGTCACGAAATTTTGAGAACTTATCGAATGGTGTAAATTGATTTTCTTCAAGAGACAGGTTCGACAGTAGAATGATATAGTGATAGCTTTCCTGTCATATTATGCCAACTCTGTGTTGTTTGGGACCAATCCTTCGTTACCAACAACTTTCTATATTCAATTCTGGCAAAGAAATTGTTAATCCACGTGTACGAAGTCGCGGGTATCAGCTAGTTCTAAATAATAATTCGAAATGAAATTTGATTTAAATGCAATCTTCTTATTAGTAAGTAACTGGTTCCTATATTTTGATGAGAAAGCTCCAAACTGATTTTTATATCCATTCAGTAGCGAACTCGAAACCATCTATCTTTAGGTGAAATATCGTTTATTACTTTCCATTAATACTATATATAACGTAAATCTATTACATACAGCTATTTATAATTCCAAAATATTCAAAAAGCTCCTCGTAAACAAAAAATGTGAAATCTCTGATCAATAATAAAAACTTCTAATCTTTGTCATATCTAAATTGCATGTTGTCCTGTAAATGGGACCTTATTTTCTACTAATTGTTCGAACTGTTGCTAATAGTGTTTAGCATGTAGCAGGACAGCACACTGATCGTAAAGCTGACAAATATTTAAAATTTTAGGATGAGCAAATTTCTATATTTTCAGTAGTATGCGTCTTTTGAAGTCTATTTATTTGATGGCATATCTGTTGAGTGTCTCTTGTTTCTCAGCCGTTCAGTGTATAATTTGTTTGTCATGTAGGCAGTGATTAGAAGAAGTAATTTTAAGAAAATGCTAATTAAATTTATTTCGAAAGCTGCTGATATTTCTGTTATGGTATAAAGAGCAAATACAGAATTTTATTTTCAATTTTTCTTACTTAGCTGCGGAGTATAAATACGGAAATATGTTCCTAAGAAAACTTGTCTAATAGAAAACGAAAGCAAAAAATTGTGATTTTAGCACAGTAAAAGGTTTAATTAATTCATTATCTGATATTTTATTTCATATTACCATAGTTCGTAGTTAAATAACTTTGTCCCCTTTGTTTAGAATTAACTGATTGTTAAAGCTATTACTTTAATACACATCACAGTATCAAAAATTGTGTTCTAGGCCAAACTCATCTCCATCAGTTATCCTCAGCAATTCTGTGGTCATCAAGTTTATATGCAAGTCAGCGTCCCCGATGCATTTATAAAGGCAAGATTTACTCGCACTGAAGTGTGTGCTCGGACGTCCGCACGCGATGTTGACCTGGCGCGTTGTCACACCTCTGTATCCGACATGACCGTCGTAATCCCCGTAGTGTACAAGCTGCAGTCCGTAGCTGTTTACCATGATGTGAACTGTGCATACTGCACGCTTCCATTATCGCCGGATTTGTGATAACTTGACCCTCCGCCGGGAACGAGTGTCGGGTCCGGCAACAGTGATCTGCAAACAAAATAAACACGTTTGCCGATGAGGCCAGGAAGGGAAAATTTAGTGTCACGTAGCCTAGGCAATTAGCATAAAGCGCTTATACCCTGCGTGCAGGATGTAGGTAAATACTCAAAAACTGTAATGAAAGTACTCCAGCTGATTGGGAAGCGAGATTATCAAGTTATTCCGGCGTTGTGTCAACATGCCGCCGCGCGACAACAGCCGGAAATGGAATCAGGTTTAATGGCGTTCGAGAGCACAGAATGTGGCACCAATGGTGTTAATAAATACCAGATGATGTTTCGACAGGATCGCGGGGAGTCTAGTGAGAAACTAGGTGTGCAGATACCTTCGTTTTAAGCACAGGTATATATTCTATCTGCTAGTCATTCAACACGAAGTATCTAACATTTTTATACTATCTATTTAGAAATTATGAAACTCCTTTACATTGTTCACATTTTCAACAGAGCGTTAAACCATTTTTTTTAAACGTTTCAATTTTAATCGAAGATATTTTCAGGCAAAAATTTCAAAAAATGTCTGAGAGTCTACAGTTAGGATTAAAATTAGAATTTGAAGTTAATTACTTTGTTGTGAATTCAAATACAAAAGTTGGTACCACTACCTGATATATGGGAAAATCCATTTTTCAAACGTTTGACAACAGGCATGCAGAGTTAATTTTTTTGCAAGTATTAGTAGAAAGAAATGTAGCCAGGCATAGGAAACGCATATTAAAATCTGGTCTAACACTATCTGTTAATTTTTTTTTGGTAACCGTGGGGAGTGTGAACATCATGAAAAAAAGATACAATACAGATATCGTACTGTACGGTGCATACTTAAAAAGCAGCTGCTTAGCCTCATAGTACTAATGGCGTGTTTAACTCAATCAGTTAAACAATAAACAAGCATCAGATAATATTAAGATGTAATAAAATTAGATATGATTTACCAACCAGTTAGCAAATATTCATACAATTTACTAAAAGCTGGTATGGTTTTTTTTTCGGATTATAATTCTCATATCAGAATGTTACCGCTGTAAGCTATTATAGTGCTTCCAAATTTATCGAATGTGGCTGAATAAAAAAGATTCTAATCCATGCTGTGATCTATTCACAAGCAGACAACTAAGTAGCATGAACTAATTGTCTCTAATTTCCCACCAGAACTACGGCAGCTTTAGTGTCTGCTTACTAATGTCACAATTACTTTACCGTCTTTGCTGTGCTCCAAGTACCTTCTTCACTTTTTAAATACAATCGCAGTAAAAATGGATTTGGACATGAAGCGGTGACTGGACGGACCAATGATTTGACATAAAGGACGGGACAACATTTCATTTACTTTATTGTTTAAAAGACCATTGGTTAATTATACCACGTCAAGTAAATTTGTTTGGGATTCAAAACGATAATATTTTAGATATGACTTACATTACATGAAACATGTACTCGTATCTATACTATTATAAATCTGTAATCGAGCTGCGTGTGTCTCAAGGTATGAAATGGCATCACACAATAACTGCCACAGCAATCTGAATGATGTTCTGAAATTTTGAGAGCTTGGAATCTAGCTTAAAATCTTTAATCATAACTTATGACTATGTGGTAGAGAAAGGGAGCAATAAACTGAATTGTATATCACTGAGAGAAGGGACCAATAAGCGCCATAGATCAATTTATATTTGAAATAAGCACTCTTTTACTGACAAAATATCATTGCTGTTCTTTGTAATCTGTTTTATTTTTGACTTCGGTTATTTATTTCTTCAGTTTTCTGAAATGTATTACATTAAAATAAAAGGAATACTTATATCAAACGTAATAGCCATAAGTAATATTTACTTTACTCTAAATATTTTTATTCTTGAAGAGAAACTCATCCAAGATAAGTCTAACACTCTTTGAGTTGTATTTATATTGTTTTGTGGCAGCAGCAAACGTTAGTGTTATATAAATTTCTCAGATTCACTTCAGGACAAAAATGAGTCTTTCAAACTATAAACCAGCCGTTTAATCAAATATTCTGTCGCATGTCCCAGAGTCTTGCACCACAGCTTATGTAACACAGGTCGTAACTCTGTTTCGTCGCTTCGTGTACGTCTCACTAGATCAATAACGAGAAACGTGTGGCTCATAAAATCTGAATGGCCGTTCGATATGAAACCGTTACCCAGCACTGCTTCATTTATTCATACAGCGTGTCGCAGTGCTGCTTCAAATGCTTGAGGAACTTTACGACCCTGTCTACAAGTCGTCGCCCCCAGAATACGCAACAATAACTCCATAAGTAACTCAGAAGCACACATAAATAGTATGTATAGACAAAATCTCACTATCCACAATTGTAAGCAGAGTTATGGTAATTTGGACCGACAATCTGTGTTACAATCTCGAATATTAATATGAAGTTTTTGTTTTTGTTCGGGCTTTAGGTTGCGTCAACATATAGGTTATTAGCGCCCTGACTAATACCTGGCATAACAACATGGTATAAAAGTCAATCACCGTCTGTGTGGCTGACTGTAAAGAGATCGGCGACACAGATGGCAAAATAAAATATAATACTGAAACTAAGGCATTAATATGAAAGAGCTTCTTTTTCCTATGTTCCGATCGATATACTTGCAGAGAACAACAACAGTATATATTCACCATGATGAACAATATGACATATATAGTTTATCATTTTAGGGTTCATGAAATGAAGTGCTCAAAAAAGTCAGCTTATGAGGTACACAGCTAGGAAAATTAACCGATAGTTTTAAAGAGGAGGAGGAATTATTTTTTAATAATTGGAATTGAGCTATGTCAGAAATACAGGCTCATTGTGTTTCTTTTAATATGCCAATTTTATGCCATCGTCATTGTTTATATCTTTCTTGTAAGTATAATGCAGAACGAACGCAATACTTAATTAAATTCACACAAGCCCTAGGCTGCACTCAAACTGGCGATTTTTGCAACGCAAAGCAAGCACGTTACCCCTTACGTTGCCGGGGTCAGATGCATTGCTTGTTGAGGTTAATATTTGGCTTATCATTTAATATGGTATTTAACTCAACTGACCGAGACACACTGCACAGATATTAGCTAAAGGTTTCACGATCATGTTTTTACTGGAGAGAATTATGAGAGGATATAACAGGAAAGTGATGCAAATGAAATACAAAACCTAGATCAGACCATTGATTCAGTATTATGGGGTAATACGGGATAAACATTGTGGGTATCAAATATAGAAGTTTGAGGAGCTGCAAAAGTAACTGATCTATAAATTAACGGCATTTGCAGTCATTCGATGATGGGAGGCCGTTGAAGAGAGCGCTGGGAATGTAAAGTGAAGAGGCCTGTAAGGATATTGGCAGAAAAATTTTGAATGGTATGCGGAATGGAACAGGACAAACCAACACTTGATTTAAGGCGTAAGGAAGAGGGAAATTTTCTCTTGTGCCTAATGGTGTGAGAGACTCAAATAAACTTTAAATATTTGATCTCTAGTTACGGTCCAATATGAGATTTTCCTTCTGAGTGAAGTATCTCAAAACATCATACATTGTATGTCATTTTTGGAGCCACCAACGTATTTCTTAGCCCGTCTCAAGGGTTACATTATTACCGTGTCGCGATGTCTAGCATTATTGGATCGAAACCTGTTGTTTAGAGAGCAAAAGATGTGGAGATGCACAATTACTAGCCACCATATTACATTACAAACGCCTGGTTTCAACTGCAAATCTCTTTGCAGTGGGTATAGATTGACTGCATACGCTATTGAGGGGGATTCTTCGTAGCCCTGGAAGTATAGGCCTGAATGTACCGGCACCATGTTTTTTCCCTATCCATACTTTTATCCAACACAGTATACTAACCTAAACACCATAATTCATAATCGGATTCACCGACTGAAGGACACTTACGATCTCCATACACGAATCAAATAATTCCATATTGGAGTACCGCAACGCAAAAATGAAATAACTAATAACAACGATACAAGTATGTCGTTGTACTACCGATTTTGGTGCGGCGAGAATATGATCGCTGGAAAAAGATGGCGTCAATCAGTCTTTAGTTTAAGAACGGTATGGGCGCTGTACACATGGGAGAGATGGCGCAAGTAAATCCTTAGGTGAAGAATGGTGTGGTTGTGGTACGCGTGTGTGTCAGTTATTACGCGGAAGCAAATCTGCAGAGGTGCCCGCTAAACATCGGAAGTACTCCGAACTGGTCGATCGCAGTATGTCGTTGTTGAAGGAGAAAGTTCTTCTAATCTAGATGTTACATCGGGTGTTCCTCAAGGAAGTGTAATAGGACCACTTCTTTTCTTAATTTTTATAAACGATCCCGGAGACAAAGTGAAAAGCCTTTTTGAATGTTTGCTGATGATGCAGTTATTTATAGGGAAGTAAGGAATTTGGCCGATTGTTCAGCAACTCAGCGTGATCTGGATGTTATTTTGGCATGGTGCGCTGAGTGGCAACTCACACTAAATTGTAAAAAGTGTAAGACAATGAGCATAACTAACAAAAAGAATCCGATTGTTCAGAAATACGAGGTAAACAGTTCAGTTATTGATATGGTCGATTCTATGAAATATTTGAGAGTAACAGTACAAAGGAACATGAAATGGGACTTACATATTAATACGTTGGTAGATAGAGCTAATTCTAGGCTGCGGTTCCTAGGTCGAATTTTGAAAAATTGTAATGAACAAACAAATGAGATAGCGTACAAATCTCTTGTGCGGACTATTGTTGTGCCATCCGGGATCCTTTTCGTGAGGGGCTGATTGAGAGTACAGAGAAGAGCCGCTCGATTCGTGACCGCTTGCTACAGTCCTTATGAAAGCGTTACAGAACTGATTAGTAGACTAGGCTGGGAGTCTCTGGTAGATAGACGACGCACGTTTCGTATAAACTTATTGGTAAACATGCGTACTCCCACTTTCACTTACGAGTGTAGTGAAATACTTCTTCCACCAACCTATTTGGGTCGGAATGACAGGAAATATAAAATTAGAGAAATAAGGTGCCGCACTGATTCTTATATGAATTCTTTTTTTCCTCGTACCATTAGGAATTGGAATGCACAACAAAGAGATTAGGTTTGGTGCTGAGCACCCTCTGCCACCCGCAGTTTTGTGATTTGCAGAGTATATATGTAGATGTAGATGTAGAAATGGTTTTGTAGGGACTATGAACTTGGAAAATACCTTACTTTCTGCGTACATAAACAGTGGACTGTGATACGGCGTGTGTATTTTGGACTTAGCATTTCCTAATTTACGAACTGTTCAGTTTCAGAGACTGAGTCCGGTCATTTAGTTTTTGATCAGTTTGTGGTCTACCTTGGCGAACTGTGTATGAGTTTTCATATCAATAAAAGTGTTTACTGTGTTCGCCTTAACTCGTGGTTGCGTTGTGTTTATAACAACATTTCCTGTAGTCGATCGAGTCAGTAGGCAGAACTTTCAGCATTGTACGTATTAACAACTGATTTAGGTATTTCATGACCCGTGAACAGCTATGAAAGGACTTCAAATTCGTTTAATTTTAGTATTACAACGAAGACTGAGACTAAACCAACTACCAGTTATGGGGTATATATAATTCATTCCGTGTGGTCGTAATGTCCTGGTGACAGGGTTTTCGTTGGCTGTGCATTCCGCCCCTATGGGGACATCCATTAATTACGTGAGGTGAAATAGGGGGGGGTCCAGCGAAATCTCACCAAATCTCACCAAGGGGGGAGAGGGGGGGCTACGGAAATCTCACGTGAGATTTTTCGAAAAATGTGGTGACAGTAGAGCAAAAAAAAGGTCTACAATTTGCGCCAAAGTCGATTTTAGGAGGGTATTTCGTCAAAAAGTTAGGGTGAGACCTAAAAAAATCCAAAAAAAAAGGTCTACAAAAGTTTCCAGGGCGATTTCTAGGGGGGTTCTCACGGACCAGATCTCGCGAAATCTCACCAGGGGGGAGGGGGGGTCCAGAAATCCGGAAAAACACCTCACGTAATTTGTGGATGCCCCCTATCGTAGCCTCCTTAACCTAACCCGGCAATCCTACCGGGTACAGGGGACCTACAGTTTAACGTGGAATCCGAACCACGGAAGTGTTCTCACGTTCTTCACTTTATACAACAGGCTGTGTCAGCGGTGAATGTCGGGTTAAGGGCCTTTGAACATCTCCGCCGAGACAGGGATTCGAACCGGGGTCCTTTCGATCCCCAGTCAGACGGCATAACCACTGAGCCACCAAACCATTACACCAGTGAGGGTACAAACAGTTAATGTTTATTTAAATAGTTATATGCTTCCATGACAGGACTTTAAAACTGCACATTAATGATTTTTGAAGGTGGAATTATTAACGTCATTAAAGACTGAACGAGTCAACGGTCAGTAGAAACTACGTGTTATAGATACCTAACCAATCAGTTTTTTAATTGAAATATTTACATAATCTATTTATACTAAAACACTAGCTGACGTCCTCTTTACCCATACGCTATGAAATACAGGAGATCCATTTGATGCAGGGTAATCTCGAGTATTATTCCGTCGCGAACGTATTAATACCACAACAAAACTCCTGCTCCTTAGAATAAACTCTTTCTTATTTTTCATCCGGGAATGCCAAGGGCCGCCTCGAGCCAAATAAGGGCGGAGTGGTGGGCACTCGACCCTTGCCCACCTACGCCCGTCTCATTAAAAACGGAGGCAGCGGCAGCGGGCACGCTCCATCTGACGCAATTAACGACCTTCCGTGCCGCGCTCGCTCGCTCCAAATCGAAATTCCCAATCGGCGCTCCCACCCGCTTTAACGAACGGCCTAAAAATAACAATAACTGAGCTGCGCCTCACAGGTAGCCACGATACACTGCGCTGCTCAGACGCGGTTAGCGTTCCTAACTGCACTGTTGGGGTGAGACTTGATGAGTGATTCCGTATCAATATTCGGTTTGTGTGTTCTTAACTGGTACAAATTATAAATGCATCATAATTTAGGTATAGAATAGGTTTGTTTTGAAAGTTTGAGGTATTTATGAAGAAGGTTTGCTGGGGACAAAGAAGGAATTATTATTATTGTTATTATTATTATTATTATTATTATTATTATTATTATTATTATTACTATTCGCTTAGCCCACTAAGGAACGCGTGGAATCAATAATTTGCATTGTGTTCCTTGTTCTTATTATCTTTCCGAAACCTTCTCATCCTTTCGCTCAGGGCTTGACGTCTCACTTGTGTCCATGCATTTCTAAGTTTCATATTTTTTAGTTGCAAATTTATGTGAAGCGATTATTTTCTATAGACTTGTGACATATATGCCACATGTAACACGCCCACCCCGATTCTTAATATTTCTGATTGATAATGCTTTGTTTTAAAGGTAATTATAAATTTTTGGTTTTCCTGTATTATTGATCCCGGGATGCTTCCTACCAAAGGGCGTTCCTTGTCCCGAGTCCCATCCCGCCTCCAGTGACCTCGACGTCGACGAGGCGTAAACCCATAAGTCAAAAAAAAGGATTATTACTTTTATTATTATCTTTTTCTGCCTTTATGCCTCTTCGCGGTAATCAGAGGAAGGGAAGGATTGGGGGCAAGGAACTCGAACTAATTCGGCCATGGTTTTTGAAGGAACCTTTTCGGCATTCGCCTGGCGTCATTTAGGGATACCATAGGAAGAGCCTCCCTACAACGAGGCGAGAGAAAGAAGAAAACAGGATGCAAATAATTGAAGAGGAAGATGCGCGGAAAGATTTTTTTAAGAGTGTATCAGTACTTACATGTAGCATAGAAGCAATACAAAAAATGTAAAGAAATTATCTACAGGGTGTATTCATGACCTTCTTTATACAGGGTGGGGCATTTAATATGTTTTCTGGAAATATTTCGGAAAGAAAGCATTTTAACAAACAATAACCTATATAAAACATAATCGTACAGTAGGGGGCTACAATTATGTGATATTGGTTTTTTCACAGGTGGCACTGTTGTCGTTACAACAAGGTCACCTTAATTCTTTTAAATGGGAACCCCTATTTTTTTTTTTTTTTTTTTGAATATTCAGATTCCTCATGAAAAAATAAAAATAGTTCGCTTAACTCACTTTTCTGTTAGCCTCAGAGATGGCGCTGTAATCGCGAAAAATGAATATTCGCGTTTTTTGTGTATAATTTTAATTATTGTTTAAATAATTACATGTAATTTTCAATCTGTAAACATGGAAGGTAATTTTAAAGGATAATGACGAAATTGATTTTTTAAATGCTTTTTCTTACTTATTTGCAGTCATGTCTACAGCAGGTGCTCAAAAAGGTGACCATTTACTTCCAGACATTTTCTGACACACTTCGAGGTATTCAGGCATCATTTCTGCAAAGGGTAAGAAAATGTCTGGAAGTAAATGGTCACCTTTTTGAGCACCTGCTGTAGACATGACTGCAAATAAGTAAGAAAAAGCATTTAAAAAATCAATTTCGTCATTATCCTTTAAAATTACCTTCCATGTTTACAGAATGAAAATTACATGTAATTATTTAAACAATAATTAAAATTATACACAAAAATCGCGAATATTCATTTTTCGCGATTACAGCGCCATCTCTGAGGCTAACAGAAAAGTGAGTTAAGCGAACTATTTTTATTTTTTCATGAGGAATCTGAATCTTCAAAAAAAAAAAAAATAGGGGTTCCCATTTAAAAGAATTAAGGTGACCTTGTTGTAACGACAACAGCGCCACCTGTGAAAAAACCAATATCACATAATTGTAGCCCCCTACTGTACGATTATTTTTTATATGGGTTATTGTTTGTTAAAATGCTTTCTTTCCGAAACATTTCCAGAAAAACATAATAAATGCCCCACCCTGTATATTGATCGGAAACGTAGATGGCGACGGAAATAGAAATAGACTACAGACAGTGCCCGTCAAGGCACCGCACACTGTATGGAGCAGGTACACGGAGATCACGTTCTAATCCTGGTCCCCATCCTGATTGTGTTTTCAGGAGGTTTTCCGGAATCATCAATGCGAATGCCGGGATGGTCCATAAACTCCGTCTCACAAGCTGAAAACTACACAAACAAAAATTATAGTGCACAAATAATGTAGCTAAACGCATCGCAGACAGATGGCAAAACAACTTTTCTCCTCGGGAGGCGTCAAACAAATTCCAAAAAATGTCGCATCCTGAAAATGTGGCATATGTGCAAGGAAGAAGAAGAGATTACATACACTGGATATAAAGTTTCTTAGTGGTATTGTTGCTCTAACAGGAACAACCAAACTGAATGACTTTGGCTGGGGAAACCTGGAACACCGAAGGCGTTGCTCACGGCAGAAGCTGATTGAAAAATGCACGACTGACCGATTTCAGGATGACACCAAACACATGTTACTATCAGCTACAGTCCTGTCTATGAATGATCGAGAAAATAAGATAAGAGAAATCAGGAACTATAGGAAGGATTATCGAGCGAGAGAACTTAGATTCAGATAGGAACAGGTATCTATAAATCCCTCCGGCAATCCTGACCTGGGTTTTCCATGGTTTTTCCAGATAGCTCCAGGCGAATGCCGGGATGGTTCATAAAAATAGCCCATGGGCGCCTCCTGCCATATCCCGTACATCCCTTCCTATACACAAATGGTTACGCATAAGGACTGATGTAATGCACACTCCGCCGCGGAGTAATAATAATAATTAGGAAACAGACTAAACCAACATAAAATAATAAAGGTTGTAAAGGCTTGGAAGTTTGAAGAGAATAGGATATGGTACAGTATCGAGAAAGATGTCAGACTTATGTTATGAAACGGAATAGTAGAAGTCGACAGAAAGGCAAATGGTTGGAAGGATTTAAGAAGTATGTCTGGAAAAAAATAGTGGACTGTATCAGTATATAAGAAAGATCGTATGCGGACTTAAAAAGAAGAGACTTCATTTCCTATTAGACGCAACCACAGGTTCGAAACAGCCAAAATAATTGTGGTTATAATGTGGCAATAATTATTGTACAGTAAAAACTGAAATTAAACGAATTGAAAATAGAAGAGCAATACATCACAAGTTGCACAGAAAAAACGTGTTAAAAACAGCGGTTTCAAAAAAAAAAAAAATGATGTCCTGACTTTCAGTTAATTTCAGAATTAATGTTTCATTTTCAACTTTCATCGAATTTCAAACTTCCAGTTCTATTTTTTATGATCTGTTAATATAATCGTTGAACCGGAAGCTATTATTTTTGTCACAGAACCTTACTCACTAATCGAAAATCAGTTATCTGTCCCCATCTATTCTTAAACATAGAAAACAACTTTCCGTTTTTTAGTTTTGCAGAAACGTGAGAGATATTGTGAATATAATCTTCTCGAGTAACTTTATTTATTTTAACTTATTTCATTTTATTAATATTCAACGCCAAGAAAACCTCCAGTCTTACAGAGATATTCACGGTTCATCCAATAGATGGCACTACTGGTTGACAATGTTTGTGAGTTGCAACCGTAATTAAAAAAATTGACATATTAAATAACTGACGACATTGGCCATGACAGTATTTATGGGGGGAGATGTAAAGTGGAACCAAGTACGAAGGTTAAAATGATATGTAAACTAGATCCGCACGGATTAACATTGTGAGGCTCATGCATGGCGGAAAGCATTAACTTGGAATTATCGATTAGTGAGCATGACATGAGAACCCTTGACAGATCATATCATCAGCTTCTCTACTTGTTTAATGCAGTCCACAACTCCTTTATATCTTGAACAAATCTTCTTCTCCTTACTTAACTATGACAAAATATTGACTGCAATATCTGATTTATTTGCTCAAACTATGTCCAATTGCAGTTTCTTCTGTCCACCTTGCAAAATCCAGAGTCTGCTGTATCAATTTGTAACCGGCAAATGGATCTCACAAATTTCTTGATGAGTTATGGCGGCATCTCGAGGAATTAGTCCTGTTGGAAATGCTTGCACCTGACTAACGATAAATTCTTATCTATATTAATTACAGCCGCAAGAAGACAATATGCAAACTAATTATCAGAGTTTACTACTGGCATATCTGTTATTTAACGGAATGACAATGAGAAACAGCAAGAAATTACTATCTAAAGACAGGATTACTGGAACTATACTGCAATCGGAATACTTACTGTGTAAAAAGTAACTTGCTCCATATGTGGAGAAGTTTTCGATACCTAGAAGAAGAAGAAGATACTTATGCTAACTGAAAGAAAGTAATTTAACATTCCTCTATTACTACTCAAACAATCAATTTACAAGTCATCTTCGTAACTGACAGTAATATTCATAGCTTCTGTTTGTATCTTGTAACAGTAGTTAATATTTGTTACAAATAATTTGTAATTTTCACGGTTTTTAGTGATGCAAAAAGCATTATACTTTATATGTTCCACACCCAGTTGCTGATAGAGGGTGATTTTTTATTTCCTAAAATAACTGTTTTTTATTAACCCATTTTTTGTGTACTGCCTCTATTTAGCGCTGAAATGAAGCGTAAATGGTTATCGAGATCTTGGAGCAAAAAATAATATGAGAAGGAAAGTGAGAGTATGGTCGTTGATCATCTTCCATGTGAGCGCAGCTGTACTCGCGGGTTACCCGCGTGTCTTTGTGACGCGAGGCCTGTCCCGTCCGTGCTGTGAATGTGATCACATTAGCGCTCACTGCCTCTGCTGGTTAACGACACTGTTCGCTTTGCCTGGGCCTAACTCATTATCTCTCCAATTACAGGACAGCCGATAAATTTTACAAACAGCACGGCCACCAACACTGCGCGTGGCGCATTTCGCAGTGGCGTTTAAATGGCACACGTGCCTCGCTGTGCAAACGCTCGCTCTTCTCCCCATTTCCATCACGCTAGCCTCGAACGAGAATCCGGCAATAGTTCTGTCTGCACCCAGTAGCTTAAGAGTATTATTTTTGGTCAGCATAAGCTTCAGAGCACATACTAACTCTGAGAATAATATTTTTTATGCATAATTGCAACGCCAATGCAATTAAAATTGTTGTTTTATTTTCAGAACGTGTTTCGCTTCATTTTCGAAGCATCTTCAACGGTTCAGTATTTTTCTTTGGTCACATATGCTTATAATTGTACAGTAACAAAACGTAAGACATCAGAACTCAATGTATTACAGTGCTACGCAAATAATCACAAAAATGCAACCAATATGTGTAATATATACTGCAGCTACAAACATAACTGATGCTAAAACGCTGTACAATTATAAGCATATGTGACCAAAGAAAAATACAGAACCGCTGAAGTTGCTTCGCAAATGAAGCGAAACGCGCTCGGAAAATAAAACAACAATTTCAATTGCATTGGCGTTACAATTATTCATAAAATTGATCCTATCGCAATTGGGGAAATGGCCCACGATATCCGGATGTTAATGTTTTCTTTGTTTTTCTATTTTTTTGTGTCAACCAAAAAACTTAATATTACAAAACTATGCATACAGCCGTGAAAACGCCTTCTGGTCGTGTTGGTTTAAATTTTTATTTGTTTATTATTCACATGAACATCGCAAAAGGACTCAAACGATAACGGACGAGCAGCTTTTACTTTGTTCGTTGGTATATTCAAGCTTACCTAATATCTTGTTGGCCAAATACCTTCTTAAATATATGATGTCTTTAACTATGTGATGTCTTCTCAAGTCATTAAATTTAAATCAATTTCTGTATATATTTTCCAAAATATTTTACAATTCGTACTGTTTATATTGTTACTACCATTCATACAGTTAAGCTATTCGAATATATCATGTCCGTTTATTATTAAAAGTAATCTTCCTCTTCAGTCTCTAAAGTACAATGGAGTTGTATTCAAAAATTAATTTGGCTGAAAAAAATGAATCATTTGGATGAATTATCAAAGAGGTATTAGTTTTAGGTGTATTAATATTTTTCTCGCCTAAAATGAATGCCACTCAACATCAGTAAATATATCAGTAAGCATTGGATATAGTGAACGTACCACTTATTTTCATTTATCGAAGACTGATGAAATTAATTCTGAAACGCGTGAAAATCATATGTTGCTCCATATAGAATCCGATAAGAGTTCACCAGGTATTGTGGTGGCGCCTAATAAATTTAAGAACACAGCCCGCACTACAGGAGTGATTCACACGGCTGCCTACCAACTATTGCCTAATCAGCACCCTATGTCTGTGCAATTATGACGAGTTGTTAACTGAAGAACATTAATATAGACGCTCCCTTCGGCAAAGTGGAAAATCTCCAGCGCCTTGTAGCGTCTTAGTCGCGAGAATTATGATACATGCCTCTAAGCTTCGTATAATGCCCTTACTCTCAACACACAAATAAACGCACCTGTTGATACTAATCCTCGTAATCCGCACTGCAACACTAAAGGCGCTAGTTCCCTAGGTGACAACGCATCTTTGTTTCCTAAAGTACAACAAAGGAACATGATCACCATCAACGTAAAACATTAATACAAGTAAAACGACGCAGTCTCATTTTCAACGTAAAAGTATTTCTGTTTCATACACATTTGCAGAACAACAAGGCATCGATAATAACTAAAGATATCGATTAACTACTCCGGGTGCCAATGTTCATCTGTACGCTTGGATGCAATACATCTGTAATTGTTTCATTGAAAGAGGATGATAATGTAACTGAATGCTGTAAATTTTTTTTACAGTTAGCCAAGATACAAAAAAATAGTACAAAAATTGTTTTTAAATCAGTGGGCAGTAAATAAGCCCTTTTATTTACGCTTTGTCCTTCAGTCGTTGAAAAGCCGTCCAGTAACGCTATCTCAAGTATCTTCATCTTATCGACAACTTTTAAATTTGAATATGAGAATTTTTCTTAGTTTCGTTACTAGCTGATTATGAACATTCAGCCTCTCGCCTCTTTTACGGGCTAGAGAGATTTCTTTATTGTTAGGGTATTTTTTTCTTTCGATAACACTAGTGGGCCTATTTCTTAGTCTCCTTTTTAATTCCTCGATCTGTCTTCTTCTAAAATAATCTGTCTTTAATTTCCGTATGACTGTTGGTTTGATGTGGCACTTCCTGTCCGGCCCTAATAACTTCATCTCCATATATACATTATGAACTACGTCCTCAGATATCTGATTAAGATGTTTCAATATTTCTTTTCCTATATAGTTCCTCGCTTCTGCTGTACAGGAAATAACAAATTGCCATCCGTGATATTTTCGAAATACAATCCGTGATCCAATATATCCTTTATGAAATAGTATTGCAAAACTCGTATATTCATCATTTACTCAAAGTCATGTATTCATACAATTTTCGGTCGTTTAAGTTCTAACCATCTTCTGCAACTCCATATTTCAAATAACTAATTATTATTCTTCTATTCATTTCCATAAGACTCTGCGCTTCAAACATACTATCTATACTTTACTTTTACACACTGATATTCAGTTTTTCTATATATATATTGGCTACATCCTATGAAGGCAATTAAAATTCGTTTTTGTACTTTGAAAACATATTTTATTCTTTCTCCTGCACAAAACCAGCTAGATTCGTATGATAAGATTGTGACAGTAGCAAGGGATTGTGTATGTTACCAGATGTGTATTACCGTTTTTTTAATCAAATCACCAATCAAAACTGAGATAAGGAGTAAATACAAACATCTGTATTTGTCCTCATTTTTTTCCTTTATTAAATATCATTATCAGCTAGAGCAAACTGTCGATAAAGAGTTCGTAATACATTAGACCTCCTTTAAAACTATTAAAACAAATTTGTTTGTAGTTTAAATTCCATCTGCGAATTAATCTGTTAATATGTGTATTTAAAAACAGTAAGAAAAAGTTGGTTACTTTTGTCCCTCAGCTTTCCATTGCAATAAATTGCAACTATTGTCTATCGTCAGAAAAGGCTGAGTTTTACCTAAATAAATTTATAACCCTTGAATAAAATTAGCCATAGGCTTCTAAGTCATCTGAACAAGTAGGGCTCTTTTCATGACGAGTTAAAGAAATTTGATTGCGCCAGTTCGTCTGTTTCAACATTGTTCGTGAACAGTTATCAGTGTTTCACTGGCATTTCCTCATATATTATGACTTATAATGAATAATTTGAAATTTAATACGGATTTGAGACCAGTTCCAGCTGTAGTAAGACATATAAATGTCATGATTTTAATGGTTGGATCAAGTTTTACAGAATGAAGGACCTGAAATTTTAATTCAAAAATCTTATTTTATTTTTGGCATCGATATACTAAAAACAGTAGAATGAATGAAGGTTAACAAACAATATATACATCCAGACATGTACGTACCTTTCGTTAGTGCAGATTGTATCGGCAAATATTATTAGATACATAAAACTAATTTCTATATTTTGTCTTAAATCTTCTTCTATATCAAGTCTCAAAGACTGAGAACTAACAGGAGAGATGATATTAATATTTTTTATAAAATTAAATTATGGATTTCACAATTGATCCAGAAAAATAAGGAACACATCGAGGAGACTTAGGGTTGGAAAAGAAAGGTTGTCAAGACGGTGACAAAAGTCAACGGTTGCTTTCGTCTTTATTCTAACGAGTAATACTTTTTATGATAAGTTAAAATTCTTTCAGTAGCTGAGGTTATTAAAAACAGTGTATGAAAAAGGGCGAGGGGAGATTATCTACGTAAAATGTATGACTTTTGGTGCATCAGATTCGTCAAACTTGTACTTATCTTTATAAAATGTGCACCATAACTGTATTGGAGTAGATTCTTACGGAAAGCCGCCCAAAACCTATACGCTGTAACTGATACGTACATAAGAACCAACGAATCTTGAACACGATTGGATGGTGTCATACCCTCAGATAATACTCTTTGGTTTCCAAATCCTAGCACAAAATTCAAGAATGAATAGGAAACTACGCATTCCATAATTAATACTAGAAGTGATTGACTTTTGTTATAAAGGTAAAAGAAACGTCTGTGGTAGACACTCTTCCAAAAATAGCGCCGTCTTATTGACTGACATGGGAGTAGGTGGTCTGCGGTCAGCCAAGACGCTTGTCCCCTCGAGCTGCCGGGCGCATGATTTATGCAGCTGCGTACGACTCAAAGGCAGCCCGTTGCGAAGCGACTAATTCCTCCGGTGAGCAGAGTAGACCCGCCAGGGAAGGAAGCGTGCAGCCCAGACGCACCATTATTTCTAGATTACTCGCAAGTCGCCAGGACGACTTGCCGGGTTTCCAATTATTCAGACGGCTCTCCAGCTCAGCTTCCGCCTCCACCGACTCCTGATCCAAGGTAATCCCTCTGTGCTTCCTTTTACGTGCTTAGCGTCGCGGAAAAGGACATGTTAACTATTTCTGCGCCAGTAAGGATGACTCTTACCGCCAAATTGTCGACCGCTACAAAGGAACCAAGGCAGCAGGGGAGAGGAGGAGGAGGGGTTGGATTATAGGGTATCTCCGGAATTGGATCCGCTATAATCTGAGTGGAAACGTAATTCTATCAGCGATGGGATTGCTTAAAACCTGGCTGGCATCGCGTTAGTCACCGGGCTTTTTGAGAAGCATCGGCGTGTCTGTAATTACTGGCAAATCGATTGCTGTTCCCAGCCTGTGAAATGGAAAGTGTCACCAGAGTGAATTAATTCACAGGGTTCCACTAATTTGACGCCCCAATCCTGTCTGATTTCTCGGTCGTGAATCCGATAAAATATGTTGCAAGCTGTTACTTAAAAAACTGCTGTATCTCCAAAATATTCCATTGTGATTCTTTGATAGTCATTAACAGGATAGATTTCTTTGTCAACTAGCTGAGCATACAATGGTTCACCTTCTCGAATTTTGGAAATAACAAATCAATTTCTCGAAAACCTTACGACTTTTTAGCTATAAACAAAACAATAATTGTAGCTTTTATAAAATCGAGGATATTTATCACCTGATTTGTAAACATAAATATACTTAACGTACTTCCAAAGTTTTTCCAATCTAAACCTACCGCATCGAACATGACTCTGATGAAAATGAACTTCAGTATCCTACTTTGTTTGCATCTTTCAAGAACGTTAGAAATTTCGAATTTTCCACTGTCATGAAAATAATTACTATAATCTTCTTTGTTTAGAATCAAAATACAGGATAAATATTGTGAATGTTTGATACGTCACTAAAGTTAAATGGGATTGTAAAAACGCTGCAAGCTACATAACGTTCTTGGGACATATTATGGTTGTAAACTGTGAATACAACTTATAATAATTCAACAAGTTCTTATATTCACTACAATTTTCCTCTAGCACGTCTTTTGTTAGTATTTTTTAGAATATATTACTAATTTATCATTGGTTTTTTCTTCTTCAAATTATAATGTTATTGCAGCGTTATGAAGAGAATGATTGGAGGAGGGGGAAATTACTAATATCTGTTCATGAAATATATGACCACTGAGACAAACACAATGAAATACACAAAGTTAAGCTGGAAACAGCAAAGATTTTCAGACTCCAAACTATGAATTTTCTGAAAAAATTACACTTTCTCTGTGCGCTAAGATATATAAATAGATCTAAAATAATATACTTTATCTTAAGTAATTCCTTATCGCTAACACTGTCACATTAATACGACTAAACGTTTGGATTTTGAGGTTTGAGGTTTTGCCTTATAACTTTAAGTTTGTTTACTCGTTAATATAGATACAAGTCGAGGATAGATGGAGCAAAATGGAGATGTCTATAAGTAAATATCAGAAGCCGTTTGTACTTGACGATAGTAGCCTACGGTTTATAACTATATATGATGTAATATGAAGGTTTCTTGTTAACTAGAGCCTCTGGACTATTTGATAACAGGAAGAAACTATGTGCCTAAGTCGGATGTTATCTCACTAGCATCATGTATTAACAATACCGCACTACTGGTTAAAGTTGATGACAGACAGAAATGCAAGAATTAAACAAATATGTCGTTTTTTAATAAAATAAATTAGAAAATAATGATAGCCGTCTCAACTTCCTCTGTGAATTATGTAATTACAAAAAGTACTTAGGGTAAAGTTTAGATTTATCAAAACGCAACATCCACGCGATAATATAGAAATGAAAAGGTCTACATCAAATGTAGTTTTGCAAAGAGTACTTTTATCCGATTACTTTTTATGAAGATGGAAGTCTATTAAATGTAAGTCGGTGGGCTCATCGTATGTTGCCCATGATGTGAATTAAAATAATTCTTGCTGGACAATCATACATACTTTCTCAGAGAAAACGTAACTGCACCTTTGTGAATTGCTGTATGGATGGAAATCCCAAATCCTTCTTTTCTTTAAAGGGGACTGTGTTATGTGAACTAGAGGTTTGAAAAACTATTACGAAAATTGGTGATTTGAGTATGCAAATAACGCTGTGTCATCAACAATAGGGCGCTAATGACCACGATGGCGATGCTCCGTAAAACCTAAACAACGACTACCACAACATCAACAAGCCCTCGTTCAACAAATGGATGGCAGACGCCAGGTAACGGCAGGCGAACCTCAAAATATTGTACCTCGTATTTTAATTTCATAACTTTTAGTTTGTATATGTGATCAGTAAATTTAGTATACGTTTGATTTCTTGATCTGTGGAGTCACGATTAATGATACAATGAAAAAAGTAATATCTCTGATCCCTTATCCCTTATCATCTTATTTCGCTTCTGGTGTGTTGTCATTTCTTTTAAATTTAAATTCAATTGTCAAAATTATGACACATCGATGTTGCAGTAAGTTTTATGTTAACAATGGTCGTGGCTAAATAATGTATCTTAGGGACGATAGTGAAAGAGAGAGCTCTGATCGGTGCTCATTTTAAGAATTTTAAGGTCTTCGAAACTTCTGTGTATACGCGAAGTCTCAAGATATGTTTGAAGGACGTTAGTAACACAGTGTTCTGTCGACACTTACCAGATCAAAAAAAATATATTTTAGATTAAAGGTGAAAGTCTGGGTATTAAGGTATATCATGTTCAACAGTTAATACCATTAAAAATAATGTATTGATTGCGAACCTTTCGTTAGAAAGCGCCGTATGAACAACTATAAGAAGAATAAGACAAAAGGGTATCGAATCAAAAGGATAACGTATTACGCATGCTTATTTTAATTTATTTTGGCTCTTACGTACACTTGAAATATTTTGCAACTTCGTTATTTCAGTCTTCTACTGAGAATAGTTATTGAAAACGATACACGTTATTTTTATTACGGGAACTCTATAGAGTAGTTATAAACACACAAATACCACGAATACTCTGTTAAAGTTTATTCAGTCAATCCTCCTAAGATGTTAGGATCGCGTACATTTTATAAATGTTTCAAGTATGGGGTTCTTCAGAACATCAAAACAAATATTGTATCAAGGGTTCGCCTACACACAGTCCCTGAAAGCTATCACCAGGCTACTACTTACGATTTAATAATCTATTTAAACGGTTTCGTCTCACTTTAAATTGGATTTGATCTCTGCGGATAGTGTTCAAATAAGTTACTTTTCGAAACCTTAAACTGTTCCCATACGCCTTCTTAACTCAGTTCTTCAGACGCGATTTCTAACTTTTAAATTCATATGAGTTAGTGGCTCGTGCCATTAATACTACTATGTCAGAAATCTTCAATATTATCTCGATTTGACGCATTAATAATTCACTAACCATTTCTACTTCTGTGCGATTGCAGCGAGTAACTGCAGGATGAGTGTCTCACGTAACCTAGCTCTCACGCGTTGCTTCTGCATCCTCAAACACTTATCCACTAACAATTTTTAATTTCACTCCTATGCCAACATAATGGAAATTTATTATCTCAGATATTGAACTTGTAGATTGACGTTGGCCAACAAACATAGTAAAATCAAAGTTCATCAATTTGCTAATCAGATTAGCACTAAAAACATCCAACGTTCTCGTTATTTCCAATTCGTGAAACTAAATGCTGAGACTACAACTGAAAATAACTATTTTAAAATTATTGTATAATCTAGAAAATACTTAACGAAATATTTTTTGTTAGAATAATCCGGAATTTTAAAACTTGCAGGTATCATAAAGCAATTAGAGCTCCTGAAGTGGGGGAAAGCACCGAGCCCAGATGGAATTCCAGTAAGAATATTTTCAGAATATGCGGCGGAAATCGGCCCATTTCTGTCTGATATATTCAGTAAATCATTAGATGAGCGAAAAGTACCTTCAGACTGGAAAATCGCGCAAGTAACTCCGATTTTCAAGAAAGGTGATCGAAGTGATCCTGGAAACTATCGTCCAATATCTATAACATCTGTTTGTAGTAGAGTTATGGAGCATATTATATGCTCGAACATTATGAAATTTCTAGACGATAATAATTTGCTTACAACAAATCAACACGGATTTCGGAAGAAAAGATCATGTGAAACACAGCTGGCCATATTTACACACGACGTAATGAAAGTTATGGATGCAGGTTCACAAGTAGATGCCATTTTCTTTAGATTTTCAGAAAGCCTTTGACTCTGTGCCACACAACCGCCTTTTAGCGAAGCTACGAGCGTACGGTATATCAGATCAGCTTTGTGAATGGATAAAGGATTTTCTAACTGGTCGGTCGCAGTATGTCGTCGTTGAAGGAGAAAGTTCTTCTAGTCTAGATGTTACATCGGGGGTACCTCAAGGAAGTGTAATAAGACCACTTCTTTTTTTAAATTTTATAAACGATCTCGGAGACAAAGTGAAAAGCCTTTTTAGATTGTTTGCGTATGATGCGGTTATTTATAGGGAAGTAAGAAATTTGGCCGATTGCTTAGAAATTCAGCGTGATCTGGATATTATTTTGGCATGGTGCGCTGAGTGGCAACTTACGCTGAATTGTAAAAAGTGCAAGACAATGAGCATAACTAACAAAAAGAATCCAATTGTTCAGAAATACGAGTTAAACAGTTCAGTTATTGATATGGTCGATTCTATGAAATATTTGGGAGTAATAGTACAAAGGAACATGAAATGGGACTTACACATTAATTCGTTGGTAGGTAGAGCTAATTCTAGGCTGCGATTCATAGGTCGAATATTGAAAAATTGTAATGAACAAACAAAGGAGATAGCGTACAAATCTCTTGTGCGTCACACATTTGGACTATTGTTGTGCCATTTGGGATCCGTTTCGTAAGGGGTTGATCGAAAGTATAGAGAAAGTACAGAGAACAGCCGCTCGATTCGTGACCGCTTGCTACAGTCCTTATGAAAGCGTCACAGAACTGATTAGTAGACTAGGCTGGGAGTCTCTGGTAGATAGACGACGCACGATTCGTTTAAACTTATTGGTAAACATGTGCACTCCCACTTTCACTTCGTCCACCAACCTATTTGAGCCGGAATGACAGGATAGATAAGATTAGAGAAATAAGGTGCCGCAATGATTCTTATATGAATTCTTTTTTCCCTCGTACCATTAGGGATTTGAATGCACAACAAAGAGATTAGCTTTGGTGCTGAGCACCCTCTGCCACCCACAATTTTGTGAATTGCAGAGTATATATGTAGATGTAGATGTAGAATACCTCAACAATAGTGTTATGCTGCACGAAATCATCTATACTCAACTAGCAGTCCCGAACAGACGAACATAAAATGATGCAGATAAAAGTACCGTAGTCCCCTTATGAATAAAAGTAAATGAAGCAGCTAAATAGTCACTACAGTCTGCTTTCGCTGAGTGAATTATCCCCCGGTAGAGACTCGACGAAGCAGTAGGGAGCATTATTAAAATGAAATGCATCGCGGCCCGTTATAACAGGTATGTCCCCGGCGCGTGATACGCTGTTATCGCCGCGGGATGGCGGGGGCGTTGCATTATTCATGCCTTCACTTCATCCGATACGCCTCTGCGCGACGAGACTTTTCACACCGCGACAGCCGACGGATAATCGGCTTTCGCCAGATTTTTGGAACTTCTTCCCTGCGATAATCCGCTCCAAATTACCAGCCCGCCAACGATAGTAGCTGCGAGGAATCTCAAAGAGAGGAGTCCTAATTTCGAGTTCTTCAGGCGAACGCGTCTTACCAATTTTTTTGCTCCCACTTCGTCAGTTCCTAACTTCATCTTTGGATACAGATGAATTTCCCTTGTGTAATTATTGTCGTAGTGGAGGTTTCAGAAAGGTATTTATTAATTTTTACTAATATATATATGTAATGAAAATTTGCCTGAGCTTCACCCACGTGAACCTAGATTTGTGGACGAATGGGTGTTCGCGAGATGTATTGAGTGGCAGTACTACAAGAGATTGTGATTATGTTTAAGTGCATACTGCATCAGAATAACCACTGACAATCCACATTACAATGCTACAATCTAGTTTTTAATACTAGTTTAAGTTGCCTTCGCGACTGAAAAAAAAATCATATGAGAAGTTTGTACTGTCCTAGTTAAGAGAACCAAACTGCCATTTCTGCGAAAGCAACAGCTGTTATTTTCTTATTTAATGCAACTATGTTGGTGATTGCGTTTGGAGGGATATTGGTCAAAGAATTAGGAATAGTGCATGGAATGGAATAACAACAAGCAGGCGCTCGATTTTATGCATAAGGGAGTGGGAAAATTTTCTTTTGTTGGTAAGGCTGTGAGGAATTGGAACAAATTACGAAGTGAATTGATGAATGATTTACCAAAAACGCTTAAGGAATTTAAAATTAAGATTTGTAATATGAAAGAGTAAATTTAACTCTCCAATTATAAAATTAAAATTTAAAAAATAATATAAAAAAGGGTAATAAGATGACATGGGAAATTGCCACCGGGCCGTTAGCTCTATCGCAATTAAAATTAATAATAACAATGAGAATTTGATTTATTATCTGACCGACTACTCAAAAGAAAGAAGTCCTCAGATTAAAAATTTTACGTGCTGTCATGATTCTAACAGTACGTGGAATAGAATTATTACAGCATCGCGATAATTTGTGTTTATTATGACTTTTTTTTAGCTGCTTTAAGTCTCTCAACAGCGAGGTCTTTAGAGACGGGTATTATCACTGTTTGCATCTTCGCCAAAAACACTCACTTTCAGACAAGGCGGATCTTCCATTAATTAAGTGTATAATTTGTTGTAAGAAATTTAAATATTATCTGTTAAAAATATCACGTAAAAATGTTTATCAAATTACATATTTTGGACCATGTTCACTGAAATCTAGGTCTCTCAATGAAAGTAGTCTTTTGCGCATAAAGAGGGCCTCTTCGGATTCTAAAACATAAGATTGCAGTTTGATATTCTCAGCACTGTTCTAGAACCAGCCAGTTTAGATAGCATAAACGCTGATCAGAAGGATACATTATATTACGGCCCATCCTGCATACTGTATAAATCATGAAGATTTTAATCCGTTTTGTTTACAAAATCAACGTAATTACTTTCACTATGGAAATAAGTAATGAAGTTGGGAAAATCTGTTCATGCTATTCTTTCTTCCGTATATCTGCCAGTGTACTTAGATCCTCCTAGAGCTCGGTGTATGTGTTTTTATTTCCTCAAGATTGCATTATTAATTAGGGTTAAGTTATTTGGTTTCGACATTACTTGTTGTGTATGACGACCGCAACGGGTTCCTTAATGAAACTTGAGGTCTTTCCTTCTCACGTGAGCCCAAATTCATAATATGCCGCCTACTATGTCAGTATATCTCAAGGAGGATTGTTCTATTCTGCTAATAACCCCGCTAATAATCTACTGTTTATTCAATCCCTTCTCCGAAGATTGAGCACATCAAAAATTAAATACGAGGCGCGTCCAGAAAGTAAGTTCCGTTTGGTAATAAAATGAAATTGTACACAGATACAGAAGAAATTTTTATTGCACAAAATTCTACAACTCTTAAACTACTTTTCCACATAACTGCCGAAATTTTGCAGGTATTTGTCATAACGTGGCACCAGGTTTTGTATACCTTCTTCATAGAAATCTGCCGCCTGTGTCTTCAACCATTTGGAAACAGTTTCTTTCAGCTCGTCGTCATTGGTGAAGTGATGACCGCCAAGGAAAGACTCGAGATGTAAGAACAGATGAAAGTCGCTAGGAGCGAGGTCAGGGCTGTACGGAGGATGGTGAAACACGTCCCAGCCAAATCCCTGTACGAGGTTTTTCGTCACGTTTGCAGTGTGTGGTCGTGCGTTGTCGTGAAGCAAAACAACACCTTTTGACAGCAGTCCCCGGCGCTTATTCTGAATTGCACGGCGCAATTTCCGAAGTGTCTCGCAATAAGCATCTGCTTTGATTGTTTGACCACGCGGTAAGAAGTCAATGAGTAGGATGCCTTTCCAGTCCCAGAGCACTGTGCACATCATTTTCCGAGGTGTCATGATTTGCTTTGGCTTAACCTTTGGTGGGGATGAAGTGTGCCTCCATTTAATTGATTGCCGCTTACTCTCAGGGGTGTCGTAAGAAACCCACGTTTCATCTCCTGTGACTATCCGTCTCAGAAATTCTTCGCCGCTTTCAGCATAACGGGTCAAAAACTCAAGTGCACTACCCATCCGTTGTGTTTTGTGTTGTTCAGTGAGAATCTTTGGTACCCAACGTGAGCAAAGTTTAAGGAATTTCAGTTGTTTGGTAACAATTTCATGCATCAGTGATCGTGAAATTTGGGAGAAGTCCATAGCGAGAGCACTAATTGTAAACCTAAGGTTTTCCTGGATCTTGTCATCAATCGCGTGAACCAGTTCTTCTGTAACCAAAGGTGGACGCCCACTTCGTTCTTCATCGTGCACATCACTACGCCCGCCATTAAACTGTCGGACCCATCTTCTCACCATCGAATCACTCATCGCATTTGGTCAGTAAACATCGCAAATTTGCCGATAAATTTCACTTGGTTTCACTTTCCTCGCATTCAGAAACCGAATCACAGACCTGATTTCACAGGAGGCGGGATTTTCAATCAACGCCGACATTTCAAACAAGCACAACAAAGCGAACGTAACTGACAGCGATCTCCAAATGGCGCACGTTCTTCCCCTTGATACACATTGTCTACAGCGCATGTGCGGAACTGCAATCGCAGCGCTGCAGCGGAGATAAATTGAAACGGAACTTACTTTCTGGACGCGCCTCGTATAATACATTTGCAAACAACACATGTATTAAATTTTCCAAGTGTACCTCTAACACACTTTCACAGAAGTTCTCTGTGATCGAGAAATACTCAAATCTATCAACACATATCCATACGGACTATACTGATGTTGAGCATTCTAACCATAGAGCGAGAGAAATATTTAAATGTTTCTTAGATCATGTACAGATGACGATGGTGTAGAGGGGAGAAATACCTCCTGGCCCTCGATATCTTGCAGTTGCTGCTTCCTCGCTGCGTGAATACGACATTAAGAGAATTAGATGCAACTGGGAACCTTTGCCTTTACCTAGAGCGGGTTTATGTAGGCAACGAGTAACGGTAACCATACATAGAAGGGTCCGGTGGCTCGGTGTTTAACAGGATACGGATACGGATTCGGATTTTGGGTGAAAAAAATCGATTTTCGTTTTATTGCCTTATTATATTCCGCCAAGATTCCTCTTTAAAATGACGTATCATACATAGCTCTACTAGAATTATAACTATTTTATTTTTATAGATTTGTGAGATCGATTATTGCGCTTTTGTTATACACTTCTCTCATGGCTGACCATAAACTATTTGGCATTATATTCATGTTATATGAATTCAAATATCGCGCTTTCCAGCGATTCTTTATACACTATTTGTCCGAAAATGTTTGTCTCTGGTTTTATGATGTTACTCTTTGACTTTGTATTATGAAGACTGTGGATTATGAAGACTGTGATGTTTCTGCTGTGAAGGGGGTATTAACTATGGATCAAGAATATTTTAATCTTCTTTCTCCGTTTCCCATAAGTTTCCTTTTTACCTCTTCTAGGAACATTATCTCAGGTACTGGTGATCCTAGAAGTCTGAAATTTTTATTACATAGTCACATGGGCTTCTTTTACATACTGAAATAATGATTTTTAATTACTTGAGTTACAAAAGATTTAGAGGTGATAATCTAGTGGAAAGTGATGGAAAAAATTTACTTTAAGGCAAATATCTCTGTAAGTAAATACTTTGACAAAAAACTGTTGTTTCAGTATTGTTACATTATATCAATGCACATACAGTACAAATTTTGTCTCTCTAGCATCAGCAGTTTGTGAGAAAATGTTCCCTATAGTAGGCATAATTTAACATAGCGGGGATAGGCGATTCCGTATCCCTTTAAGGCGTCTGATTGGCTATCGATAGGACTCCGGTTCGAATCCTTGTTTCGGAGATGATTTTTACAGGCACCTAAAACGACCTTTATCTCTGATACAACTTGCTATGTAATGTGAAATACTCCACAACGCTGTTTTAGTTCAGATTCCATGTTAAGTTATAGATCCTCTGTATCCGGTAGAACAATCGGGTTAGTTAAAGGACGGCTATGACTTAAGCCGATTACGCAGCCAATAAACACCGCATCGCCAGGTTATTATGAACACACGAGTGTGTATTACCATTCCACGGTTTCCTGTAAACATTCCATGACAATTCAGTAATGGTTCTTTCAAAAGGAGATGGTCCTAGACCTTTCCTGCCTCAATAACCTCGACGTAAAACCACAAGAAAATGAAGTAACAATAACTATTCCGCCAGGTCAAAAGGCGTCTTTTACTTTGCCTGGTTGACTTTCGAAGTTGCCTATGTGGTCTCCCCTTTGTCTAATAATATGCTTGCCATGTGGGCTTTACTACCAGATTCTCAGAGATGGAGTTTAAAATGGATATCTATAGACTAACGTGATAGTTCGCCAAAGTTGGACAAGGAGAGGAAGGGAATGACATGTGGGTCAATGACTTAAAGGCGTGTAAAAAAGTCATGCTTCAAGCATCCGAATTATTCACACCTTTATCATATTATTCTCTTGTACACTCCATTGTATCCTTACCTTCACATACGATAGTAATTCCAGTTTTTCATATTATTACAATCATTAGTACCATCATTCATCTTTATATATAAAGATGAATGTATGTTTGTTTGTTTGTTTGTTCTTCATACAAATCCACAGTTTTCATCCGATCTCGATGAAACTTTGCACACTTATCCTTTGAAACAAGGAGAAAAATACTGTCTACATTTGGTTGAAAAATTATCTGTATAAATAACACATGTTGTCTCATAACTTCGAAATATGGCGATAGACAGACACGTTGGATATGGTCGTCTCCGTACCGTGTTTTCGTGTAGTGGACTGGCATCTCAGTGGTTAAAGCGCTTGCTTACGAACATCGTGGTCTCCGGTTCAAATCTCCGTGGAGGCTAAGATTTTTAAAAATTGTTTTTCATCGTAAGAGTCAGGCCTGGGCCGTAGGTTATTCGGATTGAATGATAAACTGCAGATATTAGAAACTTACGAGTGCAATGCGAGGCAAATCGTAGGTAGTCTTGCAATGTTGTAGGTGTACACTTTTTTACGTTATAATGATCCCTCAGGTGTTGTTCGCAGTCACTGTGTGTGTGAGAACCACAGTAATACTAATATAAATATGGAAGTAAGTCTCTGTCTTTTAGTTACGTTTTGACGACTGAATGGCTATATCGTTGTGATGGAATTTTATAAGGAAATCTGCATGAAGGGCACAGGATATTTTTTCCAGTATGATTAACACTTGTAGTCACGAAATTTTGAGACCTTATCGAATGGTGACAGAAATATGTTGGAAATTGATTCTCTTCAAGAGACAGGTTCGACGGTACAGTGATATAGTGATAGCTTTCCTGTCATATTATTCCGACTCGATATTGTTTGGGACCAATCCTTCGTTACCAACAACTTTCTATATTTAATTCTGGAAAAACACCACGCGTACGAAGTCGCGGGTACGGGCTAGTATCTTTATAAAACGTTATTTTCTGTTGAAGGTAATGTTATATCCGAGAAGTAAACAACACGATGTACCGTAAATGTGATTCTTTGACGTTTGTTGTTATTCTGTGCGGTCATATGTTGGTCTTACTTAAAGATTCCGTCCCATCATTCACGACTCAGTAAACACGTCCTTCCCCAGTATAGCCCGCAGTCCTGAGCGTCCTCCACGGCTGAGGACTGAGCCCGTGTGTGCAATGTACTAGTGTTGACCGGGACGTGACTGGCGCACCCATGCGCAAGGTGACTTTTGCGTCCTTGGCACACACTGTGTGTCGTGCACACTGCCACTGCCAGTGTCGCAACGGCTTGCGTCACCACCAAGGACGTCACCACAGCTGACTGTTCCCGCACCTCTCACAGCTCCACGCCATCAGCATATACAACGATTAAAAACATTATCAAGCGATTCTGTCAATCAATGATATGGCCTATTATACATATGAAAAACATCCTACAATGACTTCAGAAGATTTTTTGTTTTTGTTTGTTTTTTGTTTGTTTTTGTTTTTTGTTTGTTTTTTGTTTTTTGTTTTTGTTTTTTACTTCTGGCTTTATGCTTCTTCGACGTCGAGGTTATTAGAGGCGGGAAAGGTATAGGGCGAAGGAATTCTGTCATTCCCTTTTGACAATGATTTAGGGAAACGATGGAAAACCGAAACCTGGATTGATGGACTGGGATTCGAACCCGTGTCCTCCCGAATGCGTGGCCAGAGCGTTACCGCTAACCCACCACGCTGGGTTTGAAGGATTTGAGGCCGTTCAGGTTTGGGTTTTCCATGATTTCCCAAATCACTACAAGCAAATGCCAGGATGGTTCGTTCAAAAGCCCATGGCCGAATTCCTTCCCGCCACTTGCCCCAGTACTTTACAGCCTCTAAAGATCCCGACGTCGACGAGGCGTAAAACCAGAACAGAAACAAAAAAAAAAAGATTTTAAGACAGGTTGCAATAGACGCGCAATGCGCATCCGGTAAGAAACTGTCAACATGACTAAGAACAGACTACCTGATATTATTATTACTGTGTCTGAATCAATGACAGATTCGTGATCCTGTACGTTTGGACGAGAGGTGAGAATGTGTCACCTTACATATGTGAACTACGTAAATTTCGTTCTGTGTGTGTGTGTGTGTATTGTGTAGTTTCTGAGGCGGAAGTTTACGAACCTCCCAAAGGTCGACCAAATAATTACTATAGCTAGAACGGATCAAGGTTCAATCCTAAGCAGGCATATCTCCCGAGTCCACTAGTGGGTTCATAATAAGTTATTGCACCGAAAATATTTCCTTATTTTCATGTAATACAAACGTAGAGCCTGTGCATGAATAATGTTTTTTCATCTTACGTTATAATTAAGGTAGTGAGAAGATCAGAAACAGTTCATAATGGACCGCAGATTTAAATCGTTTGATCCGTGCCTTATGTTATAGAATTTTGAAATTTACTCCGGAAACCGTGAAAATCGATATTTTATGGCGTTGACTTGTAGATTTCAGGTTCTACATAGAGGAGGTGAACAATTTCCGCGATCTGGAAACAGGAAAATAGTTGAATATAATGTAAAGAAATCTCGAGAAATCATGACTTGTAATGATGTATCAACGGAGCATTCTATTAGAATTTACATATTGTTTTCCAAAACATTCCCTTGTAACGATATGAGATGACAGTAGAAAACTTACTACAGGTAAACACAATTAATGCAGGGTATTAGTTGCGCCTTCTTAGAAATGCAACACATCCAACTGATTTTCTGTTACAGTGAGTGGAGACCTTTGGAGAGAATACCTGAATACTGTACATTACAAAATCCTAACGTAAGAAAAAATACCAAACACCTATTTCACGAGTTCAGCAGTAACTTCCACAACCTGGACATTTGCTAAAACTGCATGGCGTACTGAAAATAGGACAAATTACTTTTAGTTTTGAATCTATGTATGATACAGCTAATCTGCTCCACTCAAGTACAGTATATGATTGGGCGAATAGATTTACAGTAAAACTTGGGTATACTGTAAAACTCAATAGTAATTACTATGCAGTATCTACCAAATTATAGGTTTTGCCTTATTACTTTATCGTCGCTTCTCGCAATTTATAGCGCCAAGCATTTGTTCAAAATAATGTACAAAACTGCACAACTGATCAACATTTATTCGTATTGTAAAACTCATCTCACTCTTTTGCCTCATAGTTTTCCTTCTATGGGCCATTCAAGGCATATACAAAGAAACAATTCCGACATTTCTGTAGTGTAATTTTGTAAAACCGTGGAAATCCAAATGATGGCTGGCAGGATTCCTTGAAAAATTTCCTGATATCCGCCTGTACATAAGAGTCGGTAATGTCATCAGGAAACTTTATTTCTGACAATGTATTCTTAAATAATATTTATCCGATGGTGGAAGTTAGGGACCAGTAATGCAATTTTGATTTCTCTTTTTGTTTGCTAATGGTTTTTCAGAGACTGCTTCCAGCTGCATTTTTACAAGTTTTATTGAAAACGTTTTTTTCCTATTTAGTCACGCATATTCAAAAGAGTTAAATGAATATTAATGAAGTAAATTTTACAAGATTAGTGAGGTTACTTAGTTCGTGAGATGGAAGTATTAATCAGGATATTGGTTGGTAAATATAAGTTAGTCTCCTAAGAATTAAATGCTATGGGCTGCTGCAGGTACTCAGTTCTAAACAGGATAGCATTAAAACACCGCATATAATATAATGAAAGTCGTGCGGTGGCTACATTTACGGCTGGCTCTCAGAGTATACAGCAGATGTGCCTTTCTCTTATTACTATAACCCGCGCGGCGAACATTTTTTTGCAGTTTCCATTACGTATTGAATGGCCGATACTTGTATTTTTGCCTCCGTTCTCACAAAGCTTCCGTGTTAGCCGGGAACACTTCCGTCCACAGGGGACTGCCTAGCGTCGACAACGATCCCATTCACCTGGGCGTTGTCCGCCACCGCCAAAATCCATCCGATATTTCCAAAAATCCCTCCAGGGAATTCATTTAGTAGCGTACTGCTCCAACTCATCCGCTCGAAAAAAATAACACCATCCACAATATTTCGCGACGCTGTTATTTGGAATTGCGATGCGGTATAAAAGTTTGAGGGCCATATATCACAATCGTACTCAGCTGAATAGGTTACGAGACGATATTTAGTATTACGCAGCCTCAGTCGAACCGTACAACTATTCTATTGGAAGAGTGGTTGACGTGGGGTTAACGGTATGCGCTGGCACTCACGAGGACGCAAATTCAATTCCCGGTCCAGCCATCCAGATTTCGGTTTTCCTAAATCATTCCAGGTCAATTATGATTTAGTTTCTACCAAAGTCTAAATTTCTTCCTGTTCCTAGCTCCCAACCCTCTTCCAGCTCAATTGAAGTCTATGTCGCCAGGCCTTAAAGATAGGATCAAAATTACTCCATCCGTCCAATTAATCTACTATATAATTTCGTAAGGTCACTAACTTACCTCGATAGCTATTGGCTGGAAAATGGTGACGTCATGGGCCAGCTTTCGCTCGCATAACAGCGACCAGAGATACCATTATAAGAAATTCGTGGTTATGTCCACAATTTAATAGCTAAGCAACTACTACCAAATTAATAGCCACTATACAGTCATTAAGTTTGCTTTTCGTAGCGTTTCATAGTTTAAAATAAAATATTGATAAACTTTGCAGCTGAAAAAAAAAGTGTATCTGCTTTTCAGTAATATGTTACTAATGAAATCAACTTGAAAAAACTTTTTAAAAAAATTACTCATGTATCTGCTTTAAACACGAATGACAATTGTTATTCTGGCTTGGAAAAAATTTCAATGTAATTAAAATGTTCACCAATGTTGTTGCTTGACCAAAATTTATGCATTACGGTTTATTTGCTTTCTAAGGATTTTACTGACCATTTTCGTTTATGGTTTTTGTTCATGTTCGCTGTACGTGAGTTATTAGGTTATTTTAAGTGTACATCAGACCAAATATGTTACCGAATCGCGTTGCTCAACTGTTTAATAATATGGAATATGTATTAAGTTCTCTGGCCTTTACAGATACTATTACCAATAATTACATTACGAGTGTTTGCCCAGTCTCAATAAAAGACAACGTGATGCTTTCGAAGGAAATAGGAATTTTTATAAATTTTGCAAGAGTGAACTTTAAGGATCAAATTCAAGTAAGTTTCTATTTAAGCAATTATACGATTGTGCTATCGTCTCTGTTCATGTTTAATACCTACCTCTATTAATGCATCTGAGTTCTTCAAGCTCAACAGATTTCATTCACTCTGAAATACTGGTCAAGTTTACATTTGGTCAGATCAGGTCAACCTGTCATAATCTTTCATCCTAGAAACCGAACTATTCTAGACCCGTGACGATACGCAAAAAACGGTCACGGGCTTACACTAGTCATCAATAAAATTGGTTACTCATTTTTCATGATCAAGATCATCAAGTCATCGATCATCGTGAAGAAAGATTATCCGTTATCATCATTGAGGTTGATCATCAATCGACAATAACTAATCAAGATCACCAATAATCGTCCAGTCTTAGTGATAAAGGATTTTTATCCAGTTGTCACGATCAGACACGCTAATCCATTATCGAGACAATAATAACAATTTCACGCAGCATTTTTAGGACCTACATCACAGAGTATCTTACCCGATGCGGAATCCGACTATTTTGTAGTTGCCTATACTAACCTGTAATCCTGCAAGGTAAAGGGAAGCTTAACGTTGAATCCGAACGAGGGAAGCGTCCTGGTGTACTGCACACATACAAAACAAGCTTTGACAGAGGTGAAGGTCTGCTTAAGTGGCTTTTAAAATCCCAGACCGGAGATCTTCCTATTTCCAGTCATACGCCTTAAACCGCAGCACCACCAGACCACTCACTATCGAGAGAAAAAAAAAAGTTTATGTATTTTTAGTGATTGAGACTAGTTCATCAACATCAGAAATACATACACCCTTGAAGACTTCATTTCAACATCAGATATGATTACCCCTTCAAAAAGTTTAAAATTAGTTACGTATTTTTCATGATATATACTAATCGTCCATTGAGTAAGATCGAAAATTTCCAAACACTCTTCATGGTCAAATATGATCATGACTTAGGAATGACAGACGTAGGTTAACTGGTCATCAGAATCAATAATGGCCAGTGGCCATTCAAACGTATAAGTAAAACCCACAGTTATAAAATTGGTTTAATATTTCAACAAACTGTTACATATTCATTACAAAAAAAAATAAAAAAATAAAAATTAAATGCACAATACGTGAAAAATAAATAAAATCCTGCGATGTTTTTCACCATTCCAGCTGATTTATTGCATCTGTTCTTAATCAGAGTGTCTTCCAGTCTCATACTTCAATTTATCTCCTTGGTTGCAAGGTGTAAAACATGGTATGGTCTATAATCCAAACAGTAGAGTTGTGTTTTTCAAGTGAGGCTGTCTTGATTTTTCGACGTACTAGCATTAAAACTAATCAATGTTCCCCATATAGTTAAGATTAAACAATAACTTCGAAATGGATTTCTTCCTTGGGTAACACATTATTTTTGTGCTCTCACTTCTTGTTTTCCTTTAAAATTAAGGAATGTTGATATCATTACGGAATCACATAAAACCTCTCTATGATTCAAATCAGACTCAAATCAGACGGCAGAAAATACGTTGAACTTTCGTGATTATACATTATACTGAAATTTCTGGCTGATATTTTCCCATAATGGAACATACTTTAGCAGATTAGTGACTGTAATATTATCTATACTCTTAGATATTTTCTTATAACTAGAGGAAATACACGCGTCTTAACCTAAGCTATTGCTGTGTGGTGTTGATGCACAGACATTTGGAGAATTACACATTTTATCTTACTAGCATCACTTTCTTCCCCTTGTTTCTGAGTATTGAGAAAAACAACGATTATCTTGAATCTGAAATGATCAAAGGTTGGATCTGATTGTCATCATCAGATTTTCTGATGTGAGTTCGAGGTTGTGTCTTGTCTATTTCGATAGTCCACAGGCGACGCAGGAAGCCGATACTGGGTGGCGATAGGTGAAACCGCAAACTACCGGAAGTTCGTCACAAACGAGTTTACTTCATGGACTTCCTGTGCGCTCCTCCCGAACCGCAGCGACAAACAAGCGTTTTATTGCTGCCTCCGCACAAACGCACAGGAGACGCGTTCCGTCTTTAGCACATGTGAACGACCTTTATCGTCACAACCGGGCATCAGTCGTAAAGGATGTTTCTGTATTTTCCGATTCCGAAATGGTCCTTTTGATCTTTAGCTTCTTATAAAAGTAACAAACGCGGTCGTAACATTATTCCAAAACGAATTTGTTGAGAAGAAAACGAATTAAAACTAAATTAATTGCGTCACATGAAAGGTTAAAAGAGTTTCAAATTCTCAGAGAGACTAACCAAAAAAAAAATACTTACTGCCAGGGATACAAGTCAGTTGATCTTTATTTACATCCAATTCATTACTGCCGAGTCAAAAGAAAATTCCTTTTCATTTGGAAGATTAATGACTAGCAGACATACTGTGGTACCATCCTGGATCATATACCCATCAGCAGTAAATAAATACGATTTATTATAAGCAACTGATTAAGATGACAATGTTGCTCAAGCTACTTCATATCATTTTTTTTACTTTTTAGATTTTTCATTTTTAACATTTTCTGCATTACAATAGCACTTATCTCTACTATATAATTTCGTAAGGTCACCCGTTCACCTCGATAGCTATTGGCTGGAGAACGGTGTCACGAGTCAGCCTTCGCTCAGAAAACGGCGACCAGAAGGAATTGGTGGTTATATCTACAATTTAATAACCAAGCAACAGCAACCAAATTAATTGACATAATAAATTAATTAAGTTTGCTTTTCCTAGCGTTTCATAGTTAAAAAAAAAAATTGGGCTGTTAAAACGTGGATCTGCTTTTCAGTAACATGTTATTAATTAATGCAACTTAAATAACTATTTAAAAAAAATATTCATAGTCTCAGTTGTAACCACGAATGCCAATTGTCGTTTCGGCTTAGGATAAATTTCAGTTTAATTACAACTTTCACTAATGTTGTTGCTTGACAAAGTTAATGCATTACGGTTTACTTGCTTTTCAGGCATTTTACTGGTCACTTTCGTTATTGGTCGTTCTTCATGTTCGCTGTATGTGAGTTATTAGGTTATTTTAAGTGGACATCAGACAAAATGTGTCACCGACTCGACTATTCTGGCAACTTATTTCTGCGGAATTGCTGAACTGTTTCATAATAATGTGTATTAAGTTCTCTGGTCGAAACAGATACTATGACCAATGCTTACATTATGAGTTTTTACCCAGTGTCAATAATAAACAACGTGATGCATTCGAAGAAAAATTGATTTAAAAAAAAAATAAAAATTGCAGAGTGAACTTTCAGGGTCAAATACAAGCCATGTTGATATTTAAGCAAGTTCGAGTGAAAACAGTTACACGATAGTGCGATCGTTCCTGTCCGTGGTTTATACTTACCTCTATTAATGCTTCTGAGTTCTTCAAGCTCAAGATATTTTATTGATCCTAAGGGTGAAAAACAGGTCAAGCTTATATTTGGCCAGATCAGGTCAACTTGTCATAATCATTCATCGTAAAAATTGAAACTATTCTAGAGCAGTGACGATACGCAAAAATACAGTCACGGGCTTACACTAGTTGCAAATAAAATGGTTATACTCCTAAATATAAAAATAAAATACTTTTTAACTGTGTTTCCTTAAAAATGTTTCGGTCAGAAAATTGCTCAGCAAAAATATATTTCCTTTATTCCTGTTTGTACATCCTAGTCTTATAGTTTTATTGTATCAGAAGTGTAGCTAATTTGTATGATTTGTACTATTAGACCAGACAGATAGTTCACTAAATTCTTCTATATATCCTAATCGGTCAAACCATTCAATCTTCTATAAAACGATATTTTTACAGATTGGTCTTAACTAACAGTTATAACCTATCAATGGCGAGACTGGCGCGAGGCCAGCGAGCTCGCTTCGCGTTGCAGGGTCACCACTTCGATTCTGACCTAGGGCATGGTTGGTTTTAATTAAGTTTTGAGTCTGTCCTGTGTTTTCCTTTCACTTGTGCCCATTATTAATACTAGAAGATTCTGTATACACAATGGAGGAATAAAACGAAACGAAGTTGTCGGCTGAATGGCTCTAAGACCAACTACCATTTTCTTTTCTTTCTTTAACTTAAAAAAAAAAAAAAAAAAAAAGACAGGTTTCTAAGTCATAATTTGTTGAAGTTATGTACTTTCGTTAACTTATATACCATCGTACGAAATTACCCATTCCTGTTCTATCTTTGTCACAGAATAGGTCTCTGGCTATAAAACAATTATTGTCAACGTTTCAAAAAATCTTGCATTCAAAGCTTCTCTACTGACAATAAAGGCATGTATGTGATTGTGAGATAAAGAGGACAATGAATACTAATATTGCTGTATTATCGTTTATATTAATTGGTTACTATCGCAAACAGGATAATCAGCCCGAATATGGTTATGAAAGCCATATATTATAATAACAAATTAACTGCACAATCTGTCTGTTGTTCTGTTTCCTGATACTCGCTCCTTTTTATATGGGAATGGAAGTAATCCATTGATTATAAAATCAAAATAATTAAATCAGCGCACCGTATGTTTAGAAATGAAATCAATACATACGTCCTCTGAGTTCAAATAATAGTATAATGATCCATCTAAATACGCTACGTTTTCATTGTTTTTTTTTCTTTATTTAAGAAATACTTTGGAATATTTTCTGAACATTGATCATAATCAGCTCTCGACCGAACTTCAATCAGCTTGTAAGAACAACTTTATTTAATATATATTTTCAGTCCTGTTCATGGTAGGCCATATAAGAACTTTTTATATATATGTTCTCGCAAAGACAACATTCAAGAAGCAAACTAATTTAATTTTATATAGTACGTTGTGCTGCCAGTCGCCAGATGATGAAACCAAAACCGTCCTAAGCAGAAATTATAAGAACAATTAATAAAGGTAAATAAGTTCATTAATAAGACAGGTTTATTGATAAAGCACGTTAACACTTGTGATCGGTTTGACCACAATCAAATTTCAAAGTAAAGGCTAATCGAAACTTCGTATCAGAAAGATTACAGAGTACTTGAGAAAAAATGAAAATTATAATTTATATCTATTTCCAGCTAAATCATCCACTATCACAACCTGACGTTCAATGTTCATTTAAATACTGTTCAAACTTTGTTTTTATAATCACAGTTCCTATCGACGATATACAGTTCTTCTTAAACACAGTTACACATACGAAACTGCATCATACAGTAAATATATAGGCCAATGCCTTCACTACGTGAGCCGAGCTCCGCGAGCCGCGCTCTGCGACAATTAGCATACGACTGACTTAGAAAAAATGTATCTCTCCGCTGCAGAGACATTACTTAGTTGCCGGTGGAAGGTAACTGTGATGTTACAATCTGTTTAACCTTCGCTTGAAACGAAAGTTGCAGTTCTTATAAACTGTATTAAACTAAACACTAAAATTTTTTAAATATCATATACGTGTGATCAGTTTCTGTCACAATTTAAAAAAAAATCAGGTGAGTGTAAGTCGAGCCTTCGCCATTAGGGATTAGTACTATAACAGCATTAACAGACCAGGCTGGAAACGCTTGGCACAAAAACCAGCGCTTGGCACAAAAAAACATTTCTGATGTATGCATCTTGATTTCCATAAAATCTATACCAATAAAAGGCTAAACTTGGTTATCATGTAGCCATATTCGCAACGCCGACGTCACGCACCCGGCCTTCGTTGCTGGACTAACAACGGCTAGAGATGATACTACATAGTTTTTTTTAACACATTTCATTCATTCTACCGTTTTCAGCCGGTTAATCTAAAGGGGAGGCAAGGGGGATTGATTTCGCCCGTGGTCTTGTTGGGTACCATCCAGGCATTCGCCTTGAGTGACTGAGGAATACCACGGAAAACCCCAGTCAGGATGGCAAGGCGGGATTTCCCCCGTCCTCCCGAATGTTAGGTAGGAAGGCATTATTAAATTGAAATATAGCATGGGTTAGAATGACAAGTTGAATTTGACGCTATGAGTAATTTAATTTTTTTGATAATTTAAGTTGTTTCCATGAGCGCCATGTTACTGGAAACGTTACTTCCTGCGGATGAAAGTAGTTTTACATTTATCGCGATCACAAACTAATATTACACGGCACAGCGTAGTTAGTTGCTAAGGTTTATTTTTAATTTCCTTTGCTTTCACTGAAGTCACTTTGCTGAGCCCATTATTTTAGTATTGGTTAAGTTGAAATAGTACCTGGACCAAGACGACAACTGAATTTTTTTCTACAACGTAAGGTGCGATAAACTGAATCATTCTATTTAGTTAAGCAAATACGAGTAAACGACTGTCCAGAAAACTCCGTTCAACCATTTTTTGATGGGCATAGAGGCTAGCAGTATTAATTTATGATAAAGTACCCTAAAATATGTTAGCTTTTTTTTTTTCAACTTAAAAATAATATGATAATATTTGTAGTTTAAATACAGGATTTTTTAGCCCATACTGGAAACGAATTTTAAATTTGTAGGTAATAACGTTATTGAAATATATCTGTTAACAAAAATGGTATAAAACTGACAACTTTTACGGCCGGTCTCTTCTGAGTTTCCCTGTACAAAAAAAAAGTAATAATTATGATGATGATAATTCGTAGTCCTCAATATGACGAGATCCAAACCCTGGGTGCATGTAAAAACCAGAAGATAATTGCAAATAAAAATTTCAAAACGTGAACGGAACAGATAGCATGTACAAATTAGAAGTCTAAAAATTTAATAGTGTCCTGTGATAGCGGAACGACAGCAATAGGGTTTGATTACCCTTTGGATGCGGAACCCTAAAAATGCAATTACAAATACTGAAAATTTCGTCAGGCATACCAATCCAGTGTAAAGACCTAAACACTTTATTGTATTACGCATTATTGCCCCAGTTATTGCGAACTCTGGTTATGACTGGGAATTGGATAGGAGCAAAGTTAATAAACTGTACAGTCGTTTGGCATGGGGTTTACACATTCACAGCATCATGCAACTGAACAATGGCAGTTTTGGATATTGTATATATAACATAAATGGAAAGTTTTTCGGGAGGACAGAGGTTCGAATCCCCGTCCGGGCATCCGAATTTGGGTTTTTCCATAGTTTGTCCAAATCACTGCAGGCGAATGCCGGGATGCTTCTTCAAAAGGCCATGGCCAAATTCCTTCCCGTTCCTTGTCCGTTTGGCCGTGAGACATCGAAGAGTAGTGATAGTTTTGAAGACCGTATCATCCGATTCTGTTGTGGACACTTTGCTATTACGGTAAATTTGATGTCGTCATCGGTCTGATAAACGTATGTTTTGTATTCTGTACGGGACTAACTGTACTTATTGTCAAATGTGTAATATATGAGGGTGGCGAACCAGGATTCGCTTTAATGATTATGGAAAATCGCCTAATATCGCAATCAAGATGGCGATACGTCAGGTTTGAAATTTGAACCTAATACCATCGTTTTTCACCGAGTCCGGGCAGGCCCATACTGTCAGTTATATATGGAAATAAAAGTATATAAAATAATTACGCCATGAATATTATGCTTTGAATGCGATTTTGATATTTCTCATATACACTAATCTTATAGGTCAGTAGACTTCAGTTAGCCAATAAATTACAATATTACATTCTAGAATATATTATTGGTATTTTTTTTGTGTTGTGTGTCATTCTGCCTGTTGTCAGTGTTGACACAGAGGATAAATTTCATTAGTAATACATTTTTCTGTTTAAATCTTGGCGTTTCAGCTTGTATTTCACAGCTTTTTAGTCAAACTTTACTGTTTCTTTTCTATATGCGATAAAGAATTTCATTTTACAATAATGTATATTGGAATTGCATGTGAGATGACAATGTCAAATGAAATTTATTTTTCTTCGACGAATATACGGTTTTCATTGAAATTATACTCTTCCGTTTTTTTATACAATTTTTGGTGTTAACTTTTGACCGTGACAAATCTATTTAGAGATATACTTCAATACTGTTTTTAGCTTTCTGTATGAGAAAACGCTTCAACATTTGTCTATCTTGTTATAAAAGTCTCATAAAAACTATAATAAGGATACGTGGTACCGTATAACCTGACTTGAAATCAATACCGGTAGTAGCTACTAATGTCCAGTACAATAGCCCTTTGACGCTCTGAATACTTCGCTAGAATTCATATGAAAACAGCGCTGTAATGACAATATCATTGTGTGTGTATGTTTGATTCAATATTTATCTCGTAAGTCATCATTCGCAACTGTCCAGTTTCTTTCACTTCACAATAAAATATTGCTGAAATTATCACTCAACCAGTTAAAACATTGAAATAATAAAACAATTTTTATGTATTAATGTTATATCGTAGGCTGACAATATTAAAAAGCTTTAAAACCAGTGGGACATTTAATGTAATTAAAAGAAACTATTAAAACTGTATGCATTCCGTTGTATTATAATCTTGACGTATTGTTCTCTACTGCGTATACTAATTAGAAGTGTGATCCAAACTGCACTGCTGATGTATGTAGTGGATGCAGATAATTTAGTAACCGATGCACTTGACTGTAAGCTGGGGCAGATTAGCTGCAACGTTAACAACATTCAATCACTCATAGAAGTCAAAGTGTAGTCGTTGTTGAATGTTTGGTAACTCTGCATTTTTTAAGTTTAAGATCATTGATTAATCATCTTCCAATAGAATGTTTCTTAAAATATCGTGTGACTACGTACTAAAAATAAATCAATTTAAAACTTTATTTTTCCTATTTATTGTTTTACGGAAGCTACCCAAATAAAATGCCACGCCCAGGTAAAACTTCTTTTTCCCAACAGTTTTTCACTACATAAATAAATATTCTGATTTGTTACATTATTACCCACCTTTGATGAAATTAACATTGCATCACTATTTGAACGTTATGATGTGTTTTAAAATGAGGACCTCTTAGGTTATAACTATATGATCTTAATCTGACGCCGTGTGATATTACCATGCTAAAAGCTACATACCAAATTCATATCGTAAAATTCTTCATTTTCGTTTCTCATTCCAGGAGAGAGCCTCTTTATGTTTCAGACAATGCGCCCGATGATGCAACTCCAGCTTTTTCTCACTTCTTACTTTCATCTGTTCTTTTCTTGTCGTCTTCATTCATTCATTCATACATTCCTTTTACATAAAAAAATCCTTTGATTACCAAGACGTATTTTTATGTTGTGAAGCCTAATAACGTATAAATATGTGTTGCAAGTAGTGAACCAGCTCAGTAAAAGCAATTAGAATGCTGTTTATGTAAAATATTTGAAAAGACAATTGTTGCAAAACAATTCTACAGCTTCATCCTACTGTGTAGCTTATTCGGCTAATCAGACCAGTTATTAATCAACTTTGAACGTGATATATATGACCAAATGACGAGTTATCCACTGAGTAACGAAAGAGCACAGAAAAATTAGGCTTCAAGTACAGTGATGAATCATAATGCTTTTTTGTGCCGTCTCAGGCAATCATCCTGTCACAGAAGTCCATGTAAGACCGATACCAGCAGAATTAATTTATCTTATAAATTAGAACCAAGCCTGATGGCTGAACGGTAACGCTCTTGTATCGCATTCCACATGAGTGGGTTCGATGCCCCTTCCGATTTGGGTTTTCCAAGGTTTCTCCTTACCAATCCAGGCAACTGTAGGGATGGTTCCTTTAATAGACCATAGCCGAATTCCTTCCCATTCCTTGCCCACAGGCCTTTTCACATCTATGATCTCGATGTTGACGTGGCATACAACCAGAAGTAAAAAAAAAAAAAAAAAAAAAAAAATTAGTAAAGAAATTTGTCAAAACGCTTGGATCGAATAAGTTAATTTTTAAACTCTCCGAAAAGTATAAGTAGAAATGAGTGGACTCTCAAGAACTTCGGAATCACTGGTGTATCTGAGGTAGGTTTTTCAGAAATTTGATAATGCAGACGATAAAGTTTATTCAATTGATATCGTTACAGTTGAACATACGCCCAGCAACTGATGTATTTTCTGCCTTAAAAACTACTCCAACACCCGTTTCCAACATACAATTTTTATACCAGTAACATCATCCCAATGCTAGCAATCGTCCAAGAAACCGAATAAAAGTCAAAATTAGTGTGGCTGTCATGAAAGCCTTCAATCCATCATCCGACAGGAATTAGATGTCACAAAATGTTGTTTTATTAACTTGTCTTTTCCTATTCCTTTTTTTTCTTCACGAAGCGATTTAAATGGACATTCCATATTTAAAGATTTAAATTTTCTAGAATATATATGTCAAATTCGAAATTCTTTTATAAACAAAAGTGTTCTCCTCAAGCAGAACTCTATCGATTACTTAATAAATAGATTTATTCTTGCATAAAAATACCATCTCAATATTTCTGTCTAAAAGCTTATCATTCTTTGTTTTAAGACATTTTAAAATGTTTGTCTATCAACAGTTTTAAGGGTCTGATACTCTGGTAACTGCCTTGGGTTGCATACTCAATCATATTCAGTTTTCCAACATATGTTAAACAATAATATTTTCTTCATCGTATGAAATTTACTTAGATTTTTCCAAAGATACAGTTTAACAACTCCGATAAATTTAGAATATTAGAATGGTAGCAATCATTATCGAAAAAGTTTTGAAACTTTGTTGAAATAACGCAACATCTAATCAAAGCTGAATTATGTAAATTTTCTTTAAAAAACAATAAACAAACATATTCAAAATTCGACTTGTAGAAATATTGCGTCCGGTTGATGTATAAGATTTTTGACTGCAGAGAGGTATTGCGTAGTTCATACCTGTATTGATCGTCACAAAAATCCAGCGAGCATCATTCTTTGAATATGTTTGAGATTCTATTCAAAAATAGATTGAGACCGTCCTATTTGTCGAAATAAATATATTCTTGACACATTTCCTGCATGTTGAAATACCCAGGCAAAAAAAAAAAAAATCTTAACTGCAGAAACCATTTAATTAGTAACTAAAAAAAACTATTAATATAGTCCAAAAAGTCGTTTTTCTTTTTGAGAAGCTCGAAAGGTACTATGCCCCCTAGAAGCTTCTTTAGTGTAATTAAGTGATCTGAAACGAAGTTTTGATTAAGTTCTTGTGTTCTTTATGGGACCGCTAATCATGTGGGTCATAACTGCATTTTGTCACACAGCTTTTTCCATCGAAATCAGTCGCACACAGATACATAGCGTCCATAAACTCTGGATCAGATTATACATTCCAGTAATAGGGCCTCCGAAAGCGACACATGAAACATATATTACGGCCAAGTATGATTTTTTTTTTCCCTGACGATACCACATTCCACAAATGTGCAGAGGCAAAATTACGATGGAATTGCACTAAACCACTATGGCGTTAGCAACCGCAGTAAACGCTAATATATTTTTTCGCCTCTACTGCAGCTTTGTTTCGTTTCCAGTGTTAACACGAATTTAATCACGGTATCAATTTGTATATCCGGCAAAAACCATTTCATTATCGGACCAAAATTTTCATTCGGTCCAATGGTTTCGGTGTAATTTATGCTCACGGCTTGTGTTGCTGAATTCAGGTTTACACGGAGAGAGCAGACATCTGGTGCCGATAACAAAGATTTTCAATCGGAAGTGATTTAATTAATTAATGGCGTCATATTTTGATAAAATAACAGTGCGAACGAGAATAAACAAGCAGTTTCCGATGCCGGCACAAATTTCCAATTACTCACCTCTGGCGCAGTTTGCTGTAAGCGGTAGCTGTCGTTGTATACCGCTGATAATTAATGTTTTGAACATAGTTTGTTTATTTAAGAATTTCAGGTTGTGCCATTGTTGATATAGTAAATAACTGTATACAGTTCTGACTGCTACTATTATCATGAAAATGAACATTTCTTAGAAATAATGGATACATCCTGTTAAAAGTTTTTCGTGGAATCATTCTAATTTTTTTATTTTTAAATGTACACTTCATTTGCGGCTTCAGCTGAAACGCGGACGGGTATTTTCACACTGTTTCAGCGAAATTTAATTCAATTACAGCGGCACACTTTGGTTCTCACTGTCTAATGTAAACATGCCCTTTCTAGTTGAGAGTAACTTTACAGTGTAGCCTTCTATAATGGTCTCGGTTTAAAGGAAGTGTTTGAAAAACGTATGAATTACAAGGAATAAAAAATTTTTTTTTGCATAAAACAATAGTTCGCTGCTTTTCGAATTTAGTGTTAAAAAACGATCTGTAAGAGACTAAGCGTTGATGCTGTTTTTTTTAAAAAATTAATATACGACGTACCAGCTGCATAGTTATGTTGCTTAACACAATGTTCAATGCTTTCATTTACAACGTATTACTTTTAAGAAATGATTTCATTGCCGTCCGGTCGCCAGTCTAGTTAGCGTTGCACTTTGGATGAATTAATTAAATAACAGTTAAAGGGAACATGCAAGAAGATAATGGGAAACACATACACACGTGTCAGCTTTCACAGTTCACTAAGTTTTATTCTTCTGAAGTTACATAATCCAAAAGCAAGCCACCAGACACTAGAACTAATCTTCGGCACTAAATAATTCAGTTTCTAGTATAAATACGGTTGGAAATAGCGAGTATAAGCCCCGTAATTATTAAACAATAGACGCTGTACAGTACCGTAGCAGTTCAACAAAAAATCAGTCTTCAGATAGATAGATAGATATGTTCACTTTAATCCCATGTGAGAATAATCTCGGGGATGTGGAACAGTATATACACTTATTAGTAATGTCAATATTACTATATAATTGATAATATTATTATATATTGACAACAAGTTAGTTACGAAGACCCATTAGTATAACCAATATTTCCTGTAATCTACAAATACAATCCCGAGTTAGTTAATACTTATTATGTGGAACAGTGTATAAACTTGTTACCAGCATCTAACAACCAGTTATTTTCTTACCAACCAGTTACCACAACTCATAAGCAGTCAATTACTTAAAAACCTATTAGTATCATAATTTTTTACAGCAGTTTTAGAGTGCATGCTATCCCATGTTAGTTACTATATATGAGTGAAATTTTGTAAACAGTATTATTACTTCATTTGTCAAAAGTTTCAACAGAAAGAAAAACCATATATTATTTTAGTAATTGTGGACAACTTTGTCACCTTCCCCTTCCATACACCATATATACTATTTTATCAATTCTTAGTTACCAAATTCCAAGAAGAAAATTCTTTCACAGAGTAAAATGGATTCTGAAGCAGAAACTCTTTCAGTTTGGACTTAAAGTAGTTGGGTTTTTGTAGATAACATTTAATTTCTGTTGGTAAGACATTGAATAAGGGAGCTCCAGTAAATGTTAACCCTTTCTGTACAATTGACAGTGATTTGTAATCCTTGTGAATATTATATTTATTCCTAGTATTATGGCTATGTATGTCAGCATTAAGATTGAAGTGTTCAGGATTTTCCACTACAAATGATAGTACAGAGTATACATACTGTGCTGGCATTGTTAGTACACCCAGGTTTTTAAATAGATTTCTGCACGACGTCTGTGGGCTTGCTCCACAAATAGTTCTTATAGCACGTTTTTGCAATTTAAATACCCTCTGTGCTTGTGACGAGTTTCCCAGAATGAGATGCCATAAGTGAGCAGGGAATGAAAATATGCAAAATATACTAACTTTCTGGTTTCTATATTAGCTATTCTAGATATTTCAGCAAACCATATCACTTAAAACCATACACACAGTCTACAAAATACTTCAGCACTGTTCACATAATATTCTGTCCATCAGAACATCGGTAATACCGCGACAGCGGGTTATTACAGCACGTACACGGAACATACACCCGCGACCACGACACGCTAACTCCCGCTGACTGTAAAACGCTTCACTCGACTGTATCCCTGCGCGCTAGACGACCGCCCAACGCCAAAGACAATATATACATATCTGAGGTCACATTATCAACTTACAAAATATACGTAAAGTTCACGGTTTCGTCACAAGTCCTTTAAAATCAGAAGTGACAATGCTACGTCACACACATTAGTTCGACACATAGAAACAGGCATGCGTTCCGTCAATTAGTTTTCACCGAATTTACTAACAATAATGCGGTTCGATATGTTTTCTATAAATTTTAGAGAAAGTTGCTACTGTCAATTTACATTCCCTTAATATAAAATTTTACTTAACATGTATGTCAACAATCAAACATATTTAATTTAATTGCGATGGAGCGCACACTCTGGTGGCAATTTCGCTACACACCAATTTTCCTCCCTTCTGTATCAATTATTTCGCCCTCATCATTTCTCTTTTCGCCCTCATCATTTCTCTTGGTAACTTTTTCCAATCCCTGATACCCTTACAAACGAAAGAAAATGTTCCCCAACCCTTGTTCCTTAAATCGAGTGCCAATTTGTAGTCATCGTCATCTTTTCTCCTCCATGCACCACTCTTAATTCTTACACCAATATCTTTCCATCCTGATCACCAATATACGCCTTGGACACTCCCATGACTCTCTTCACGAGTAAATGCCATTCCTGCTCCCTTATCATATTGATTACTGATTGTGTTCTGCAGGTAATTTCCAGAAACAAATATAACAGCCTCTTCTCTGCACCTACCTCCAACTCCTGTGTTTGATATCTAACACATGGGTCCCATACTATACCACCATATTCAAGCAACGATTTTTGTAACCCAGTTCCCTTACTTCCCTGGTAGCATCCCCTCATTACGCTTCTCCAACAGGTGAAAGATTTTGAAATCATTTCCTACTACCTGTCCAATATGTCCTGCCCGTTTGAGTTGTCTCATCTAATGTTATACACACATACTCTTCTTAGATGCAGGATAAAGAGAATCCGACGTGCGGATACCACACCAAGCCACACAGTTTGTAATTTTTATAACTCTACGGACGAAATTTGCCTAAAAAACATTGAGGCCTATCAGAATGTTTGTTAACAAACCCGGAAAGAATTTCATGAGCATAAAAACGCGATGATTGACTGATACTCAAAAAGTAGCCCTGCATGGTTGCTTCATGCTGTGGGAAGACCGTTGGCCTCAGTTTGCATTCAAAACGAATTCATTTTTGGATATCATAACAACTAAACTGTAGTAATTACTTACCTTCTCCCCTTTATTCCTTAACTGACCCGATGAACTGTTTCTTTGCTCTAACGTTTTTGTGCATATAAATTCTTAGTTCACTAATCTCTTTGGAAAATGTTTAAACCGCAACTGGCAAACAGATTCGTAAAGTTACACTATTAGTGGATGTATATTTCGCTCGCTGAGTATTTTGTGCTATCACTAAAGTTAAACACTTGACTTGGTTCCTTAAATCCATCCAATGGGAGACAGCTTTTAAATCATAAAACTGACAGTAAACTTTTAATTCACGTTTATTTAGAAGGACGTAAAAACAGTGCAATGGTAATGGCGAAGGTCCGTACTGAAACTATTTGCTCGGCAGCTGTGTGCGATTTTGCACTGAACAGTGTTTGGGTGACTCCCCTACCGTGTCTACGTACAGCAAAACTTCTTGTACACCACAAAGGTACCAGCAGGTCCTTCTCTCGTGGTCATCATGTTTCCGGAGAGCTAATAATGACTGAAAGCCAGCGCGAACAAACGATATACCTTTCTAATTTCTTAATTTCATTCCAGATTATATGATAATTTTTCTCTCCAACCTGGTTGACGGTTACGCTTCACTGGAAAGTTTAAAAAGGGGAAGTTTCTCCTTGCCTTTTCCAGCGATGTACGTGTACTTTCATGTTTATTGTTTGGTTTGGATGACTGTGATATATGTGCGTTTTAAATAATAATACAACTAAATTACAGGTTTTAAATGTAACTTTAATCATAATTGTAAATTCATATAAGCATCAAAATGAGGCACTTGATAATATGTTATTAACTAATTTTCTATATCAACAATAATTAATAATTATTATTACAAACCCTCGTACACACAGCTGCAGCCAAAAACGTTTCGACAATTTGACAAGACAGTCTTAGATACAGTACAATGAAAAAATAATCTCTCTAGTTACGTTAAATTCATTTGTTACTGGAGGAGTAATCAGAAGGGATAAGATCGTTATTATGTTACAAGGTTAATAGTCTATTAATTTTAATATTTCACCGCTGAGGTACGCATTAAATAAAATAATTGATTTAGTTCATGGCACCACAAGAAAAAATAGAATGTCACATATATTAGTATTAAATGCCAAGGACAGAAATTACATTTGAGACTGAAATGGTTACATTAAAAATTTTGTAATGGACTTATCGAAAACTTGTCAGTTTTTTAATTACAGTTATCTGTTTTAGATGTTTTCCTAGTTTCTGCTTCGAAACAAGGTGATGACCGATTTATTAACGATAGAGATCTTTCAACGCCCTGCATAGCTTTAAGCGGATTATTTTGTAGGAAAACATTTTCTACCTCCTGCTATACGGCTGGTAGTCTTCTGTTAGGTCTTCTCATGGGCGTACTTGCTTTAATTGTCTGTATCCACCAACGCAGTTGGTCAGTTGAATGTGTTGCTGATTTGACCATGTTAGCCAAAACAGCTTACAAGTGGATTATTGGATCGGTATGCAGCGTCGTGGGCGGAATTTCTGTTGCAGCTGTAGGGAAACGGTTTCAAAAATTTAGATCTCACTCAGCGATATGTATATTACTGATCAACAGGAATTTATCAGAAACAACTTTCTTTCCTTCCTGCAACATTAATATCAGAATATTTACAGATATGTTTACAGGCAGAATTATTGGAAAGGATGGAACATACATAGACCATAAATTTTCAAACATATTGAATGAAACATCTTTATTATCTAATTTTAATCTTTTTAAAATAATTAACGCAATCGAATACTCACTCTTCACATCGTAAGAACTGCAGAAGAATAAGAACTACACAATTAATTGAAGAATTATACAGTAGTGGCAGCAGCATACTGGGAAAACCTAAGTCCCTGGTTGAGGGGAAGTCTTTGCGCTGTAGCGCATCTCCTTCCAGTTTATGTTATTGGTTGTCACTATCAAAACGGTTCGTCTTTATTTGGATTTGTAATTTCTGGTGCTTTTGCCATTGTCCTTATATTTTAAACGCTTGAAACTTTAGCAAATAATTAGGATTATATTTCTCTAATTTTTATTTATAAGAGACATTTATTTTCTCAACTGCGAGAGATTACCTTCACAGATTTTTTTCTGGATGTATTTCTTTTTCCTCTCTCAATCCATTCATACCAGTTCTCGTATCAAACCTCAGTACGAAAATAATTTATCGTGTTTTTTATGACCTGGTGATTGAAATCTAAACTTAAAGCAGTTTAAACTTTTCCATAGGTGAATACAAGTTTCACCAGCGCCTGGGACATTCATACTGCGCCTTAGGAACATTAAAAATTAGATATCTAAACGGTCGGATATTAGCAACAAGAATTGCACAGATTTCCAGTATCTTAATTTTTTTGACACTTGATTTCACGATAACACAGCTTGCACAGCAGTCTGATATTTCCGAACACTTTCCAACAACTAACTTTCAATACTGGTAACTGTTGTGTTTGGCACAGAAATTGTACGAAAAAAACTAATTCTGTCTAAAAAAAATTGTGTATGCCAACCATGAATAATTTAATTCTATCGTTATATCACTCATTCTTTCATTAGAATCACTGTTTTGAATGGTTATTATATGCGGCTGATTATCTTATTGCGAATGTTCTCTTCACATCAATACACTGTTCAGTTTGGGATAACATGATAAAAACTGAACTGGAAATAACCCCGCTCCCCCTAACCCCGAGGTCTTATGAGAATAGGCCTGATACTATATTGTCCTGTGGGACCGAAGATTTTTAATACAATACCTACCAAAGATTGCATACTTCAAAAAATATAAATACACCAATAAACGTAAACATTAGTAAAAACTTTTTTCAAGTGTGTATCATGTTACCATTTATGGTTTGCGGCACAAAAAAAATTATAGAAATTTTATAAAAATTCGTAATATTAAACTTTGTGTTTTCGTAATAACAAACTTTCGATTTTGCCCTTTACATCCTGAGAATATTCTCATACTAACATTAGTCTAAACCTGTCGTTTTCACTTTATGTATGAAAGATTATGATTAGATGTTTAGTGAAGCAATTTCATCACTGTAGATTAAGACAATGTCTCGGAGAGAAAAGCAACCCATCTGCGGGATACGATACTTAATATCTCTTAAAACAGTCAATGTTTTTCTAGCATATCGTGCTTAATAGGAAACCCAGCCGTATTGGCACTAATTTCAAGAGATCCATGTTTCCTTCATCCACCCACCTCTAATAATTCTTGCTAATTTACATCAACCGGAATTCTTTTATACAGATTTTCTGCATTCACTTTATGATTTTTTTTTTTTTTTTTACTTATGCTTTAGGCCTCGTCGACATCGAGGTCATTAGAGGCGGAATATGATTGGGTATAATGAACTGGTAGGAATTCGGTCATTTCCTCTTTATGGAAGCATCCCGGCATTCGCCAGGAATGATTTGGGGAAACGATGGAAAACCCCAATCTGGATGCCCGGATGGGGATTCGAACCTGCGTCCTCCCGAATGCGTTAACCACTCATCCACCACGCTCGGTCCACTTTATGAAAACCACCTATTAACCACAAGATTAAGAGGCAGGAACAGTTACTATAAAATAAGGGGATGGATGAACCATACAATTTGAAATCTTATTCTGTTTTATTTTTAAATATACCCGATACAGAAACCGGAACAAGAAACTAGAAAACTGTGACTATCACGCAATAGAACAAGTACATCCGAATTGCCCAGTAACCAACAGTTCTTGATCTCAACAATTTATCTGTACGTAATAATCACACCAGAAATTGGTAAACCGTAACATATATTCAATTAATAAATCATCAACGTAGCGAGAGTGAGCACTTGGTGGGACGTAGAGAGAGAAAAACATTAATGGACTCACATCTTTCTGCAGTACAGTGTTCCAAGACTGGCGGTAACAATTATGGATCACTATTGAGATACGAGCTGCTGGAGTAATGGGCACACAGCGGCTCTATAGGGTGATGCGGGCTGTGTGGAAGGCGGGGAAAATTCCAGAGGACTGGAGGAAAGGGGTAATAATACCCATATTTAAGAAAGAGGACAAGACTGTCTGCCAAAACTACCGTGGTATTACCCTGATGTGCCACTGTACCAAGATATATGAGAAGGTTTTGGAAAGCCGAATAAGAAGAGCGGTTGAAAGGCAGCTAAGGGAATAACAGTATGGATTTAGACCAGGAAGGTCAACTATCGATCTTATATTTGCAATAAGACAGCTACAAGAACGGCATTACGAGTATCGGAAAGACCTGGTGATGGCCTTTCTGGACATTGAAAAGGCATATGACAGCCTCAGCCGAAACAAAGTGTGGGAAGGACTGAGAAAAAAAGTCAGTAAAAATGGAGATAGTGCAAAGAGTGAAGGATATGTATGAGGGTAGTAAGAGCTGTGTCAAAGTGGGAACGGATAAGACTGGATGGTTCCATTTGAAAAATGGACTAAAACAAGGAAGTGCCCTATCACCCCTCTTATTTATTGTAGCTATGGATGAAATATTGAAGAAGGTGGTGCAGAGCATTGGGGAAGGAAAAATGAAAGCAATGGTATTTGCAGACGACCTATTAGTTTGGGGAGAGGATGAAAGAGAGGTGCAGGATCAGCTGGATGTGTGGGAGAGAGTAGTTGCAGCCTATGGTATGAAGGTCTCTGCGAGAAAAAGTGAAGTGGTGATAACAACAAGAAAGAAGAACAGGACGGACATAGGCATATCACTTAGAGGGGAGCAACTAAATAGAGTGGAATGTTTCAAATATTTGGGAAGCTGTATTGAAGAAAATGGAGGAAACAGGATGGAAATAAACGAAAGAGGAAGATGTGCAGATAGATTTTTTAAAAGTATTAGAAGCCTGGTATGAAGTAGGTATGTCCCACAAAAGAGTAAAGAGGCAATATATAAAACATATTTTGTACCAATTTTAACACAGCAGAAACATGGGTGATGAAGGAGAGAGACAAAGGGAGGGTACAATCGGTGGAAATGAAATTTCAGAGGAGTAGAGTGGGAGTAACAAGAAGAGACAGAATAAGGAATGAGAGAATCAGGGAGATGATAAAGGAAGAACCGCTACAACAAATAATTGAAAAATCTAGGCTACAGTGTTACGGGCATGTAAAGAGAATGGGAGAGGAGAGGCTACCAAGGAAGATGCTGGACATGGAGCTGAAAGGGAAGAGGCCTAGAGGAAGACCGAGGGACAGATGGATTAAAGTTGTTAAGAAATGTGTGGAGGAAAGAGGAGGAAATTGGGCGTCAGTGGAAGAAGAGAGATGGTGGTTAGACAGGAAGCACAGGCGAGGCTTTTGTTCCCAGCAGACCCGGCCAGTGGCTGGAAGCTGTCCGAGATGATGATGACTGAGAGCCCTATTGGTTTTGCAGTGGCTTAAACACCATTCGGCTAACGGTAAGTAGGATCGTCTTTTGTTTTTCTGAGGGAAGACCTGCTGACATTGCCCTCGTGTATTCGACCTGCTGTTTCCAACCTCTCTGCCTTCTGGTGGAGTGTACAGGATTCTACAGATAATACACCGTTCACAGCTGACTTTCACGTTGTGAGGACCCGGCTTTCCACCCCAAAGCAATTGGTGTGAAGGGGATTCCTGGTATAATGGCTTCCACAACAGCGTCGTTCAATTCACAATAAATATTCCTCGTGACTCTCACTGCAACTAAATTTGCATTATTAATTACTCTCTTATTACCTGTTTAGTCTTAAATTATACAGTATATGACTATAATTATTCGCATTTTGACTACATATATTTATCTCGTTGCACCAATAAATAGCTAATTTTTCTCTTCGCACTACAGTAACTATTAGCTAGAGTATAGGCCTGCATGTCGATGGAGGCTTCTTACAGAGCACACACACATGCGCTGAGATAATCTTGTGTAAACAGTTATGGCATACATAATATGTAAGGTTTTCTCGACATTGAGAATTAACATAGTTTTCTCGCGTGAGTAGCCGAGGGAACAGGGTGTTTTCGCACGATTTCGGTTCCGGGATGCTTCCTTCAAAAGGCCATGACCAAATTCCTTCCCGTTCCTTGTTCCCAATCCCATCCAGCCATTAATGACCTCGACGTCGATGAGGCGAAAAGCCGTAAGTAAAAAAAAAAAGAAGATATTTCGGCGATCGATACCCTGTCGCCATCTTCATCCGGAAAGACTATATTAATAATTGTATAGGTTCTGGATTTCGTGATCATCGGAAGCTGCTGGCACCTGTTCTACGTCTGGGACCAGCTTTGCGAAACATTTCTTCTTGAAAGAATGTAGGCTTTCTCGGTGATTCAGTTGCATAAAATCTTCTAGGGCTTTCCACCGGGATAGCGCGTCAGTAAAGATACATAGCGACGTTTCTGAGCCTGCCTCCTGCTCCATCTTCCGGCGAAGTAACGGATGTCGGAAGTGTCCCCGCTTATAAGGCCTTTGGCCGTCTGTGCACCTATTGGCCCCGACGCACGTGACCTGACGTCACCTGCTAACCAAACGCTTCATAAGCAGGGACACTTCCGACATCCGACACTTTGCCGGAAGATGGAGGTGGAGGCAGGCTCCGAAACGTCGCTATGTGTCTTTACTGACGCGCTATCCCGGTGGGCTGCCCTAGAACATTTTACCTTGCTCATGAGAGGCGCGCAAGTGTATAAACTCTGCAAAGAATAGAAGCTTTCAGTTTTTTCACGCATGCCCTAAAGAACTTTGTCGGCAATCGCATCTTGTCAGCAGCCTTTGACAGAGCTTTTATCCAGCCTAGTAGGAAGTTTATCCCCTTTTGTAATTAACTGTTTTGCAGGACCGGTGACGGTGGCACATAAAGACGATGAAAGAGCCTCTGATGATGTAATTAAAGAGCATTAAATGCCTCATTACTACAGCTCACCGCTTCACGCAGCGTAATCGTCAGAAAAAAAGCAAGTTACGCGGATTGGTTCCTGCCGGCTCCTTCTTACGACTTAATTAACTTAGAGGGGAAGTAATCTGACTGTAGTAAAAACTCATTACGCCGTGTTGTATGTTATCTGCCACGGCATAAAGGTGGCACTGTAGCTGGCGGTGGATTCACTTTACATTGCCTTTAAAGCGACATTAAAATGTCAAGTGTTGGCCTAATTAACAGCCAGAGACCACTCATTTAGCAGGCTACACTCGGAATGACCTCACTGACACCTCATATGGAAGAACAGGATGCTGAAATGAACTCTGCACCATCTACTGTGCACTGACATATTACAGAGTGCTCTGTACCGCTGACGTCATAACAGATCGAGTCAAATAATCATCAGTAATGATATCATATTGCAGGATGCCTTAGTGGTTTAATACACTGCCATATTGAATTTTTAATAACAAATAAAACAGGAATTCAAATCCTGAGTTCTTCGTAATGCAACATTGAGAATATCTCAACAACTGTTAGTATAAACCCCAGCATTATTCGATGGTAGATAGTTTTTAATGGCACCTGCTGAAGGAAATCGCTGCAATTAAATACAATAACAAACAGTAACGACTATTTTGAGTATATTGACACAGCATAAAAAGTCATAATTTAGAAAGACTGGAAGTTCTCAATTACAGATTACTGAAAGAATTTACGCTAGTACCGTTTGACCTTACTCAATTTAGAACATTAAGATTATTCAATTTATAATATTACCATCTTCAAATAAGAAATTTAGTGAAAACGAAAATTCAGTAAACAGTTTCTCGATATAAAATAAAATTTTGGTCTTCACTGCTACTGATTCTTGTTATACTAAATTAATGTTTTGTGTTCTGTGTTTGTTTTTATATTTACTTCCAAACAACTCAAAATCATTGTAACGTCTAAACTGCCGCAACAACAAGTCAGTCAATGCATGTATTACACTAAATATTTAGGAAATCAGAAGCCTACTTTTAACGAAATTCTTTTCAACAGTTCTATTTTTTAACAAAAAAGTTATTCTAGTATTTCTTTAATAGTAATAAAATTTTTAACCAAAATTCAACATGATGTTTATGAATAAACTGCAGGATAACACTTGAAACAAAAACAAAAAACTACAAGCAATTCATAAAAGAATGTGTCATCAGAAAACTGATTAAATGATCATCTAAATGCTGAATTAGCGTCACCAATTCCGACAAAATTAATAATTTAATTTTATTTGAAATATAATTCTTACGCAATTCGATTTGGAGTATTTCGCAGTTTATTGACAAGAGCAGCTCATAGCCGAAACTGAATTATTTTGTACTTTCGTTTTTCAGTTAAAGTGATGATACTGAGGCTATAGCGATGAACTTTAACTGTCATTAAAGTCTCTGCACTGTCCATAAAAATATTCGTAAACGTTCTAGTCACCAGGCAATTACTTTTCTTTTGCCTGTGGCTGCTGGAAAGTAAGTTTTCAGCGTAAACTAGGTGTTTATAACATTGGGAATTATTTCGTCCTGCTTTAGATAGTATTTTTTGCAATTCCGACAGATAATTAGTGTTAATCGGCCCTGAATTAACTACGTATTTAAATCTATAAATATATTTCCCCTCTTATTTACATTTCTCTTTTCTATGGGACGGAAAAGATTGCCCTAAAATACAAGTACGCCTCGTTATTATTATAACATTATGTCTGGATTGAAGGAACAATAAACTAGAGTGCAAAAACCATGTAACCATGTATCCTTGAACCCAGAAAAAATATTGTTCAGAGGACTGGTCGACGTTTTTACCGCCACAAAAAATAAATCTAAAGTTTTTGCTAAAAATACAATGTTAAAAAAAAAAAGAAACATATCAGAAATAAGTCTAACAGAACTGCGGATTCAATATGACTCTGAAGTACCACCGGTCACGTCTATTTATTAATCTCAATAGCATCGAATCCATACGCCTCAATCTACTAAGTACTGATGTCGTTACATCAATCGTGATTTTAAGAACCTTAAGGACACAGTACACACGGATAACGGTTAAAGAAAAATCTCTGCTAACGAATAGCACAGTTAACATTAAATGTATTCAAGGATCAGATTTACTCCAGTGGTAGGTAACATGATGAGAACTTGATACTCAATTGCATCAGAAATGACTTTGAGGATAGAACGTTGCTTGTAAATCAGCGATATGAGTTTAGGAGAGATATAAATCACAGTTATTGTACTCTGTGTACTATGTTTCATACGAAATGAACAAGGGAAAGGGGGGGAAGGTTGTGTTGATAATGTCTTGGATATGATGAGCCAAAGAGCTGTGTTAAAATATGGAAATTGTGGGGCGGAAACCAAAAACATTGACTAGTAAATGCAATGTAAACAGATGAATTACTGTGCTAGTCATTTGTAGTCAGAAGTTAGATTGTTTGAGGATGACACAACGCTATAGAATAAAATGAAAACTACGGGGTTCGCCAAGTACGACAGTGTCATATCGACCGGATACATATGTCGATATATCAACATACACTGAAGTTACATGTTAAAAATTTTGGGGGCTCTAATAGGAAAAGAAAGATAGGCAGGAATTTCTTTTTTTGTACCGAGAGTGATGCGTGACCAATAATGCTCGGGCCTAGCATTAAGGAGAACACAGGTTGAGAACCACTTCCTTTAATCCAGATTTCGGTTTCTTACGGTTTTCCGAAATCACTTCAACCAAATATCGGGATTATTTCTTAAAAGGCCAAGGTAGACTTCCTTCTCATTCCTTCATTCCTCATCTTTCCCGGCTCTAACGACACTGACAGCGACGAGCCGAAAATATCGAAAAAATTATTACTTTTTGAGTCGTCAGATTTGCTTTTGGAGATTAATGAACAATACCGAACTGGCAATCACTTGATGGCGTGTGGGAGATTTGGAGGAGAGTTGGTATAGTACTAGGAGAGTAGGAGGCATTCATTGGTGATGAGGCTTGATTGAATAATTACAAATAATATGTGGGACGGTACAGAACACCATTACAATTATTTAGCATTTGTTGTAAGCCATAAGGGATCGTGAAAATGTTGATTTGCGGTTTGTAGTATCAGCGACTGTAACGTATTTTCAAGATATATTCCGAACAAGGTACTTCAACATTGAAAGAATTTAAAACAAATATTCGTCCAATGCAAAAGTAGTGTGTAGAAAATTTTCCACCGGAAGTTATGCTTCTATTACTATTACTATTACTCCACGATTCACTAAAAGTGTGTGGCGGAGGGTGCATTGCACCTATCCGGGAAGGTAATTGGCGTCATCACAATTAACTAATACCATGCCATTCTATTTTTTGTAATGGTGTCTATTATAAACTCAATTTGATAATAGTCTTAATGTGATGTGGTTGTAATTCGTTAAGTAAAAGTAAATTATAAAGGAGAACTTGTAACGTGTCTAATTCTTTTGAAGTTCATCTGCCCTCTTACAACCTCAGCAGTATGTGCAGGATGCCCGGTACCGAGTTAACACACACAAAATTGGGTTGATGCGTGGCATATTTAATCGATACCCCCTTTTATTTATAGTTAAATATTTTCGCCTATGGATTTAATAAGTTGATACCCGTTAAAGAAAATCCTGCCTTTCTTATAGAAAAAAGAAAGGTAGAACAGTTAAAATTTAAGGGATAAATGCTGCTATCGTTATGTTACTCGCTAAAGTAAAAGTGCTAAAAAAGCTGTCCCACTTGTAAAACTACTCGACGTTATTAAACAGCAAATTGCCTGATATCGAGGTTGCTACGGGAGCGCCATCGGACTCTACAAAGCACTCTGCCTTCATAGATAATTTTAAGCCCTTGGGCCTGCTATAGAAGACAGGCAAGCTCTGAAAAGCATTTAATTATTATTTACGAGGTAATGAAGTGTTCTGCTCAGTAAGATTTAAATACGTTTTAAAAAGAATAAAGATCCATTCAAACTGGTGACGTGAAAGTTAGCGCGCCGTAAATTAAAGATATAAATCCAATCAGCAATGGTAAAAATACAGAGAAATTAAAACTTTAAGAGAATTTACAAAAATGAAGCGCTATTAATTCCATAACTAATGGTAAAAGAAATAAAGAATGAACTGTCGACAAGACGAAATAAAATGTTGAAGGATTTTCAGCTTCACATTTAAGACAACGAATCACTTTAATCACAGATATTGATGTGAGAAAATAGAAGATTTTGTTTTCAGAACATAATAGCTGTATGTACTGCTTAACAATATCTCTGTAGGAAGCAATGGGCCAAAACAAACACCTAAAATAAGTAAAAATAACCATGCACTATTGATAGAAAATAGCTGATTCATAATATTGGAAGAAGGGATGACCAAATCTTTTTCCGTCAGTCAGATAGATTCTAGGACTTGTAGCAGAACCATGTAAAAGATATTACCCGACGCTAATTATTTAAACTTGTTAATGTGAATTCCAGAAAAAAAGTTATTTTAGTTATAAAATGGCAATAAAAAAAGTAATAACTTCATTTCTAAAAATATTGATTCAATATTTATTAGTATTTGATTTTATTTCAGTAGTTAACGATTCAATAAGGTTCTATGACTTACTGAGTTGTGTGATGTTGCTAAGATCCTATTGACTACCGAAATCCAATAATTACCATCAACAAAGACGTATGAGATATGCCCAGTAGATATGGGATTTAAGCCATGGCGTTGGTACACGATTAGGTACTGTGCAGCACCAACCCTGCTACCTTGCTACCGGATAATGAAATCTGCTGTCAACACCGGGGCTCGAATTAGGTAAACCCATGCTGAACACTGGATGCTGCCAACGTGAATCAGCAACGTGGGGCAACAAGGAGAGTAATAGAGGTCGTAAAATCCGTTAATAACAATCTGCGGGTTGCTGTTTGTTCAGAAGCAAGGGGGCGTCTCATAATCCATCTTGGCGGATTGACCTATCTGTCTCTGTTCAATCTTCACATCGATATTTTGCATCCTTCCCATCATCATACTGTTGCAGAAAACACTATTGTGGAATACTGTCTTCAAAAGGTTCTATGAATCAAGTGATTTTGAAAAACCGGCCATGTGATATGCAGAAATATAAGTTTGTACCTCAGTATGGGATCCGTCACTTAAACTAAATCTGTTAAAAATAACAGATAATTTAAGAATTTTTTTAAAATTCACAAGAATAAAATTTGCGCTCTCAGACAGTGAGGGGAAAAAAACCTAAATCCCACTTATTCAGTGGTTATGATCCCCATCTCTCAAGATATGATTACATCCTGTGTACCTAATTATTCACGTTACCTGAAGTTGGTGCAAAGGTTTTCACTTTAATGTACACGAACGATACATGAATTATGTTGTTACTGTTTTAAAAAGAGCTTGTGTTTATGTCTGAAGTTTAAGCTTTCAGTACAATTATCAAAATTCACGAACACGTTAGATCATATACAGTGTCAATTCCATCAGTTTTCTTTAAACTCACAACAAGAGTTTTTTAAAAATTAATTCTTATCATACAAGGATTTCTTTTAATTTAAAAATTATTGTCAGAGACATCACTGTTCGCTTGTATTAGACATTAAAAAATTTCGGCATAGTGATAAAGATTTTTTTTATTACTCTTATAGCAAAGTTAAGGAGAAATATATTTTAAGGACACACGATTTGTCAGCAGGACAATACGAATTATTTTATTATATTAATACGGATGTTCTCTTTAGAGATGGAAATTAAACTGTTGTAAATATACATTATTTTACAAATTAAATTCTAATTTTTATTTTACGGATGAGAAATCAGTATGCTCGCAGGGTATTCAAATGAAGGGGCAGATTTCGCACTTTTATTTCTCACAAACTTTAAAGGATACAAATGCGTGACACACATTACTGGATATAAGAAGGTTTAAAGTTTTACTGTATACATTCGACATGAGCACAGTGCTTCAGGCCTGGTGGTCACGCTCTAGTCGTCACAGTATGAGCACCAGGCCTGAAGATGGTGGCAGAGCTCGTCGCCGTAAGCTCGTCTTTCGCACATACAATCCGGCAGCGAACCTGCGAAGATTACATTGCAGCGACATGCCAAGAAAACCTTCGTTCGCACAATCTCTCTCTGGTCGTACAGCGAGTAATTAAAATAGTGAAGTTGTTGGCAATAAGAATGTAACAACAGTGAAACAGGTAGAAGAATAAGTCTCCATCTGTATGGGAGAGGTTAAAGTTGAAGTACCTTTGATACACTACATTATTGTTCATGGACCATACAATAGCTTCCTTCGAAATCTAAATATTGTTGACTCAAGCAGGTGCGAATGTGGTGAAGAGATTACGCCGGGGCACGTAGTGTGGGAATGTTGAATAACAGCCAGTTTGAGAGAACACCAACAAGCTCGGCTGCAAGGGAGGAGAATACTCGACATACTACGTGACGAAGGTCTGTGGCATTTGCTGGACGAGACAGCCGATCTAGCCTCAAAATTTGGAATGATAAATTTATAGAAAGGAAACATGCCGAACGAAATCAAATCAGATAGCAGAAGAAGAGAAGACAGTTACAATTTGTGGAAGAATAGAAGCTAATTCCGGACCAACTGCAGAGGGAACAATTAAGCTGAACGTCTGACTTTCACAACACCGGATTGACGGAAGATATCCAACGACAATGAGTTACATGAATCGTCGAAGGATATTCAGTGTGCTCCAGAGAGGCTGTCTTCTGAGCGACAGCTGGGGCCGACTTGATATTCCAGGAGGTCAACTTTTCATAGCCTGGGTGGCTGACTACGCTGCCGGTTCTGAGGGAACAATCAACAACAACAAGAAAAAATGAATGTTAGTAAAACCGAAGTGCAGTTGTGACAATGGGTAGTGGTAATAGTAGTAATAGTGGAATTATTAATAATAGTAATGTTTGTATTAATATTAGGAGCAATATCAGTAGTAGTAGATGTAGTAGTGGGGGTGGTACCCACTCTATTTAATAACAGTAGAAGTAGTAGTCATTGGAACTTGAATCAAATTATCTCGCACTCATCGTTTATAAAATGAATACGTTAAATACATAAGATATAAAGATATATGTATGTAAAAATAATGGAAATAATGGATTAAATTATAGGTGCTGGACTATGTTGTATATGGGAAAATAAATAAATAATAGTTATTTTCTGTGCGATTATAGTAACACAATCCACTGCATGATTGTGTTCATCATTTTTAGGGAGCTCTATCGGGGTAGGATTAGAACATCAAATGAAACAGAGAGAAAGCAGACTTCAAAGAAAGTTTAGTGTTAAAATACCGATGATCTTCCAGACTGAAAGAACAGTCTGAGCGAGAAGAGACAAAGAACTTGGACAGTGGGAGGGAAAGCGGTCAATAGCCGCGCCTTCGGAGGCACAGTCACGCAACCCCGCCGCACACTCTGTTCGGCGTTCCTTTGTTCGCGGTCAGTGGGGAGACCTAACAGCCGGCCACAACCTCCCTCACACGCCATCGGTCACATTGGCCTTCCTGGTGGCCCCAAACACTGGCATCATCTCACTGTTAAGATATTGCTGTATTGATTATACATCTGTGGCACGAATATATTACACGTTTCTCCTGCGTAATAGTTTCTGTCAGCAACGTTCCTTTATTTAAGTCATATGGTTGCCGGCAACAACTTTTGAGGTCGTGGTTGGTCGTTATTCCACCAGGACCTCTGGCATACAGATAGATAATTAAGAGTTGTATTCGTCTTGAAATGTACTGTACACAATTCGATTGTGAACTATAACGAAAATTTACAAAATAAGTTCAAATATCCTTTTAGATTTAAAATTATTAAAAATTTCATTACTATATCAAAATTCATCAGATGTTATGGCGATGAAAATAAATTTAAAATTGCGGCAAGCACAATTCTCCGCCAATCAGCAGCAATATCGGGATTATGAGTAGATTTAGAAAATTATATCTATTTGATATTATCCGTGCTGCAGTAACGTATCAGCTCATATACCAGAAATATAATCCGATTTATACCTTTCATAAGCTATAGTTTACTGAACATGCGCTTTCAGTGCTAGCATAATGTAATTTTTGAGAAAAAGTTAGTTATGTTATATTCAAATTCAGCAGTCCCGCACAAACACCCATACATTTAAAAATGTTCATCTAATTTTTCTACAGGGTAGAACTGATAATACGGCATGGTTTACAAACTTCAGTAATGTAATAAATTATATTCAACACAAAGCATTACAGATTAACAAAATCTTAAGTTATTGGCAACCTAGCACTTTTTTAAATAGTGTTTTTTTTTTTTTTTTTTACAATACCAGTGTCATGGAACCTATAATGGATCTATACAAATCGGCTCAAGTCAGTTATTACGCTACACTATTTCAGATGGTTTCAATGTGGTAAAAAATTATCATTCCTAGTGTGCGACAATTTGAAGAATGGATTCAGTTTATATGACGGCTGCAGACAGATTAAGTGATCAGAATGAAGGAACGGAAATAATGGGACAGACATATGCTTTAGCTGTAAATTCCTGTTAAATAATACGTGTTAAAACTAATACGTGGATGATTGACATATTCAACTGAAGTTTAATTGTTCTTCAACAAGAGTACGAGAGAAACGTGTAAATAAATAAAAAAATCTACAGTAACAAAATACTTATTCCTTATAGACAGCAACTGTTGAAGAATGTTGGAAATTATTTAAAAATCGTGTTTGTCATATATCCGTTCTTAATAATTAGAGGAATCAAAAGTAAATTTCTTCTCACAAATAATGTTTTGCTATATAATGCTAATTTTATTTCCCATTTTCAGTTTTAAATTAACAGATTAGTGAAAAAAGATTGAGGACGAGTAATATCTCAAATAAATCTTGGTGGACGCCTAGAAGTGCTGCAACCGACACAGAAGCATTGTGTATCTTACAGCAGTATCGCAGGCGGCACATGCTAGGTATCAGACATAATCGTAACTTTCTAGCCAGCTTTCTAGCGTGTATACTGCGGTACATGAGAAATAAATGTTTGATGGTCTCAGTTAACATGCGGTATCTGTTACTTGTTTTAAAGCGAATATACTTTAATTGATTCGTGTAGTTACTTTAGGTCCACTAAAGCAGTGAGAGATGGCGTAAATAGACAGAGCCCGCAAAGTTATCTGACAAGGTGCACGCAGCCATCTGAGCCTTTCGGTAGGCAATCTTCCCCCAACATTGATCGATCGCCTCTGTAATTCGATTCCTCTGTCCGCAGTCTCGGCTATCACTTTGCCGTGCCTGCGAGGCAGAGGTCTGGATTAGGGTTGAACCCCTGAGATGTACTTAGAGGCCACCCCGGTAATCGAGAGGGCAGCAACCCTCGGGCGGGGAACAGCGACGATTTTAAAATGAATCTTTATGAACCAATGAGGCTGGTTAGAGTTAAGTGTATTACTAAATGGGGCGTGATTTTACATCCGTGTCGTCTAGTGTCAATATTAGGCGTCATTGAATGTTAAGGTGGTTTTAAGCAATAAATAACAAATTATACGTATTTTAAAATAAAAATAATGAGGCAGAGCTGAAAAGCTTTTGATCAAAATGGTAGGTTATTCTACGTCATTTACGTTTCTGTTTAGGTAGTGACTTTCATCAATTTCTGTAAAACGTTCCACGATCGAGGCCGAGAACTTTTCAGACAGCCCTCCAACATCATGTTCACTACACTATTTAACTCCAAAAAAGCTTTTTTTAAAAAAAAATATATATAAATCAACAAGTCATTGGTTAATACATACCACGCAGAGAAAAGCGAATTCATAAACACCTTAACACCTTATTCTGTTTAAACAATATAGTTATTACACTTTGAACCCTAGAAACGATAGAATATTAGAGAATGATCTGCATAAAACTTCGCCAATAGGTAATATCAGTTATCGATTCGTTGCTGTAGGCTATTTTAAAGCAAATTACACAACTAATATCACTAGAGCTACATGAATTTCATCAGCCACTATACTCGAAAAACTCTTAAACCGTAACACCAAAATTTAGTCCGATAAAAACCTGAGGTAATAGTGATGTATCGAAGACTTGATTTTATTGAAATTTCGTATCCAAGTTACGTTTCCTGATAAATTAGCCACTATGCAGCATAGGATTACAAAATGACCTTTCGTGCAATCGATAAGAATATTAAATGCGCTGCTAACGTCTATTAAGAATGGTTACATATAGGATCTCACAGTAGAAGGATAAACATCATAATTTAATGCGATAGAGACAGAAGTAAATCTCATATTTAGATATTCAGTTACAGCCTTTGGAATTTATCACATGTATACATGAAATCATAAATCGAAAATTTTAACAGATGAAAAACGCATGCTCATACGTAATTTCAGAAAAGAAAACACTCTACAGGGTGTTACAAAAAGGTACGGCCAAACTTTCAGGAAACATTCCTCACACACAAACAAAGAAAATATGTTATGTGGACATGTGTCCGGAAACGCTTACTTTCCATGTTAGAGCTCATTTTATTACTTCTCTTCAAATCACGTTAAACATGGAATGGAAACACACAGCAACAGAACGTACCAGCGTGACTTCAAACACTTTGTTACAGGAAATGTTCAAAATGTCCTCCGTTAGCGAGGATACATGCATCCACCCTCCGTCGCATGGAATCCCTGATGCGCTGATACAGCCCTGGAGAATGGCGTATTGTATCACAGCCGTCCACAATATGAGCTCTAACATGGAAAGTAAGCGTTTCCGGACACATATCCACATAACATATTTTCTTTGTTTGTGTGTGAGGAATGTTTCCTGAAAGTTTGGCCGTACCTTTTTGTAACACCCTGTATGGCGATATAAAAATTAATGAAAATCATAGTGTAATTTTTCTGTAGACGTCTGATTTTTTGGGTTAAAATCAACTCAGATTTACAACGCAAATGGCTATCATGCACTGAACTATGGAAAAATTAATAATTTATCGCGGGAACACTATTCGTAGGCAAACTAAATGTATGTACTAGGCAGCAATATGTAACCCTTTCATAAACGCTGTAAGGTAATTTATGGTGACAAAAATATTCTTAATGAACTAAGTTAGATAAGAGGAGAAGTATTTTACTTATAATATTCATCCATTTGTCGCAAACATAACAAATTTAACCAATTCTCCCCTTTTAAAGAGATGGTGAAGGGAATATTTTCTGAAAATATGACTTTCACGAAAGAACAGTAACCGAGTCACCAAGTTTGGCAGATGAGTAATTAACGATTGGAAAGGCATTCGGGTGAGGACAAGGATTCAATTCCCGAACTGGCCAGACAGATACCAGTTTTCCAAGAATTCCCGATATCCTACGAAAGTTCAATTCTTCCTCTCAATCTTGTCTTTGCCCTGATTACCTCGACGTAGAATATTATCTAATATCTTAGTTCTTTTTATAAATAAATATTTAATTTTGTTGTAACGTTTTAAATGGGTGTAACATAAGAGATCAAATGTATATCAGAAAAATTAGTGCGTGATAATGGCGTAAACTATTCTTTGAGCTTTAAATGCCTCCTTGAGTGATTTACAGTGTCTAAGCATTTTATTTCACATCCATATCAGTACTTTGTTTTCTAAGTATTAAAACTGACTGTTTCAGACTAAGCTGCACAAAAGGTTTGGTATAGTTATAATCCATTTGGTTAATTAAAAATATCCAATTTCGCCTACCACGCTATCAAATATCTTTGTTATATTTATCATTACTTTATTTCAGGTACGGTAAGTGTGAATATAAATTGAGGTACAGTTTCTCATAAAACCGACTTACAGACAGTTGCGCCCTGCAATGTGAACTGAAAAACTATGCCTTATATTTAAGATTCCGTTAGTTCCTGTCTGTTGCATTTAAATGATGAAAATTATGCACTCTATATTTCCAAACTACTTAATTTATTCCCATCCTGAAACAAGGAATTATCTGGAAACTGCTAAGGCGAGAAGGAAGGCGTCAAGTCCTGTCTTTATCTCATGAATATTAATGTTTATCCGCCTAAAGTCTGCTCCAGAGTTTTATTGCTGGTGTTTCAAAAGAACAATAATTTTATACATAACTCCTAAGGGAAGCTGAAGAATCGCTCTCTTAATAGCAACAATCAACTCTTTCTGCGAAGTTAGCGACGACTTAAAGATCTCACTTTAATTCAGTCTTTAAGTTAAAACAATGAGGTCCAGGGTGCTAAGCAATGATTTTTCAACTTTATGATCAACCTTATGACTCTATTTTTAGGGTCCTATAAACTTAGGGTCTGAATATACGAAAAATGGTACACTAAAGTGTAACAGCAACATAAATAATAACGTTTGTTCTATTAATTGTAAAGCGAGTTGTTATTGGCAAAAAATGATTTACATCTAACCCTTTTTTTTTTTTTTTTTTTCAAGTAAGAAAAAGAATACAGGAGTTTTGAGATGTAGGACAGAAGGTCAACGTTACTTGTAAATGAATTTTTGTACTCCATACTGAAAGCATACACAGCACAAGAGAAAAATACGTACTCAGAAACTGATAGTAACTATCTTATCGCATCTGCACCTTAACTTACTGGACTGTAACGAGTTTGTTATCTATTTCTTCATTTAATAAGGCGAAAGGAAATTTTTACTCACATTTTAAAATCTATCTATTGAAAAATATATTTCTTTAGACTGAATTAAATGTCTCATCTTATGATATGGCAACCAGACAAATTTATTACGTTTCTTGAGGGTTTTCCAGAATTCTTTCCCAGATAAGTTTGAAGTGATTCTTGCGGTTTTTTTTCTCTCTCAAGTGAATTTTTGCAGGTGGATACTTTAACTAAGTTTTTTATACATTCCACTCCTTTTTTTATTTATACCAAAAATATTTTCTGCATATCTGTAGTCCACTCTCAGACATCCCAGATATACTTTATAGACAAAGTGTATAATTATAGTCTTGTATCTGTAGCTTTGTTCATTATTTGAAGATACGAGCAATTAAGAGTATCGATTTTGATTTCCTAATGGATATATTGCTATTGTGTTTCGTTCTTACGTTTTTGATGTGGTATGACTTATATCGTTATTTTTCGCTCCATTAAGCCCTCACAACAACAGAATGCATCGCATAGAGTTGATTTTATTTTCTGAATTTTTAACCAAGGTAAACTGTATCCTCCACTGTGTTTAGTAATTGGTCTTCTAAGCAGTTTAAATATTCAACCGATATTTGCTGTCTATAGCAGAGCGCTGAAATTTGGTATGTTCACTTAACAAAATATTTTCTCACGTTCACATTGTATGGTAAGATTGTTTTTTCATAGATTAAAATAACTTTTCGGATAACTAATCTATTTTCCTTGTCTTTCAGGTGTGTGGTGACATTCCAACAGAGGGTGAAGAAACAAGAAACGTAAGTTTATCATTTATTTGAGTACAAAGATTTTTCGCTGAATATAAAACGATATAGGTTTTATGCTATTGTATGGTATAATGTTCCTTAAATATATGAGATTGGGAAATGGGAATATTTGTTACTTACATACCACTACGTATAAATTCGGCTTGGAAACCACGTCCTTAAACACTGAAATAAGTGTGACAATCTAACAAAATGTAAAATGTAAAATGCATACCACTACACGTATAAATTCGGCTTAGAAACCAGGTCCTTAAACACTGAAATAAGTGTGACAATCTAACAAAATGTAAAATGCATATTAAAACTCATAACAAGGATCTTTATTAAAGTCAGAAAGTTAAAAAAATTTATAACAGTTTAATATTCGCTGTTGTTAAACGTAGAAACAACTTCATAGCCAGTTGCTCCGAAATTTAACATTTGTTGGGAAACAAGAAACAAAATTTTTCACAAAAATTCTTTTTAAAGAAGCGTTTTTTAAATAAAGAACTTAGCTCAAAAGTTTTAAAAATCCAAGTATGCAGCTAATCTGAATGAATAATGATTCTGGTATGGTACTTTACAGAACTGCATATATTATCATTTACCATGCAGAAAAGTTTGATACAGAAACACAGACATAACTTCGAAAGAGGTGAAACACCATCTGAAAATTCGATAGGACAGTTTGTTATATGATTATTTATTATTCAGTCAAAACAATTACCCGCTGGAGATGTGATTTAGTTTCATACTTAGTTTTTGACATAGTTATTAAAGGATTAAGGAAATCTCTGATCATAATTATACACTACTATCTTTTCCACAATGACACGGATCAGTGGCAACTTACTCTAAATTGTAAAAAGTGCAAGACAATGAGCATAACTAACAGAAATAATCCAATTGTTCAGAAATATGAGTTAAACAATACAGTTATTGATATGGTAGATTCTATGAAATATTTGGGAGTAACAATACAAAGGAACATGAAATGGGACATACACATTAATTCGTTAGTAGGTAGAGCAAATTCTAGGATGCGATTCATAGGTCGAATCTTGAAGAATTGTAATGAACAAACAAAGGAGATAGCGTACAAATCTCTTGTGCTTCCACATTTGAATTATTGTTGTGCCATTTGGGACCCGTTTCGTAAGGGATTGACGGAAAGTATAGAGAAAGTACAGAGATGAGCCGCTCGATTCGTGACCGCTTGCTACAGTCCTTATGAAAGCGTCACAGAACTGATTAGTAGATTAGGTTGGGAGTCTCTGGTAGATAGACGACACACGTTTCGTTTAAACTTCTTGGTAAACATACGTACTCCCACTTTCACTTTTGAGTGTAATGCAATACTTCTTCCGCCAACCTATTTGAGTCGGAAGGCCAGGAAAGATAAAATTAGAGAAATAAGGTGCCGGACTGATTCTTATATGAATTCTTTTTTCCCTCATACCATTAGGGATTGGAATGCACAGCAAAGAGATTAGCTTTGGTGCTGAGCACCCTCCGCCACCCACAATTTTGTGAATTGCAGAGTATATATGTAGATGTAGATCAGGCAAAAAAAAATCTATTCTTATAAAACGCTTATTTTGTCACGATTTTCTGTCACGCTATAACGTCACTCTATGACGTCGCACCCTTACGTCACGCTTTACGCCTTTGTCCTCCAAATTACGACCACGAGATGTTCTAGATTGTGCTCGTTATGAAATAACATTTCTATTTATCCAAGCATCCGCGAATAAATTAAATGTAAGATCATCAGAAAAGAAACAATGTTCATATTCCGTTTAAATCGACATAATAATTATTTGTGTATTTAATTAAAATTCGTTCGAAGTAAAAGTATTCACTAAAATATTTGGCAATAGATATGTAAGTATTAGCTTTAATTTTCGTTTGACGTCAGTTCTCATTAGATTGTTTTACAACCGGAACTTGACGCTACAGCAGAGGGCATCAGTAATTTAATTTCTTATTAAATAATTTCGATTGTTTTCATTGGTTTATATAAATCATTACTTCATTTGAATAAAAGTATTCCACACTGATCGCGATCTATAGAGCTTAGGCTACAATTAAAACTAATATTACGGGTTATGTTTATTTTCCTTTACTTTCACTGATGACATATTTCAGCCGCCAATCAATGTAATATTGATCTGAAACACGAACAACAAAAAAGGAAGGCGTAAGAACCCGTGAAGATTTTTGATCAAGTTTATATCGCTATGCATTACTTCCACTAAAATGCGATACAGTACATGTATTTATATGCGTGTGATTGAACTATTGTTTATCTGGCGGACAGTTTAGTGTAGTGTATAGTTAAGTTGAAATGAATCCTGGACCAGGATGGCAACGGAAACCTTTTGCTACTGCGCAAGGCACGAGGATTCATATTGAGCCTTATTTTATAACCATGCTATTTAGTTAGGCGATTCCTGATAAATGTATTTCCAGATCACTGAAAGGAAAAGTATGTATTCCGTTTAAATTCGCATATTAATTATCAGTTGTTTTTTTTACTGAAATCATTATTTGGTTTGAATGAAAGATGTTCCAAATTGATCGCAATCTATACTGCCTAAACCAGAATTAAAACTAATATTACGTGGCATAACGTAAGTTGTTAAGATTTGTTTTTAGGATCCTTCGTTTTCAGTGATTTTTTTAAGTCACATATCAGCTATGTCAGCCGTTAAAACATCGATCTTCATCACAGTTATTAAGGAAGCTGTAAGAAAATGTGATGATTTTATATTGCGATTCATGATGACACAGATACGCGATACATGGAATATATTAATTCGCGTGTGATTGAAGCTTTGATTTTCTAGCGCCAATATTGGCGGAGATGTGATTAGGCTGAAATGCAACCTGCACCAAGTTGACAACTGAAACTTTTTGCTACAGCACAAAGGACGGGAAATTATATCGAGCTTTATTTTATAACAATTGTGTTTAGGTAAACAACTGCATAGAAACTAAATGCCAGAACACCCTGTTAAATCAGTCGTTTTTGACGGGCTTTGGAGCTAGTTTAAATTATACAGCTGAATGGTCACGGTACGTGTTAACATTTCGTGTATGAATTTATAATCACAAGGAGATCTTAATGAGGATATAGATAAAACAAAATAAGTAAAATCAGTCGTTCATTACCAATATGTTTATTTCTCTGATTACATGTATATCATACGACCGCATCTGCAGTTCTTGGAAGTGGTCTGTCAAAGAACGAAAATACGATGCCAATGACGTGCAAGGCGCCACATACCATCACACTCACTATGAGAGAATCTTTTGATCCCAGGTTTCACTGCTGTGATCATGCTTGATTTAAATGGATACCTCACTTTTGATATTAAGTAGAAATCACGTGGAGAAATTCCCGGTGAATAGGGTGGCTGTTCGTGTAAAATCCATGTACGTCGTGCGATAAATTTATATTCACGCTCTGCCCACTTACCTGTTAGCAGTCATCAAAATATACTGCATGTGTCGGGGCAACAACATATATTGTAAAATTTCGTGCCAAACCACATTATCGCGGAAAAACACTGTTACCATGACTTGAGCAGTGTGATGATCTCAGTGCTTAATCACATGTTTATTTTAGAAGGCCGTGAATGTGTTTCTCTGGACGCCAGAGAAGGTATACATAATAAAAGACGATACATCTCTTTACGTGGAAGAAATGAATGGATGTTCGAGTTGAACTTTTTTTGAGAGCTGAAAATTCTTTTTTGAAGGCGGGATGCTATCAATGTTGTATTTGTGTTAATCCCATCAGAGAAGCCGTCGTCAGCAATGGTAATGTACCTCATAATACAGTGACTGAATTTCTCTGCCAATAGACTTAAATGAGAACGAGCTGTGGAGTCTATTTCATATATAAAAGACAGCAATAATTGCTTATACCTACGAATACATTGTGTTTTCTTTATTAATTAAAGAATGTCAAAAGAATTGTAAGGTATAATACTGTGATTTATGTTTATTTTCATTTGTTTCATATATAAAATAAATGCTCTTTAAATATTAAAGTGGCTGACCATTTCATTGCAAATATAAATTAAATGCTCTTTAAATATTAAAATGGTTGACCATTTCAGCAGTAACTCCCGTATTCTGGAATCTGAAGTACAAAATTTCCTACTTATTATACTTTCTTTCGATGGTAATTTAACGACGTTAGAAAATAACTGTCTTCCAACGGAAAGTGTAACGACTTTTGCTGTCACCATCCCAAGCTTAGACATTATAATTTAAGTTTCAGAGACAGGAGCAGCTAAGTGATCATTTGAAATTCATAGCAACAGGTCTTCAGACTAAACTGTTCGGAGAGATACTTACGTGATGTCATTAAAAATTGAAAACTCTGGCATTACACGCTTCTTCCAGAGAATCTGTCTAGCTCAACAAATACTTGGAAACAAAATAAAAAAGTCGAGCTCTTTTGGGTTACTTATTTACATCAAAGCACTCACGCGTTATCTTCATGCTCGTTGATTTACCTGTGCAAGAAGATGCGTATGCTGTTAAATTCTCTTGAAGCAGTTTTCATTATTAACAAATCACGTTCAACTTCACATAACTCGCAAATTCAAAGCGTCTCGGAAAAAGAAAGATTTTAGAATTCATTTTTTATGTGTTGATTCTTAGAGAATTATACAGAAAATGTTTTGCTAATATTTCTGCTATTTTTCCACCTTTACAATCTATTAAATAACTTTATGTAATAATTACAATAACTTTTTACCTAATGAACAATTTAATTTCTCCGTTCTTCACCTATTGCCAGATACACCACTTTTCCTTTCATTGAATAACAATTTAAAATTCATAAAAGGTTTAATTATAGAATTCCAGTTGATTGTTATTTGCTTCATTCAGTTTTTTCAGACGCCTTTTCCATCATAAACGATTGTGTTAAAATATATTCCATAAACAGAAATATTTTAAACATATGCTACAAATTTTATTTGTAAGTAAAGTCAGAAATATTCTAAGGAATACTTTGTTACGATCGAACAATCGATTTTAAAGAATATAATTAGATATGTTCAAACGATGGGCTGATAGAACTACAGTACACTAACGTGGACATATCCTTTCCATACATTTTTTCATACAAATTATTTAAAACGTAATTGACTAGTTAAATGATTGTATCACCAGCTGCTCTGTAAATAAAATTAAGATCCATATATCGTCAAATAATCGCCTTATTCACTTTCTACGAACCTTATCACGTCAACCAGAGCGTTCTTCCCTTTTAGTCTCGACAAAGAATCTTCACACACATGCCTAGCTGTATTTTTTATAAGTTGCACGAGCCAGCGAGGACGGCCAATTGTCAGTGATTAATGTCAGTTTCTCAACACTGACCAAGTCTACTTATCAGCCCTTGTAGTGGATCAAAGATAACGAGATTCATCGGTTTTCTAACTTTCATCTAACTCGGTCTGATACTAAGCGTTTGACTACGACCTAGGACGTTTCTAGAAAGAGTTTGGAGGATTTTTATTCGAAGCTGAACCTTAGGAATAGCATCTCAGACCCACTATGCCTCCTGTACGGTGAGCGGTTAGAAAACACCTGGCAAAGCGTTGAAATGAATGCGTCACCTCCACTCAATGTCGCAAGTCCAGGAAGAGAATACGGAAATCTACTTCCTCCTCAAATCTCAGCGGGCACGGTCCTCTGAGAAATATCAGAACTTTATCTTTTATCCTATAGGTAAAGCGACAAACAGTTCAACAGGTGACACAATTCAGTATGACAAAGCATCTCCGAAAGGCTGGAATATTCACTGCAGATAGTATCGTATTAATTGTGATGAAACACTCCTCCTCTTTAGTTTCCAGTGGGCCAACAGGGTCCTGCGTATGTTATTCTGATATGCTCACTAGTTGTGAGAGAGACGTCATCTCACTTCGATCCAGAAAGAAAGGGAGTTTGAAAGCTGTATTGTGTGGGACATGCTAGCGACCGCAACAAGGAGCTGTAATACGCAGGTGAAATTAGAAAGCATATCTGGAAGGTTTATTAGGTCGAGATTATGTTAGTTGGCCATATGAGACTTGCCATCGCGCCGAAATACTTTTGCTTTTCTAATGCAGAATTGTCTAGTACATCATATCTACATATCCATTAAAACAATTCAGACCATATTCAACTGTAGTGATTTCGCCGTGGGGACCTGATGAATCGCACCCGTTTAATATACGATCAGCGTAGATGATCTCACTTCCTCATTCACAATGTTACGCCGGAACAAGTGTGGTAGAAAACATGGTTTAGCTTCATAGAAATAGGCTGGGAGTAACAGCGGTATGCGTTCTGCTCGAGGTGTTACATTATCGAAATGAAGAGATTACTACTAGTTTTTATTGTAAAATGTTTGCACAGAAAAAGTGTTCTGGAATGTTATTATTTGTTAGTCATTTTCAATTATTAACTGTTGAGGTCTGAGTGCAGATCATCATGAATCTCTAAGGATGTGAAGCGTAGACACACATTTGCTTCAGTGGTGGATTGGTAACATTCCCGCTTGCCGGAAGGAACTTTTTTTTTGCTTATGGCTTTACGCCTCGTCAACGTCGGGAAAAGATTGGAGAGCAAGTATCAGGAAGGAATTCCGCCATGGCCGCCATTTGAAGTAAGCATCCCGGCGTTCGCCTGTAGTGATTTGAGGAAATCATGGAAACCCAAATCTGAATGCCCGAAAGCGGATTCGAACCCGCATCCTCTCCGTCACCACTCATCACCGCAAGGTATTCTAACTTATTCTAACGGGATCATGCCATTCGTCTGCGATTCGCCTGAAGCAAGTTTTAAATGGTCGGTGATTTTTTGTTGAAATGTGTATTTTATGGTGCGAAAATTCAAGACTATCGCAGCATCACCTATCTGATTTCTGAAAACCAACTAAAAACTGCAGTAAGGATGCCTGGGATCAGGAACATTAAGCTGTTGTACAGGGCGTTCGCCGGGAAACGCAACCCACTGTTAGCGCTACAAGGAAGAAACTGCTCCCGGCGAGCGAGCGGTCAGTTTCCGGTATTGTTCGACCGTCGGCCGCGGACTATTTCATAAACTTCATAAACTTGTATGTGCTAAGCATTTTAATGTGACGTAATTCATTAGCTTACCTTATAAAAGATGCTGGAAGTGTTGACCCTCTTGTGTAATGCACATTTCACATCTTCTGAACATATATCGAGACACACACTGCCCTAACTGACTTAATGATTTTTTGGGTGACTGTTCTAGTCGAAAAGCGATATCGTCAATTTTCTCCTCTGTGAGAATACGGTTGACCGACAGTCTCTTTTTGTTAAAATAACCCGTTTCTCTTACTTTTTTAACCAGACGCAGAATTGTTGATTTAGCTGGCTGTAAAGCGCCAGGAAATTCGCGACGAAATTTACTGCGACACTTTTTAAACGACTTCTTCTTCACATATGTATCGTAGAGAAATATTCTTTGTTGCAAACTGTAACGTACCATAATTTTACTCACACTCAAACACGGTACAGATTAGTAAGAGTATGAAGCCCCAAACCAGCCAAACCGCAAAGAAACGTTTATTCACAGCACTGATTAATAAGAGACTGAAGTCACAAACTATCTACAATGCAAAGAAACCGTTCTTAACAATGTAAGGGTCACTGCACTGCACTGTTGGGGCAGCGGAGGTGTTAAACAGTGCGGTGATTCACGGTGGCGTGTGGCGGAAACTGCTGGTCCACTGACCGAGCAAGTTGCCGACGGCAACAGACTGGGAGGGTTGCGTTTCCCGGCGAACGCCCTGTACTTCCCCGATAAAGTGCGGTAGCGACATAAACCGAGAATCCACACTGGTGGGTATTCTGAAATGTATTAACTGTAAAGGAACTAAATACTAAACTATCTTGAAATTTTAAGTTCCGTAGGACTGAGTTACTAATTGTAGCGTTTCGCTTTTGCGCTATCGAAATCTGCACTAGAATTGTAATTTGTCGTTCCCTTCTCCGAATGGTTTACCTTCATAACAAGCGCATTTCCCATCAGTATTTGAAGTCTAACAGTTATCACACTATAAGTAACACAAACGGATTTAATCACTGAAGAACAGAATCCTGTATAATTGCTATTCACTTAACGGACGTCTAATTAGAACCTTGGCCTTTGACTGCATTCTCCCAATCTGCACCTTTCGCTAACTCCACACCGAGTCTAGACAGTGTAACCGCACTGCCACACTGGATGCAGCACAATGTGGCGCCGTCTTTTAATCTCGGTTCATTTCTCTGGTGGCTGGAGCGCCGCCTCGCGACAACAAACCCCTTTGTCTCGGTTGTAGGCTGTACCGCGTGGCACTGCTTTGAATGCCTCAGCCCCTGCGTCCTCGGCCTCCCGCAGCACAGTGCCAGAGGCGCCGTTTGAAATAAACAGTCTCTATCCTCCTTATTTCCCAATGCGTCGATTGACAACGAGCCGAGCCATTGACGTTCAAGTCAAAGGCGATTGTCACTGCTTTGTTCCATAAAATGTTTTCATTCTCCTTGACTTCGTTCCTCGCGATTCCACTTCCCTTAAGGGGACACAGTCGCGAAGGACCTCCCATAAGAAATCAATCTTAACTTCAGGTACACTTTCTGAAGAAACTAATGGAGATACACGCCTGAAACTTTCGCAGTATACAGATAAAACATCATCTGCAAATCACATAAAGATTTGTTAATGTATTTTATATAGTTTATGAGTAATGATTTTTTTGTTCTAAAAGACAAAAAAATATAACTTTTTATAAATACTTGGACCTTGTTAGTTTGTTCTTGTTGTTATCACAGGTCCCATTTTTTATCTGATTAATCATCATTTTATTTACAAGAGATGCTGGAAGTCTGATGTCTTTATCAGTCTTAATTTTTGAGAAAAGTGCCGAAAGATCAAAAAATGTAGTTTTGAGAAAAATCTGTACTAAACGTTTTACATACGAGAAACTAATGTACATTACAATAGAGACACACTATTACCACACATCACGAAAAAATTAATAACTCCGAATCTAATCGTCAAATTTTCATGAAACAAACAGCATTTTGTAGATAAATAATTGGAGCATTGAACAAGTCTAAAAATAAAAAATCGATTTTTTGATCCTGTTCACGACTGTGTCCCCTTAACACAACGGAAAATGGAGCTAGTATTTTATATTCTTCATGATGCGTTAAGCAGGTAAACTGCGTTAAATATTCATTAAATCTATTTCTGATTGTTCACAGACCTTCTCATTCTGCTGTGTAAAGATTGTATCTGAGCCATATATTTTTGAGTAGGAAAAATCCATTGTTCGACTACAAGGTGTGTGTGGTAATGTTTAACTGCTGCATCTTGGTAGCGCGACCTTTCAGTATGGGTGAGATAAACCCATTTTGGCTTATCATACATCATAAAAATCACTCCAAGTAGATGGAGACATGATTTTATAGAAACTAACGATTTTTTAGTGTTTCTGCTTAATTGAACAACCCACATCCTTCTTGGAACCGCTGTTAACATTCACTGAAACAGTAAGTAAATAAAGGGGAAAGGTAAATACATTAATAATGGAGTAATGATATGATTCATTGTAAACGTGTTCACATTTTAGTACGTTCGAACATAACACAAAGACTCATTAGTTTATATTAAAGGATTATATGATATTTTGAGAACTCAAAATGGGTGTCGGGGAAAAAGAATGTTAATGCAGTGAAACCTTATTTTTCGTCATATTTTTTGTTTGTTTTTGTTTTGGCTTTACGGCTCATCAACATCAAGATAAATAGATGCGGGAAAGAAATGGAGAGAAGGAATTTGGCCATGTTCTTCTGAAGAAACCATTCCTTATTATTTCGGAAAACCATGTAAAACCAGAGTCTGGCTGGCCAGGCCGAAATTCGAAACTTTCGTCCTCCTGAACGTTAGGCCAGTACTTAACCATTCTGTTTCGTCGTACTAAGTCTTTCTTAGGGTCCAGGTTAGAAAGGGCCACGCGGAACTCCGTCTCCACCAGTGACAAGCGCGAGCTTCTGGTGCGTTTTGGTAATTTGTGAGTATTCCAATAAAACTGCTTTGATAGCACCATCGTATTGGTCTACTCAGAAATATCATACCTGAATACTGGATCTAATAAAGAAATTGACATACGGCGCTTTCTTTATCTCCTAAAAGTAAAATTCAAAAGAAGTTCCGCATTTTTGAAAAAAATTGCACTTACTTGTCCTTTTCGAGGTTTGCGCTGCATTTTTTTTTCTGTTTCTGTTGCCAACCTGGGGCCTTCGTCCTGTTTATTTTACACCGGCAGAGATGATTTTGTTTCTCCGCCAAGAGTATTCTCTGTTCCAGAGAGGTCTTTTGTATATTGTGGAGTGATCTTGCAGTTGATACAAGGCGTTCGTTTGCTAGAACACACTTCCACATTTGGCTCACACCACAGACGCCATCTTTGTTGAAGTTTTTAGGATTTTATAAATTTCTATTGAAGTGACACGCTAATTGCGACATCAGAAAATGTTTAATTACTTTAAATTATTAAAAACTTATCAATTATTAATATTTATCGTGAGGGATGTGAATTGATCATCAAGGCACCAATTTAAAATTACTATTTATTAGATCACTCATATGTATGTATTAATTAGTTAGACTTGATTCAGAGATGTGATTTGTTATTGTAAACTGTCCGGCATACATTGTTGTTCATCAGGGTCGTTACTGGGCTAGTGGACGCGGTAGGTGAACGCACTCAACACACACAATACCGTTTGTTGCTCCGGTGACGGCAGCTGCGGGCAGGTCCGTGGTGGGGCTTATTAGGACACGACTGCGGGGAGTGGTCTCATCAGCTCACGGGTGGCGTCGTGTTCGCCTCACGTTCGACGCAGCACAGACGTAGAGTGACCCCTCAAGCAGCTAGGACGGGAAGATGTCGACGCAGTCTGGCGACGAACCTGCTCCTTGCAGATACGGACTGGAAAAACTCTTCCAGCAGAAGCGCGAACTCCCACTCGCACTCGCGTATTCTTCCAACGTCCGTGCGTACAGCCACGAGATGCACACCCGAGTGTCCTCCAAGCGAGTCCGCCACCCCTTCCCTAGCGGTCCAGCGGATTCGGGGAAATACGAGGGGTTGCCACATTCCTGTGGGCGACAGCTACCTGTCTGCATCTAGCTGCAGCCTCACAAATCCGTTAGCAAACTTACGTGGCTGCAACGTCACACGGCTGTAATGTGTCATTACACTATAGATTCCCTTATTTTATGTTTTCTTTTGTTTTTGCAAAGATTGTAGTTTTTCCCACTAAATTCTATGTGCGCCTTCTACATGATGTTCCGCCACTGTCTATTTCGTGGTTTGTTCTAGTTTCGCGTGTCGAAAATATTCTTTCACTCTAAGGAAGACCAGTCGACATGTGTCACCGATTTACACTTTACCACAATCACAGGGGATCTTATACACACCGCTCGATTGCAACTGAGCTCAGTGATCTTTCACTGTTCTTAAAATCGGTAGTGGCGGAACATCATGTAGAAGAAGGACATAGAATTCAGTGGGGAAAAAACTTCGATCGTTTCAAAACTGAAGGATTTTTAGAACGTATAGAAATTTATAAAAATCCTAATAATTTCAACAAAGACGACCTGTGGTTTGAGCAAAAAGTGAAAGTGTATTCTAGCAAACGAACGCCTTGTAACAACTGCAAGATCAATCCACAGTGTAAAACCTCTCTGGAAAAGTGAATACTCTCTGACGGAGAAACAAAATCATCTCTGCCGGTGAATAATAAACAGTGCACCGTGGATCAAGTGTATTCATAAACCTGGTAGATAGATAAAGAGAAGTTCTGACGAAGACCCCAGGTTGGAGCCGAAACGTAGGAAATAACAGCAAAAAACGCAGTGCAAACGCCGAAAACAACAAGTAAGTGGATTTTTTTTTTTTTTTGAAAATGGCGCCTGTGTAAAGTGTGAAATTTTTATAAGTTTGCATTCATTATGCTGTAAAACCTACAAAACAAGTGAATATAAGCTGCATACATGATATGGGCTCTTAAACTGGATCGCGGCAGGATGAATTCTTTTCGCAGCCCAGGACACATTTTCTTCCGCGAAGGAAAGCTTTAAACTGTAGATAAAACTAGATTGGATTCCGGACGGGTGGCTGTGTTTTGTTTACCCACCTGTCGGTCGAGACAGGGCAGTAATTACTGGTGCTAGCAGAGGAGCGCGGCCTTCCTTATTTCCGGGCGCAGCCTACTGGAAACGCTTCGCGGCAACTTGTGAAGGGGGAGTCGTTCTCACTGGAACGGAAAACAGCTGACAGTGCCGAAAGACGCAGAGCGGCAAGATTGGTAGCACCGCGGTAGGGAGGGAAAATGCAGGCACGTGATTCGTGAGAGGAATTTTATAGCAAACAAGCTGTTAACAAAGCCGTTAAGTCTGCACCTCCATCGCACCCCAAATGAAGAAATAAGAATGTAGAATGGGCGATAAATGTTACGATCCCACTATCACTGCGCCTGGTAGGTGGGCAGTATGTTTCGGCATTCTGGAGGACGATTCCAATCTAGCTACAGTCACACAGAATTTCCAACATCACAGGAGACCAAAATGCGGTTGTATGAAGTGATATAGCTTTAATGCAGTAGGCGATATTAATCAGTAAGTTTCAACTTTTGATAGCAGTAGTACTTCACGATTATATGCTGCTAAGAACTTCAAACACTGACGTACAAACCGTAACAATAAGTCACGCCATTTACATCCTTCTTACATTGTTTTTGTTCAATTCCCTCAATAATTCTGTCATTCGTATTGTAGTGGTCCGACCACTCATCTAGGACTGAAAGTATAGCTCCGTATGAGCTCCAGTCTTACTTCTACCCACCCTTCTTCTTTTTCAAAATTGATTTCAATGTTATGGAGTTTCATCCTGATGCTATTTCATGTTTTTATTTAACATAACGAAGAATACATAGTTTCAGTACTTTACCATTTAGAGAGTGCAATCGCTGTTATTTTTTTGTTTGTTGTGTGTATTTTTTAAAACTTCTTACAGGTCAATTTTTTTTGGCAATATTAATACGGTGTAGTGATATATTACGTCCATACCTATCATTTTCTACCTTAGACAAGGGCAGAATTATTAGACATTGCTACTCACGTTCTCCTCCAAACCTTTAACTGAACTAAGAAAAAGAAGTCACCTGCGTCGAGGAAGTAATCACTTGTGAATTGCTTGGCTATTTATAATGGCATAGACCATCGATTTAAGAATGTATTTTTAGATTAATAAATCTGTTACCATATTTCATACAGTATCATCGTAAATATACTATTGTTAAAAATGCATGTAATGATTTCTGCAAATGGCTTTATAGGTGAAATCATTTAAGTTTTGGAGAAACAAATCAAACGAAATAATGTAGGCTTTTTCGGTGAGTTAGTTGCGTAAAATCTTCTCGGGCTTTCCACCGAGATAGCGCGTCAGTAAAACTACATACCGACGTTTCGGAGCCTGCATCCGGCTCCCCCCACATGGCAACCACAGCCCTTATAAGTGGGGACACTTCCGACACTTCGCCGTAAGATGGAACCGGAAGCAGGCTCCAAAACGTCGATATGTATTTTTATTTACGCTCTATCTCGGTGGAAAGACCTAGAAGATTTTACGCAATCAAAGAAAATGTTCCAATGAATGAGAATTAATTAGTAAGTTTTTAAATCACAGAATATATCATAGAAACTGCAAAGATTCCTGGCAAATTTAAACACCAATTTCAGCAGTCACAAAGTTTCTCTACCAATGCTTGTGGGAAACATGGTATTAGAACTTTGGCGTTTGGTTATATTGGATATATGACGGTGTCGACTTTTCTCCCATCTGGCTTGTCACATAGAACTGAGCAGGCAACAATTTATAAATAATTTCATCAACGAATACTTCATGTTTTATTAGGAATAACCTCATAATCGACATTACAACGATTTAATCTGTGTACTAAGTTCAGAAAGTACTTCGTATTATATTATTGGAATCAGCGACAGTCACATGCGTAAAGAAAAACATAGGTGTACGTCACCAATATTCAAAACAAATCTACAAAATGTTGTTGATATACAGACAAAGTCTTATTAACTTGATTGATTGTTATCTGGAACTACTGGAATGATTTTCAGATGGAGTTCTGACGATATTCATAAGCAGACGCGCAATTAGGCATACACACATAAATTGCCACCGTGGTGCCTCCTGCGACGTGTAAACTAATCAACAGGTAATAATTAATTTAACCGCCCCAGGGCACAGAACACACACCGCCACCTGCTCACCACAGCCGCCCACGCAAGCTCCGTCAAGGTCACCTCATTAGACATCACTAGACGGCATACTGTATCTCAGATGCTCTCAAAATATTGTTCATATAACATCTGTTCCGTATATTGTATTACGCTGATAAATAAGAAGTTCCATAATGTTTGAAACCTTGGACAACGAATGCAAATGTAGTATGGCAGCCGACTAATCTCAGTTTTGTACATTTGACAGATCACTGGTATGCTAAAACAAATCATCGAGGATTAAAACAATTAAAACGACTTCTTCGTAGGGTGGTCTTCCAAAACGTGGGGAAAACTCAGTTCTAAGCGGCACGTGCTGAAACGATATACCCGTTTTCTTGCGAAGTTTTCGTCTAGGTATTTTATCAGTGCACCACAAATTTTTCGATTTTCATCTATAGTTATTCTTCAAATAAACTTTAATTTTCATTTTAAATAGTAAACAAACAACAAGTTTCTTTAAATATGGAATATTGCCGATAGCCTCGTAATGTGTTGTTGAGGCGGTAAGCTTCTAATAGCATCTGACTTTTAAGAATATCCTTAATCGAAAATTATTTATTTATTTAAAAGTTTATTTAGCCTGGCTAGATTAGGGCTGTCAAGCCCTTTCTTACATCATACCAGGTGTTTATAATAATATATACCTTACGGAAACTAAAAGTATACAATACTTATATAACATTTGGTCTTAATTAAGTTCAAGAGTAATACTAACAAAAAACGTAATAATATTTATGAGTAAAATACTAACTAAAATCTTAATAGTATTAATGTTCAACTATTTAATCATTTAATGGTATAAATCAATGCTAGTGGAAGTTAAAGAAGTAAACGGTAAAAAATTAATACAAGTAGGATGAAGAAACAAGACACAAACTAATAATAGCGTAGGCAGAATAAACAGGTGGACATAGTATAAATCAAATTGATTCAAATCTAAAATTAAGTTATGCATGGAAGGAGAGGTCTTTTAGCTAGTACTTCAATAAGTAATGCTTTCTCAAAAGAGTTTTAAATGGGCCGATTTTTTTGGTAGTTGTAATTTTCAGGGGAAGATCATTCCAATATCTAGCCGCTGAAATGAAGAAGGAATTGGCTAGGGTTTCCGAGCTGTGGGAGTGGATGGTTAGTATGTTTGAGTTCAGGGATCTGGTGTTAATATTATGGGAAAGTCCTAGGTATGAGATATTGGAACAAAGGTAGGTGGGAGTTTTTAGATGTATGAGGCGGTGAAGGAGACATAGAGTGTGGAATCATCGTCGATCCCAAACGCGCAACCACTGTAAGCGGTCGTATGATTGTGAGACATGGTCATACAGTCGTAGGTCACAGATGAACCTTACACAGGAGTTCATAAAAAGTTCAAGTTTCCTTATATCTGCCAAATTCAAATTTTCCTGAAAAACGTCACAGTAATCGAAATGGGGTCTGCACCAATTGCTTTTTCAAATGAGTGGGGAAGAATTTCTTACATTTATACAGAGCATGAAGAGAAGAGAAGGCTTTGCGACATACTGAGACAGTATTTTCATACCTGTTTAAATTACTGTCTACTAGGACTCCCAGATCATTTACAGAGTCGCTATAGTTTAACTCTGTTCCCTGAAGCTTTATTTTTGGGAGATTTCATTTGAAGTTACTGCCTATCAGTTTTGGACTATCAATAACAACAGCCTGAGATTTAGAGGGATTTATTTTTAATCCAAGTCTCTTTGCTCAATCACAAGGATTCTTAAGGTCTACATTTATTTGCTGTATTATAGTGAGTACATTATTTAGGCATTAGTGTTTCTTTCCAGATTGGTCAACATCCAGAACACTACTAATCGTGGGATTTGGTAGAAAAAGATTTCGTTGTCTAATCATTCGATGCCGAGAAAGAAAAGTGTGTTAACATAAACCTGTTGCTCACAGTATTTCACGTGTAGTCAAGAACTGATAATGTTTGGCATTATTTCATGCTTATTATATCAGTAATCTTCGTTTCATTTGAACTGTTAGTGAGTAAATGCTGGTCGACGGCAAAGCTGGATTAATATAAATTTTTAAAGTAAATTTGTTTAAACTTTATTTGTATATAATTTCGCACCATCACGTAAATTCATTAAAAATTAATTAATTAAATTTTTATACGTAAAATGAAGTTAATTAAGCAAAATATTTTAAAAACTGTGCCGTGTTAAAAGTGACTTCATGTGAGCACTAAATTAAAAGTAAAACGAGTTGTGAAATATATTCTCTCTGCGTTTATGCAGCAGATTTCTGTTCTCTCAGTAACAATGCATGTTATTCTACGTTTAGGATTTACGGTAGAATTGTTATTTCTGTGATTATCTATCGTAAATTCCGTACCTGCGATTAGAAATAATCGTGTATGTCTGTACGCCACTTGATATGATCTGCGTACGTGAGTGTGAGCGTAAAAAAAAAAAAAAATCGATTTGAGATTCCTGTTAGTTTCACTGTTTCCATTCCACACAAACGAATTGCATTCGAATTTATTTCGACGTCAGTGCGCTTTTCTTGGGCAATACAAATAGAGCAACTATGTAGAGAGTTTTAGTTCATGGAGAAGAAAATTTCTAGTATACAAGTACGAAATGAAACACAGCAAACAAAGAGAAATATTAAAAAAAAAAAAAAAGGTGACGAGCCTCGTTGGAAAGACATAAAATATCGATCTAGAATAAAAAAAATCGCTTTTTGAACTTAACGAATATGGTTGTCTACAAATAAGGAAGAGTCTCTGAACTATGGTGCTGTAGGAAGTGTTCGGGACTAAGTGAGACGATGACGTGCGAAGTTGGCTCTTCGTAAAAATCGTGGTCGAAGGAAGAGATACGCGTATAGATTTAGAAAAAGGAGGCTTGAGTTTGGAGTTTAAGTTAGTCCATACTAATACAAATAGCATGAAACGTACAGTTCAGGACAGAATGAAAAAATTGGAGTTGCTGCTAGAATGTTTTTTTCTTTTCAACGTGTTGCTTTGGTAGTATTCCTTAAATTTTCAAACTTTCAGCTATTACTGCATTTATTGAGAACGTCTGTCTATTACTGCATCACACAGATAGGCTGCTAATGGTCTTTGTGTGATATTCGTTTCAATATTAACGTTAAAAACATTCATTTGTTTCGAGATGTACCTGTGTCTTTTTGTGTTGATGATGTAGCTATTTGTTTAATTTGTTTTTCATATCAAGTGTAATGGTGCTTGTAAGGGTTTCCGTCGTGCCAGTATATATTTATATTCGTAATTGTGACCTTGGCTCTTACAATACCAGTATTATAAGATAATTATAATTATCTTTCCTTTTCCATCATTGAATTGCTTCGATTGGTATTTTATTTACCATCAGCATATTCGATTCTGGGTCTGTTACCACAGCTGGAATAATTAGCTTCTGAATAAATGTTCAATCATTTTCTCCAAATAACAACTCAGATGGTTCATTGTAAATTCACACTTAAACATTTATCAGTTACTCATTTTTTATATCTCTTTATGTACGTATCACTATCTGGCTACATTACTTACAGTTTCCTCATGCTGTTATTCTCCTTCACTCATACTCATACTTTCTAATACCAACTTCTACTTTGCGGTCACCACGTCAGAACTTCGACAATCATCATACATCTGCCTCTAGCCATATTTTTAATCAACAACTGCCAACTAATGATCCTCTTAATGTCGACGCTTGACATTCCGTCACCATCAACACTCAAACATCAAAGTTAGTTCTTATAATTATAACTATTTAGTAACTGAATATGCTTTTGATATTAAATTTCGCGATAAGTGAGGTAATGTACCTCACAAGCTGTAGAAAATACCTCAAAATGAAATTAATATTTCAATGATTGGAGAAGAAAAATAAAACAGAAATATGTATCATTTCTGATAACACACAACTTGCGTGGTGAAAAAAAGGACGGCAACGTAGACGTGTGTACACGAATAAATGTTATCAACCCAACGCAAGGGGCTTATTGGGATGATGTCCATTTGATTCAAAGCGATGGTGGTAGAGGACACCGGAAAGAGGTAAAATAATATCCATAATGTTCTTGGAAATGATACAGGGGAAAAACAAGAGCAAATAAACATAGTGAAAAATAATGGTTTTTTAACTACTGTGTTTGTAAGCGTAGAATTTTCAAAGCATTTACTTGAAAAAGTTTAAAAATTATTGTTTCGCTGCCTTAAAAAACTATATATATATACACTGTATAAAACAAATTTGAGTGTGACGTTTGAACTTAAGATTTTACGGATGAGAAGCAAAGTGACACGCAGAGCCATTGTGGCCTTCAACAAGAATGTATTTATAACGAATCGCTCTACTATAGACAGATAAAGATTAGTTCTTCTCTTACCGTCATCAGTGGGGCAGAAATAGTAACATTTGTAGTTTACAACAAAATCGGAGTACCTATATCTGTTCGGCGAACAATGTCTAAGAAATCGTTCACGAGTACACGCAGAAAGATTCGAATGAATACTGTGCAGTCAGCCTCAATTAAAGTTCGAAAAACGGACATGAAACTAACTGTAAAGCTGCCTGTCTGTTTGTAGACTTCTATAGATTGCGGAGCACCTGTATATGACTATAAGACACACAATATGAATATAGTGTTTAGAAATAAAATTCGACCATAAGTTTTCATATTAATAAAAAAAAAATAAAAAATAAAAAACAAGTTGGTTGATTAATGGTATCTCTGGTACCCTCGTAACTAAAGTTGTCTTCGATAAAATTCTCTGCTCCATTCATGTAAGTTTAGAATGTCTATATTTTTATGTGAAAAGTCTTTCGTTCAGAGATTCCTTTTTTTGTTTTATTTGTATTAGTCTCCTATTTATAAATTCATTGCATTTTCTATTAATTGTAACTTCACAACGTATCTAACTAACTCCTGTTTTTAATTCTGCATCAACCATTAAAGTTTTGGCATTAAGTGTAAACTTTCTTCTCATTTTGATTTAATTAATGGCTTTATCTTTCCTTTTGTTTATTTTTAATGCCAATTTCAGAATGTTTACTTCGTGTATGTGAAATAGCCTAGGAAGTTTGCTGGCTGTTTTTTTTACGATTTCATTCCTCCCAGCTGAAGGCTGGGAGGCGGGCTGTTGGAGAGTCACAGGAGACTCTTTTCAGCCTAACTACTCTCTTTATTTTGTTAGTTTACTACGGGGAGGGAAGGGGGATGGAAGGTCGGCCGTGGCCTTGTAGGGAACCATCCCAGTATTCGCCTCGAGTGGTTGAGGAAAACCACGGAAAACCTCAACCAGGATGGCCGAACGAGGTTTGACTCTCGTCCTCCCGAATGATAGGTAGGAGGCCAAAAACGGCCTCCTCCCATCTCGGTGTTTGTTGGCTGCATTCCACGGAACATATTAGGCCCCCTTTGGTCAACAGGACTGCGAGTTTATTCTAAAAAGTACGACAGATGCGGATTGTGTTGCACATTGATTCTGTCACCTATGCAGCGGAACTATTCTTCTGGCTCTCCCAGCCAATAATACCATACGTAGTTACACAATCATTTCTTTATACTTCATTTTTATCAGATTGTAGTACAAAGGTTGATTGTCCTTTAGTCTTTAGCCCTAATCAAGAATTTTATTTCCGTATGACAGCAAGGAACTCGTACTCGTGTCCAGTAGTTCCTTGCCGGAAGCTTTTACCGGCTTTCTGTTCGTGTATTTTAGTAGCTATTCTATATCTTTTCGTTTACGTTACGTAATAATACAAGGTGTCCATCATTTCCTAATATAACAAAATTTTATTTTAGTAAAGTCTCACCATTTTCGAGATATTGATTTTTTAAATATTTTTTCGAATCATGTTATTTTGTTAGTTTACTCCATGCCATTTCTACAAATTAAGACTTTTTGAACCATGGATTTTTTTTTACTTCACTCAAAGTATTTTTTCTTAAAACGTAAAAAAAAACTTTTATAAATCTTAAATGGTATAATTATTTTATACTTCTTTTAAAATGATTGTTTTATGATAGTTCAATCTGCTATAGCGACCATTGTTAATTTTAAACATGTAGCAAACAAATGATGATAATGACTTTAAAAAAAATATATATTATTTAACTGCTTTACGTCTCTCAACAGTGAGGTCTTTAGAGACGGGAAAGGATGGGGGCAAGGAATGGGAAGGAATTCGCCCATGGCCTTTTGAAGGAAGCATTCCGGCATTTGCCTGGAGTGATTTGGGAAACCATGGAAAACCCAAATCTGGATGCCCGGACGAGGATTCGAACCGCCGTCCTCCCGAATGCGAGGCCAGAACGCTAGCCGTTACACCGCCACGCTCGGTCTCTTTCAAAAAAAAAAAAAAAAAAAAAAAAAAAAAAAAAAAAAATTGCTATGGTGTACATAAAAATAACAGACAGAATAAATACAAGTAATATTTTTTATTTAGTTAATTATAAAAAAAAAAAAATGGACGCCATTTTTTTCTTATTCACGCCCTAAATCTTTTGATACATGATCTTTTTATTCGGCGACCATAACCTTTGCGGTTAATGTGATCCGCAGCTGTTTTTATTTTATCATGCAGCTGTGTAATAGAAGATACCTTCGTGGCGTAAATTAAATATTTTAGGCAGCCCCAATAAAATATGTATATACATATATATATCCAAGGGACTGGCATGGAATAAACTGAAGTCACATGTATCGAAATAAAAATTTAAAAATCAGTATGAGGCTTTTACTAAAATAAAATTTTGTTATATAGTAACACATGATTTCACCTATCTGTGGTTGCAAGACCATCCTTTCATTCCTGGACCCCTCCATATCGATTATTCCGCTATCACTCCTCGCCCAGGATCTTAAACTGGCGTCCAGCAGACGATAGAAGTGAGGCGCGGGTTTATAGCCCCGACCGCGTACGTCAGATTTGCAACTTGCTGACGGAGGGCTGTTGGGGACACTTTTCATATTGCGATGTATTATGCATTTCCTGGATCCCGGAGACCAACGAGCCGTACGGACAACTTTTATCTCTGTCCCGCCCGCCCGGAGCTGCCGGCCGCCTTCCTCCCTCGTTTGAATTTCATGTCAGTGCTGGCTAGTTGTGTATTCACAGTTACACAGGAAGGGGCTGGTAGTGGAGTCCGGGGAACGGCTTCTGGCACCTGCACGACTGCGAGCATTTGCCTTACCGTTTCAAGGACTTCTTAAAGGCTATAACTGAACAAAAAATTAAATATAAGAAGCGGAGACATTTCGGAGAAGTGCAACTAGTACCTCTGATAAAGTAGGGGATAATTCTAGATGTTATCAATATTATTATCAATCTTCCTTGCATTCGGAAGAGCGCAAGGTTGAATCCCCCGTCCGACAACTTAAATACCCCAAATTACTTAAGACGAGTCCCGGGATGGTTCCATCAGAATTCCATGGCTGAATTCCTTCCTGTTCCTTGACCCTATCCTTTCCCACCTCTAATGACGTCGAAGATGTGCAAAACCATAAGAAAAAAATAAATTGTGATTATAAGAGGTTCTCCATTACTACCAAAAGAAAAAAAAAAATGCCGTCAAGTGCGAGATATTTTAGTTAGATTGAGCGTGGTGGTTGAGTGGCTAACGCTCTGGCCTCGCATTCGGGAGGATGGCGGTACGAATCCCCGTCCAGGTATCCAGATTTGGGTTTTCCATGGTTTCCCCAAATCACTCCAGGCGAATTGCGGGATGCTTACTTAATAAAGGCCATAGTCGAATTCCTTCCGGTTCCTTGTCCCCGCCTCTAATGACCACGACGTCGAGGAGGAATAAAGCCATAAGTAAATTAAAAAAATAAACTTCCGTGCGCTGACGGATTCGCACACAATTCTGCTTTAAATTAAACTTACTTAAAGTCATTCTAATAACTATATTTAAAAATTATTCACAAGTGATTTTTTTATGATTCGTTTTGCAAAATATTCTTTATAATTTTTTATACAAATCAAACATAAATAGCAGTTAAATAATTACAGTTCGCATTAGAAAATTTTTAATATCTTCAGGAATTTTGTGTGTTGAATGGTAGATACGAAAAACATTATCATTTGAAATATCAAATTTGTTGCGTAATTAGTTATTTTTAGGAAATTATCAACTTCAGAAAGAAATGAATAGTTTTCCTAACATAACATCTAGATCAAGAGGTTTTTTTTAATGCAAGTTTGCTTCTACTGCATTAATGTAATTATCGGTAAAATTACAACACAGGTGTATAGATTTTTGTTCTTCTCCAATGTAGCACCATTTATGGTTCATGCTGACATTGATATGTAATTTATACTACACAATACTTACTAATATAGCCGTTTAAAAATGAATAAGATATTTTGTTTCCTAAATACAGGGTGTCCCAGAATTATCTTTACAACTTTAACATTGAATAAACTATGTTAGGAACGAGATATCACAATGCAGTTTTTTGCATGTTACAGAGTATCTCTCAAAGTTTTTTTCTGTTTCATTTCAGGTGCAGTTTGGTGACAAGTAGGTAGTTACATCACATTTATTGAAAATGTACACCCCACAGGAAAAAGCTCAGTGTGTTTTCTGGTTTATAGAGACAAGGGTTACCTAACAGGCACGACATTAAAATTTGGGGTTCTGAACCTCCGCATGCATTTAGAGAGAGAGAGAGAGAGAGAGAGAGAGAGAGAGCGACAGCCCAATAGTTAATGTGTTGTGCGGTGTTATGCACAACCAAATCATTGGCCCCTTCTTCTTTGCTGAGAAGACAATCAAAGGCCCAGTTTACTTGGATAAGCTAACAAAATTTGTTGTTCCCCAACTGGAAGTCCTTCAACCAACAGTCATCATCCAACACCTGCACATTGGGCTCATGATGTCCGTAATTTTCTAGATAAATAAATTCCTGGTCGGGGTCCAATTGACTGGCCGCCTCGTTCACCTGACATAACCCCCTTGGATTTCTTTCTTTGGGGATATGTAAAAGTCATCGTGTATCAAACCCCGGTTAGAAATTTGGCAGATCTCAGGCAGAGGATTTCTGAAGCTATTACGACAATTGATCAAGGGATGCTCCAAAGAAGTGTTCTAGAGACAGAAACAAAACTTTGAGAGATACTCTTCAAAATGCAAAAAACTGCATTGTGATATCTCGTTCCAAACATAATTTATAGTGTCAAAGTTGTAAAGATAATTCTGGGACACCCTGTAGATTTCAACTAAGATAATTGCACGATGCAGTAATGGATATTGTTGATAAGTGCAGTGAAATAAGTCTATTAAGAGGTTACTTGCTGCTAAAACGTATGTTATGTTTAACGTTCAGTCTTCAGATATTTCAATGTCAAAGTTGTAAAGATAATTCTGGGACACCCTGTAGATTTCAACTAAGATAATTGCACGATGCAGTAATGGATATTGTTGATAAGTGCAGTGAAATAAGTCTATTAAGAGGTTACTTGCTGCAAAAACGTATGTTATGTTTAACGTTCAGTCTTCAGATATTTCAATGTCAAAGTTGTAAAGATAATTCTGGGACACCCTGTAGATTTCAACTAAGATAATTGCACGATGCAGTAATGGATATTGTTGATAAGTGCAGTGGAATAAGTCTATTAAGAGGTTACTTGCTGCTAAAACGTATGTTATGTTTAACGATCAGTCTTCAGATATTTCAATGTCAAAGTTGTAAAGATAATTCTGGGACACCCTGTAGATTTCAACTAAAATAATTGCACGATGCAGTAATGGATATTGTTGATAAGTGCAGTGGAATAAGTCTATTAAGAGGTTACTTGCTGCTAAAACGTATGTTATGTTTAACGTTCAGTCTTCAGATATTTCAATGTCAAAGTTGTAAAGATAATTCTGGGACACCCTGTAGATTTCAACTAAAATAATTGCACGATGCAGTAATGGATATTGTTGATAAGTGCAGTGAAATAAGTCTATTAAGAGGTAACTTGCTGCTAAAACGTATGTTATGTTTAACGTTCAGTCTTCAGATATTTCAATGTCAAAGTTGTAAAGATAATTCTGGGACACCCTGTAGATTTCAACTAAAATAATTGCACGATGCAGTAATGGATATTGTTGATAAGTGCAGTGAAATAAGTCTATTAAGAGGTTACTTGCTGCTAAAACGTATGTTATGTTTAACGTTCAGTCTTCAGATATTTCAATGTCAAAGTTGTAAAGATAATTCTGGGACACCCTGTTGATTTCAACTAAAATAATTGCACGATGCAGTAATGGATATTGTTGATAAGTGCAGTGGAATAAGTCTATTAAGAGGTTACTTGCTGCTAAAACGTATGTTATGTTTAACGTCAGTCTTCAGATATGTCCGTGGCAGTCCATTTTCCACTCCAGACCTCGGTAGTTTTATATCGCACGTACTGTTACCGTCATCACACAGAGGAAGAGAGCTCTTGACTGTTTCAATGTGGCAGCGCACGGCTGGTGTAGCGTTTAGCGGCGGAGCGACGACAAAGCAGTGTGCAGACATCCGCCCCAGGCGAGCTGGCTGGCTGGTTCTTGTGTCCTGGGCAGAGTGTCTTCATAATTAAGCGCACCGCGGAGCTGCTTGAAAGCCGCGAGACTCCTCCGGGACAGCAGAGGCGCTCTTCATCCTCGCCAGCTGTCTGCACGCCTTCCGCAGCACTTACTATCAAACATGTTACGTCTGCTCCAGACAGGGTGATACCAATATTACTTCCTCAAATTACAACTCATTTTCCAATAATTCCTACTCATTCCCATTTAACCGCAAGTATCATTCTGACGTGATATATGATTATTATTTATTTATTTACCGTATGATTATTTATGAGGTACACAATAGGAAATGTACATATCACAAGCTTGTACAATTTCATATCTCGAGATCTAATGTATTAATCCAGTCAACTACAATGATCGACGCATCATGGATTTCCGCCTTGTTCCCTTGTAGGCCCGAAGAGGACAGTCAGAAACGATGTGATTGATTGTCTGTAAGGTGGCTCTACAGTCATAATTTGCAGAATCTACCCAGCCCCATTTGTGTAGTAAGTAGGCGTATCTGCCTTGTCCTGTTCGAATCCGATTGATGATTCTCCACTGCCGTCTGGGGAGATCGAAACCTTGTAACCTTATCGAGGGGTCCTCAACTAGATTTTTATTGGCTACTGATGACTGCTCCCATTGAGTTGTCCACAGCTTATTGGTGTTGAAAGAGGACTCTGTAAGGTTGATTGCTGTGCGCCATGGTGGTTTTCTTGATTTCAAGCGTTGATGTTTTGTTTGAATCATGTCTTGATGTATAGGCAGCTGAGGGTTCTTCAGGATATTTTTCCAGATTTTTAAGAGAGCTTCTGATCGTGTTAGTGCTGGGGGTGAGATGTTGCATAGCACTGGAAGCCATATGGTGTTCGTACTGTGAATACATCCTGTAATTATCCTCATTGCCTGATTGAGTTGCACATCTATCTTCTTTGTATGGGCACTATTGATCCAGGATGGGCAGCAATATTCAGCAACAGAGTATGACAGAGCTAAGGCTGTGGATCTTAGTACGTGAGTACCTGCAAGCTTTTGAGGAATAGTATTTCTCGTTAAGTTGCTCCAGGTCCGTAGGTATAACCTCAATTGCCCTACATGTGACCCCTGGGTGGTGCTAAGAAAGCAACAGCGATAAGATGAGACCGAACTGTCTGAATAGACCTCTCGGTCAAAGGATACACAAAAAGGAGCCAGAAGGTCCTTTTCAGCTCGTAGTATTGGACCATCTCTACGCATTTCTCAACTGAATATGATTATTACCTCTATCCTTTTGAGAATACGGGAAAGTTTTACTGCCTAGGTTTAGATAATTTTAAAACACGTCATAATATCATAGATAAATATTTTGCCCATCTGAAGTATCCCTGTATCTCGTCATATACGTTACAGCAGATCTCGTGTACCGTCTATTCTGAAAGTTGTTAACATTATTATTATTATTATTCCTAGTGGTTTATGGTTCGTCGAAATCGTGGTCATTAGAAGTGGAAAAGGACTAACGTGTAAGGAAGGGGAAGGAAGCAATTCAGCTCTGGCATTTTGGAGGAACCGTCTCGACAATCGTCTGGAGTGATTTCGTGGAGCCATGCAGAACAAAAATCATTTGTCCGGACGGAAATTCGATCTGACGTCCTCCTGACTTTCAAGACCAAGATCTTTACTTTAAAGTTATAAAAAGCTTCGAATTATTTATTTTTTACCACAATCCTGGGGCTTCGTGTTATTTCTTTGATTCTGTTATTCCTAGTTTTCACTTGGCAAGCTACCCTTTTAATTAATATTGTATTAAACTTCCAGATTATTAATACCAATAACTATTGGGTTTAAATAAATCTGTCTTGTTGTTTCCAGATTATCAGTTCATTGGAAAAAGGGATAAGCACATGTCATTCCGTATTACTTTTGAGCTTTCAAAGTCATATACCACAACAAATCATGATTTGATAAAAACTCCAGATACTTCGGTATTCCTGGGTTCAGTTTGTTGCATCTAACATGGTGGATGAGCGGTAACATTTTGGCCTATTCTGAAAGGCCCATGGCCGAATTCCTTCCTGTTCCTTCTCTCACTACCTTCCCACCACTAATGACCTCGAGGTCGACGAGGTAGGCCCACAAACAAACAAATAAAAAGAGCAGCACCTTCATCGTGGTTGGCACCAGCCACTATCGGAACATGGTAGGAGATAAGGTGGTACAAGATAATTAATCACCTAGTTATGTACCATAATGTTTGATTAAATCCAAGACTTTCTCACAGTAAATTTGCAGTAAGGGCACACCAGTGGTGATCCGTCCATCGTATGGCTACGTTAAGCTTTACAGAAGCCTAGTCATCCAGACTCCCACTAAGGTTTAATAACGATAGGCTTATTCAAAGTGGGTAAGACAACGGAGAACTACCTCAGATGTATCTCTGTAGGATGGATTTGCACACCCTGTGTAGTAATCGACTAAGCCCAATACACACACTGACTTTAATCAGGTCAACGTGACGTGGCACTAGGTGGCATTCCGCAAAAATATAAAGTTCTTTGTTAAAGCTAGTAAGTATAAGATTAATAACTGATCTATACACTATCCATTCTGCAGGTGTCATTATTAGAATCTTTTGCTTTAAATTGCGTCTGATTTCTACACATAAAAAAGAGTAAAAAAACGGGTGTTTTATTTCCTATACACTTTAGTTATACAACCAGAACGTTGTATGATGCCGTAAAAGTCGTACCACACTTGTGGTTACTGGGCATTGAATTAGCTCAGTCATAGCGTACACTTTCTTCCCGCTCTCACTTGATTTCAACTTGAAGCAGCCATACACCGCCGTGCTGGCAGTTCATCCCGACTGCAGCAGAAAGCGCCCATAAAAGCTGACAGTCGCGAGCCTGTTAGTGGGATCTCTCTGGCCGCTGTGTTTTATTCAGCAGCAGTGAGATTGCCTTCCCCGGCGCTAACTGGTCTTTACGAGGCCCACCGTACACTCAGCCGCTCCACAGTTATTAACCAGCCCATCAGTCTTCCACTTGAGACTAGGTGTCGCATGCAAAGTATCCATGTTGCTTTCACTATGGTCTGATAAGCCACCACCTCTCAAACTGCTTTCCCCTTTTCCGTATTTTTAAAGCAATTTAACCGCTACTTGAATTATTTGGAAGGAAGGGAAACACCTCTAAATAGTACTCACGTCAAGGAATCATTCCGGTTTTTCCCCGTAATTATTGGTGATTATAATCGAAATCTACGAGGTGCGTCCAGAAAGTAAGTTCCGTTTGGTAATAAAATGTAATTCTACACAGATACAGAAGAAATTTTTATTGCACAAAATTCTACAACTCTTAAACTACGTTTCCACATAACTGCCGAAATTTTGCAGGTATTTGTCATAGCGTGGCACCAGGTTTTGTATAACTTCTTCATTGAAATCTGCCGCCTGTGTCTTCAACCAGTTGGAAACAGTTTCTTTCAGCTCGTCGTCATTGGTGAAGTGATGACCGCCAAGGAAAGACTTGAGATGTAAGAACAGATGAAAGTCTTGCCAGTTCTTCTGTAACCAAAGGTGGACGCCCACTTCGTTCTTCATCGTGCACATCACTACGCCCGCCATTGAACTGTCGGACCCATCTTCTCACCATCGAATCACTCATCGCATTTGGTCCGTAAACATCGCAAATTTGCCGATAAATTTCACTTGGTTTCACTTTCCTCGCATTCAGAAACCGAATCACAGACCTGATTTCACAGGCGGCGGGATTTTCAATCTACGCTGACATTTCAAACAAGGACAACAAAGCGTACGTAACTGATAGCGATCTCCAAATGGCGCACGTTCTTCCCCTTGATACACATCGTCTACAGCGCATGTGCGGAACTGCAATCGCAGTGCTGCAGCGGAGATAAATTGAAACGGAACTTACTTTCTGGACGCGCCTCGTATATTATCGGACCGGACTCCGAGGAGTTGGATCCTTCGGTAAGACAGTCCACTTATTTACTTTTAGTTACCAGTCTCTCTTTAATGCTGCTATGTATTTCTACCAGGATTCAGTATTGTTGTTACAGCGACGTAACCGTACGCACAGGTATCTGGATCAGAAAAAATTGTATTCGTCGAAGCGGAGATAAAAGAATACAAATTTGTGGCGTACTGGGGTCAAAGCCTTGAGGCGCATTGTTGTTAACGATGCCCGTGCGACATTTTTAGCTACATTATAACCCATGGGAACCATTCATAAATTATTTCACTCCAATTTGATGGTGTTTTTATCCCCCTCTCGCGTTTATGTCATGGCAAACTTTATGAACCCCTCCCCCCTCTAAACGCTATGATATCGCACATTTTATGATTTTAAATTTTGTTAAAAATACAGCAATTTCAACGTGATGTCACGAAGCTTTATGACCCCGTGTTACCCATCTCCTATTTAGTGCGACGTAATTTAGATAGTCCGAACGGCAGAAATATCTTTACAGTTCCACCAAAATATTATTTTTCTACGGTATTAGACAGGTACATCCGTTCTGGACTTGTTCTTTATGTGGAAAGCAACTGACGTAACGTCAGTGTTAAAATACTTTGGTGGTGGTTTAGACGTAACAGTTCCATCAGATCCGCTAGTGTGGCTAATAACATATTACGTAAGGTAAAGGTCACGGGGTTCCAACTGCTCCTGCCGCTTCCTCTAGGATTCACGCAGGTGGAGCTCTGCTCTCCCTGGACAACCGTCGACACTAGCATGGATGTGACGGGGTCAGCGTCACGCTCCAGCCGTTCTTTACCTTTTCTCCACGGTACTCATTGGACAGAAAGCTGAGTGGGCCTGGGCAGTTGTTCCGGACGTTCAGCTTCGTCGGGGATCGAACCCCGGTCGTTTGGGTCGCTGTCAGACGCTCTACCACCTGAGCTACGCGGCCGCCCCATATTATATATTACCACTATTAAATACCAAAGTAACATTAGTACACACTTTTAATTCAAACTCTGTAATTAACGTTCTTTTTTAAATGTATATATAATCTGGATGTAATGTTGTCCAATATTTTAACTTTGACAGAGTTCATTATATTTCGACGGATAATATGAAAACATTGCGCATGCAGCTATAAACTCTTACAGCACACAATTAAAACGGGCATAAACGTCAGTATACCATGCCACGAGAGTTGGAATACCGCCCAAACTTAAAGTACTGAAACACATTTATCTTTAACGCCTGGCTTACTTATTATGACGGTCATTATTTTACTCAGTTGTGGAATTCGATCTTCTCCGGGATCATAAATCTCCTATATCTACAAGTTAGAGGCTAGACATAAACAATATTTAACTAGAGAATCGAACTCTTCCCTGACATCTAAGCTCCCAAAGTCTAGTTGCGCGTGAAATTGTATATTGTTCAATACCATGGCAACTTTTTGGGGCGGATCACTACGCAAAATCTTCTAGAAATATTTTTCCGTATCTTGTTCCCTACGGTAGCTGTGGATTCTTAGTCGTAATCAAGAATAAATTTACAAAATATTTCGGCAAACTTATGTTTTAGTGAAATTTCAAATTTCGTAGATTATCGCGAATATTACCATATACGGCCAAGGCCGAAAACATTTCACACGAGTTAGTATCATATTTCTCCACTATCTTTCTTGTGTGGCATAGGTTTCCAATTTTTCAAGCACGAAACCATCGTTCTAAAGTCTCATCGCTTCGAAGTTCTGTATGGAATCGTTCTTGCCGATCTGTCGGAAGCTCTGGCGATACAGAATGTGTATATAAGATACCAATATGCCTATGCTGCCAATCTTACACACATTTTCCTCTGTTTCAGGAACCAACTTGCACCATGAGGCAGAGAGCGTCTCTACCGCTGCAGTTCGTGGCGTTCACTGCCGTACTGTCGGCCGGCACTGGTAAGTAACACACAATACTGCCCTAATGGTGTTACAATACAGGGCAGTGTGACACGTTACGTCAACCTGTCTCAATAAATGCTAAAACTTTAACGTCATGGGGAGGAGCAGTCTCCATTATCGGGAAAACACATTTTAGGGCTTCACGCCTGCTCGTCGTCGAGGTCATCAGAGGTATGAAAGGATTGGGAACATGGAACGGGAAGAAATTCGACAATGACATTTTGGAGGAGCCGTCCCAGCATTCGCGTATAGGGGTCGACATCAGTTTTAATCATAGGACGGATTAACACAATTTTCCCATAGTTGGGTTTTAACAACATGTCATTATGATTCAATCATTCAGACTTGCTAATTTTCGGCTACCAACCGCCTTTCATGTAGGCTGCCCGTGTTGTATACAGGCTGAATACAGGCCGCACGCGTGGTTAATGGTCAACCACCAGACACTACGCTATCCATACTTGCACATCGTCCTGAAAACCTATGTCTAAAATGCACTGATAGTACCAAATGGAATTACATACTGTTAAAAATTTCTCATTGTTTCACGTCTACACATCGTACCATGAGTACACATTTCCTAGTGAATAATTATCATGGAGCAAGAGTGAGCGAGTTTTGACAAGATTTTTTCTAGTGCAAAGAATGATGAAGCTTAGAAACATCTGTATATAACGGCACCATGCGGAAAACACATAAATTTTAGGAAGGAAAAGGCTCCGCCTGAAGTAAGGCTTGCTACGTTGTCGTGCCACAAATTTTCTTTCATGAAAGAACTCGTAACAAGTCGTTATCAGGTGAAAACTATTGGAACTGATAGTCACCGAAATTTTTTTTTACAATATTTTATGACATGTGGATCTGGAATAAGAGTTCCATATGCGTCAGTTGAAAACATCTGAAAGACTTAGGTTTCTTATTATTTCCCTAATTTCATTTTACTGAAAAGGTAAATTGATAGAGAGATAAGCAGACTAATTTTATTCGTGATTAAAAAGTAAATATTTTTATTGTTTAAAATTTTGCTGGTAAAGAGGAGCTGCAAAATTTATTACGATAAATTTGTAAATCAATTACACTTAAGAATTTCTCCAGTTCTAATTTCTTGAAATTTTCCAAAAACTGTTTCCTTTAGTCGATGTGGAGTAAAATATTTTCGTAATTATTTCTGCAGTTGCGAGTAAATGTCATTCTTTTCTATTCGTTTTGATTTAGTGCTTTATGCAGTTTCGCTCATCAAAAATTCATTCTTTCTTTACTTTACCCATGTTCTCCTGTACCTGCTTGTTTTTATTCGTCCCAATCTCATATACCTGTATTTATAGACCACGTCGTTCCTGTTATGTGCTGTTCTATATCTGATTTCTTCTTTAATAATTATTCTATCCCTTCTGATAATGTTTGATAGTGACACAACCTAACATCCTGCAGGTTGTTTCCAGTACAACTGATTTTAAGACTTGAATTTTCCAATCTTCCTTCTTGCTGATGTCATATATTTGGGAGATGTAAGTAACAATATCATCTCAGTAAAAAGTTCTGTTAGTTGTTAAGAATGCTGAACATCTCATATGGGATAGAGGTTTCCTTTAGAATGCGACCACAGTGTATTGTATTGGACCTTCGGTTAGGGAGGGGGGAGCCAATACGTTGATGAAATATAATTATTAATAATACGTATGACATCCAATAAGTTGGTTATTTGGTTAAATGGTGAACTAGAACCATGATTTCTACAAGAAGTTAGTTTCACACAAAATTATACTCAATTTATTTAGTCTTCTGGCTTATACAAGGCCGGGTATAGTTAACGTTACGTTAAACATAATCCAAAGACAACAAACAAGCAATACCCGACATTTACAATCCGCCGGATAAAAGCAAACATAAAACTGATTTAGATATCTCAATGATTTTGCAAAGTCAACATGTTTTAAAGTGGCATCACAGGCCAACAACTTAAAGTTAACATTTACAAAAGAATCCCAGGGGCGCCGTTTAAAGTTAAGAGCATCGTTTGAATTTAAAACAATGAGCAAGATGCTTCGAATTTGAAGTTATGAACATGAAATATTGGTTAGCTCAGAATTTTTTTTGATGGGAGCAGAATCTTATCTCAGGAGCCGTTTACGGTTTAGCAAGCCTCGTTAAAACCCAATGGAACTATGGACCTATACGTCGGTACTTTACCGTAATCGCATCTTCTCGACGAGGTGTGACACGCTCTGTGCCACTGCTGCAACGAATGCCAGATTTGCGGATATGTCCGCGCTGCCACATCAGCTTCAAATCTCTGGCAGGTGGACCGCTCAGCTTCCAGCCCATCTGAGCCAGACTATGTGACCAGACACAGTCACTGATCAACGGCTAAGGGCGTGTCGGGTGACACGTCCACACTGTAGCTCGTCTCGGCAGCAAGTGAAGTCGAATATGGCGTCGTGTCCTCTTGTTGCGGCAAAGCCAGATTTCCTCTCCCCGCACATGGAACAGAAGCCTTGAATTAACAACTGTGAACCCCTGTATCCGTTCACGATTGTTGCATCGATATATGTCCATCATCACGTGCTTCGTGTCGTCGCTAACATTTGCTACCCGTTCCCGCACATTTTGCTTGACCTTGTCGAGGCACTGGGAAGGGATGAGGTCAGTACACTCGGCAGGTAACGGTTCCCGCGCGCCACCCATTTGTGAGCGGAGGCGTCAGCAAGTCGGCGACACCGAGCATAGTCCCGTTCTCTGAACGTTCAAAACTGCGGTTCAAACTTCCCACATTTAATATTTTCTGAATAGCAAGTTTTGCGCAGAAATTAAATCATATAATAATAAATCTGGCTGCCTGGGTTTAATACATAATTATTCACCTATGAATTAACCCTATTATTTATAATATTTACAATTTAGATAAATGAATATTACAAAAAATCTGAATATTAATTAACTATTTATTAATAGTCGTTGTGGATGACTCTGTCATACCACAGTATAAAGCATTACTAAATTACTTCACAAAATTCATAGATAATGTATTTACGTTGAGACGTCATTAAATTCTAGAAATAGGGCAAACTACTTTGAAGCGTTTCTCATAACCGATTACAAACGTGATTTAGGTATTTCTGTAACCAGCTGAAACTCTGCTAGCCTCTTCAGAAAGCGAAATGAATTCCACTTTGAGCAGGTTAGTGGCCCGAGCTTGCCGTGCTGTGGACTTTACTTGTCGTGGTAGTCCAGGGTCGAGGGTAACGTTGAGTTCTTGAAATCCGCTCTTGCGTACAGGCAAATCACTCGTTTCCCCGACGTAAGCTGCTTCGGCCCTCGGCAAAGGCCCACGAGATTCGTTAAGCGCCGCGCTCTGGTATTCATGGCAAAGGGCGTCTCGTGTGGCGGGCAGCCTAGCCCTCTGCTTGCAGGCGCACACGCTCAATAATGCACGAACCGAGTTGGGTAGCGAGAAACGCGAATTAGTAACGTCGACCCAGAAATACTTACATTTTTAAAGAAACGATAATGCCGTATTTTGATTCAGCGTCTAATAACAATATTATTGATTAATCGTGTTGTTTCGTTACGTATGACAATTAACGAGGGTAGTAGCAGGAAAGGTGGAACTTACGAGTAGGTTTTCTGCACTTGTCCGAGCTGAGCATAGGCCTGGTACCAGTTTCGCTCCTGTTTCAGTCTTGTATGTAGTCATGTATTCATACGTTTAACGTATATACTCTTAAATCCGAAAGCTCCTCGGGTATTATGACAATACTTATTTACTCAGAGTTATCAAATTTTATTTATTTATTCATCTTTGGTCCACTTTACACAGATTAAAATAAAAACCCTAGCACGTGATAGTCGCAATTGTTACAATCAGTATTCTGTACTGTAATTAGCTTGCCAGATGTCTTGTTTGTGGTAGGTCACTTGGTAGAAAAAGCAATATTTGACATATTTTAAGCTTAAGTAGTGGTTTCCGCTCCAGTCTCACCAATGCGCACATTTAATCCAATGGCTCAGTTCCAATAAAAAAATTAAAAGTATTATCTTTTTCACCCATCAATGAGGTGTACTTTGAATTTAAGAACATTTTCAGTTAATTATTAGCACCCGCTAAAGGAAACAAAAAAGTTCGCTTTAGTTTTCCCTTGAAGGTCCAAAATATATTATATGTTGCTATTTTTAATATGTGTCCTTTAAATAAAGGATATGTTGGATATTGGGAACAAATCTCAAATTCTTAAGGAATGTCGTTAGATATAAATGATATAAAAATGGTATAAATCGACATTATCATGTTTTTACTTTCTTACAATGAAAAAATACTAAAAATAATTCGGTACCCAAAATACTTCTGTATCTATACAGTCATCTAGAATGTTATCATACAAACTTTTAAATACGATTTTAAATTTTGGTACATCGGAATATACAAGATGTACAAACTGAAGTCTAAAACGTATTCCATTTAAGAACTAGAGGTCTGTAAGACAGTGGAACGACAGTAATAGGGTTCAGTTTCCTTTAGGGTATGAATTGGTTATAAAACGTACATTAAATCAAATAATAAAAAATTATATATCCTTTTTAAAGGTTCAACTGGCTATAGGTGTATTGCTACGAACATTGGTTTACACCTTTTTTCAACATTTAGCTTTAATTGCAGCTCTTTAATTCCACAACCTCTCGTTGTCAACAATGCTTTTCAGAACGTTTTACAATTAAATCAAAACTGGATAGTTTCCAGTATAAGCAGACATTATATTCTCCATATTTTCTTTCCAATTTAGTGACAAAATCTGTTCTGAACTCTACAGGTTACCCAATCAAGTTCTGACCAAGCAGGATGTTGTACTTTTGTGTTCTGCGTAGTTCAGACTTGGAAAGATTTTCCATTTGACATTGATACCCAAGGAACTTATAAATTGTAGAGGTTGTTCTCTTTTGGGATGCTGTTACCACTGCTCTTGACGTTTAAACAGTGTCTTGTGCGAAAAAATTAATATAACACGAGGCGTATTTTTATATCTTCAAAAGTGTGTGGTAGTAGCACAGAGTCACCCGCCGATCACAACGTTGGCCGAATTTCGGTAACCGTGCGAGTGTGGGAGATATGGTGGTTGAAATTGGCCGATCAAGGATATTTTCGTGTTTCGACCAAAGACATGTGTCTCCGTATAAGTGACTCTGTTGCCACAACTACATAGCATAGACCATTGGAGTTTGTGTATGTTAGTGGTATCGTGTCTCCTATCGTGTATTATGGTGGTTAGATGTCGGTAGTAGTCAATCTAAATTCTTTACAAACACGAATGAAGTCGTGGGTAGCAGCTAGTTAATTACTAAAATACCGTTAGTGGTTTTATTAAATTATAAAGCGTTCCGAAAAGTATTTCCTTAGCCTAGTATAAGTGGTATACCCTTTATCAATTTTTGAATGAAGTGTAGAGTCATTCTCTCGATTCGAAAATCACATCTTTCTTAGTGTAACTGCGACAGCACAGATTATTGTATTACCTTACTGCAGGAGGAAGAGCTCTCTCCAGAATCTAATGAACGCATTTCTGTTTCTCAGTCAGCGTTACGAAATTAATTCATAAGAACGTAACTCAGAAGTAAGAGACATTAAGTTCTTATTCTCAACTTTCCTCTTCCGTGCAAGAGTTTGAGGAGTGCCTACAACTTTAAATGCAAAGCAGCTGCCATCCGCCTTGTAAAATAATGCAATAAAAAGACATAGTTTCGGTGAAGGGACTTTAATTCTACTCAAGCAGTACACACTTAATGTGCTTAAATGCAGCTACCAATTAAGATCACTTAAAACTTCACGTCGCTTATACGTGGTACACTGTTTAAGGCTTTAGCCACGAACAGTTACAGATAATTTTTCACAGTATTTTAATTGCTATTTGGAAAAATTTACATTCTCATTGCTCCACCTCGTGATTCAGTTTGCAAAGGAATTTGAAATGTTTCTGCCACTAAACGTGGTGTTGTCTGATTCTGAACCCGGTGGAAGAAATTTTCATTATTTACGACTAGGCTGGTTGAGAGGGTGGCACAGATAATGGAGCATAATTTGTAGTTGCCAGGTTGTGCAGCAAAGTCCTAAATCTCTACGTAATGCTCGTGCAATAAGGATATACGGCATTATTGATGACCATTCGTCCATAACATTGCGCTCCGTCGATGTTCTGAGAAAATGCAGGTCTGCAGGTCCAGTTTCATCATTTCCATTCTTTCATCTTCATATGCAAATCTCTATCAGATAACCACAGGCGTCAATGTAAACACAGGGTAATATAGAACTGGCTATAATAACTCTTTGTTTAATTACAGGATACTTCATTTACGATCATAATGGAAGACTATTTAGAAAGTATTTGCTTCTTAATTACAATGGGACAAAAACATTTTGTAATGACCTAACCATTTAGCTTGATACACGATTAAGTTAAGTACTTTCATTAACAGCATTGGCAGCATATTTACGTATCCGAAATACTGCACTGGATACTCCCCATTCAGAGCCCTTGAGTAAATGCAGAAAGGAAATGTTTGAGACTATTTTATTTATACTGCAATGTGAGTTGACATATCCTTTGTATGGGAATCACCAGGTGAGGATCACGCTGTTGGTTTCAGAGGCTTGCCTTCCTTAGACTTTCGGGTTGGCATTGAAAATTCACTGGTAATGTATCAGAAACATTTTCCATCCGGTCAAAGCATATTGTGCATTTTGTTTCATTTGGGTTAAAATAATTCTCAATTGACGCAGATAATTTTATTCAATAGAAGTAATTTAATAAATTTTAGTTTAAATCACTTGATGAAACCAAAATTTAAACAACACTGCAAATTTATTAAAAAAATAAACTATTTAGAGCCCTGCTTAAAACAAACCATACGGTGTAAAATAATAAAAGTACAAAATTGTTTACCCTTGAATTTTATTATTTTTTTCTTTAAGGAAACATGAAAATGACTTGAAGCAATCACAATAATATATACTTTATTAATTTTATTTTTCTTTCTGAAACTTATCATATGTTGGTAGTCTGAAATGTTTAATTTAGCTAGGATACGATCTAAATTAATCGCATCTTTTATCACATTATTTTCGGTCTTACAACGAACGTCAGTTACTTCTTTGTATTTTATATGTTTTATATATGCGAATAAAAAGTAGTTTACGGTAATTTTAGTTTCTCTGACCTGTTACATGTGAGTAATCTCAGAATCTCTGGTGCTAGAAATTCAAAGCAGTAAGTGAAGGTGAACAGGATTACATTATAACCATAGAATATCTGCTAAGATCTATGAGCTGTTTATGTGTAACGTGTGAAATACTCCTTCTTGCTTTTCCAACATTTTCGAAAAAAAAACGATAAAATATAATGGCACCTGTGAATAAATAGTTGAATAATTCTTGAAGTAACATTTATCACTATGCGTGTGTAAAAATTAAACATTTAACCTACGTCGAAATAATCTTGTCGATGACGCAAGGAGATTACGATAAGCATCAATGATTTTTTGCCTGGTTAACAGATAATTCCGCCATATTTCAACTGATCGTCTTGTTAATATTCATCTCCAAATAATTTGACAGAGCTTGCAAGAAGTACAAAAAAAAAAATTAAAAAAGTTTGTGATGTTGTGCTTGCCTCCAGGTAAGGATGACAGGATTTCAGCTTGTGAAATTTATGTTATAGAATTCCTATCGTGCCTTAAGACCAAGAATAACCACTCTTAATCAGTATCTTAGTCTCTCGCAAACCATGCTGTATTCTATAGTAATGTTTCTTTTAGCTCAATTTCTATATCCGTAGTGATATTCTGTGACAGGTAATTCCTTTAGTCCAGCTGTTCGGCGCAGTACTGTAATTAATTACGTAACGTTATAAAACATGAATTCACAGTTATGCTTGCTTTTACAGTCATCTCTGCCATGCTTTTATAAAACTATTTGGAAAGTTTATGGAGTCAAATGTCAGCGTAGCATTAATGTCAGTTTCGCCGTTGTTATGTCACTGTTAACATCATACGCAGTGACGGTAATATCATATAAATGTCAACGGAGTTAGATTAATGTACATTTCAGTAAGCACATAATCCTACAAAGAAAAAAGAAATCAGCTGTTATGATATCACATTAATACTTAGTTCCATATTAATGAACTTACATTCATTTGACAGACTTCAAAGTAAATTACTAGTAAAAAATACAATGTTAACACTTCAGTATCAGTAGATTTATTTATGCAATGATGATAATTTATTTACGTCTAATTTTTCATGTATAATACAATCACTATCAATAATGGCGTATCTTAGATACTTCCATGTCATGTATGGTTGTATTGAATGAAAATCATTTTTCACTTGATCTCCTATCATAAAATTCAGAAATGTCATATCCAGTAAACGACCAGTACATGAACAGTAAATTCCATATAATGAATTAATTGAAATTCAACTGCAATATTACAAAACAACGGATATGGTAATAACATTCGCTTTAATACAGAATAATAATTCCATAACAAAAGCTTTATCTTTACTACTTGATTCATCACATTGAAAATTAAATTAATTTATACGTGATTTCAGAAAAACTGCTACCTGTAGTTGTACGCTAATTATTACAATCTTTATTGAAATTCCAATCGGTTCTCCGTACGTTGCTTCAAATCTGATGCGCGTGTCAGTGATATGCGCATGGTATTTATGGCTCCAAAGTGAATTATGGGGACACACATGTCTTTGGTCGAAATATGAAGGTGCCCTCCGTCGACCACATATCCCACACACCCCATAGCTACGAACCTGACACCAACATGGTGCACGTTGGGAGACTTGAAGTTAACTCCACGCACAATCACCAGTGGACCGCGCTAGGTAGTTTTGCTGTGGAGTGAAATATAGGGACGCATGTCTATTTTGATATCAGGTCGATCACTTTCAACCATCATATCTACCACATCCCCACAAGTACTGACATGCAATCACCATAGTTCACGGTGAAGACCTCCAGGCTACTACCACACGCAAACGCCAGTTGTCTGCACTTGGTAATTCTGGCTGCAAGGTGCAATATAGGAAGACCCACGTCTTTGATAGAAAAAGAAAATAGTCTAAGTCAACCAATATCAACCACCAACCTCCCACATCCCCATAGCTACCGACATCTAACCACAATAGCGCACGATGGGAGACTCGATACTACTACCACACACAAACACCAGTGACTTGCACTACATAGTTGTGGCAGCAAAGTGAAACATACGGACACATATGTCTTCAGTCGAGATGCGAAAATATCCTTGATCGACCAATTTCAGCCACCATAACTCCGACACCCCCACAGTTACCGAAATTCAGCCAACGTTGTGCACGATCGGTGAATGTATGCCACCACCACACAGAAACATTAGTGATCTGCGCTAGATAGTTTTGGCTAAAAAGTTAGACATGGGGACACAAACCGTCTTTAGTCGAAATATGAGATTGCCACAGGTCGACCACTTTCAGCCACCATATCTCCCACACCCCCATAGCTACCGACAAGCAACCATCATAGTGCACAATGGGAGACTTGATGCTACAACTACACACAAACACCACTGGTCTGCGCTTTGTAGTTGTGACACATGGTAGAAATATGAAAATACTCTGCATCGACCACACACCCACAGCTATCGACATTCGGCCAACGTTGTGCATGATAGAAAACTCCATGTTACTACCACACACAAACACCAGTGATCTGTGGCAGGTAGTGGTGGCTGAAAAGTTAAATAAAGGGACACGCATATATATATATATATATATATATATATATATATAAGATTAGCGGTTTGTCAGGATAATTTTATACACCTGTATTCATATTTTACGCATGTATAACATTTGCAAATAAGTATGTTTTGACTATTATTGTCAGCGTGGAACTACTTATATGGAGTCAACGGACATCAAAGAAATCCAAAACTGCTGTGAGGTTCTTTTTGCTTATGACTTTACGCCTCGTAGTCGTCGAGGTCATTAGTGTTGGAGAGGATTGGGAGTAAGAAAAGAAGAAACATTCCAAGGAACTATACCGGCATTCTGCTGTAAATCATGGAAAACCTAAATCTGGGTAGCTGTGTGGGGATTTGAACCCATGTCCCCCCCCCCCGAATATCAAGCCCGAGCTAGTAATTAAGAGATATAGCCTGTTCATTTTTCATCTATCTGTGGAGTGAGGAAATTTTCTGGCTTTTTTAGATACATGATGCTATTTGTAGTGTTCTCCATTAAAATTTTAACTGCTTACGGTGTGTAAGACGACTGAATTTGGTAATACGGCACGAAATGAGATAAACCTGTTTTGACACAAAATACAGGGTAATTATAATTAAAGTTTAAGTTTCAAAACGCTCTAAAAAACGAACCACTGATTAGAATGACGAATGACGTCAAAATTGAACGGCGTATTATTGAAGAAGGGGGAAAGAACATGAACGGCGATTCTGCACCAGTAGCTCTGCAGAAGTTCAGGGTATGACTGTCTTGGGTCTGGTGAAAATGATGTAAAAATTGGAAAATTCAGGTTCGTTTGATGTGCAGTCTGGTTGAGGAAGGAAAAGATGTGATTCGGTGGTAGTTGAAGAAGTGGCCACAGCAGTTCAGGAGGCGTCGAGCGGTGGTGTGCAACCATGCAGTGCACGGAGAATTCCCCGAACATTGGACAGGCCCGTGAGCACGGTGCATAACATTCTACGAAACATCCTGCATTACTATCCGTACAAAATCTGCCATGTGCAGGAGTTGTTTCCTTCTGACCTGCCAGCAAGAGAGGGTTTTGCTTTGGAATTTCTCGCTCGCATGGAAGTGGACAATGATTGGCCGTGGAAAATTCTGTGGCCAGACGAAACCCATTTCCATCTGACGGGATATGTTTTACGATTTGCCATTTGTAGACGAATTGATGATGCTTACAGCGCCATCTGTCGCTAAAATTTTGAACGTTTTTTGGTTCATGTTCTTTCCCCCTTCTTCAATAATACGCCGTTCAATTTTGACGTCATCAGTGGTTCGTTTTTTAGAGCGTTTTCAAACTTAAACTTTAATTATAATCACCCCCTAAGACTTTGACTTATAGTATTTAAGTTAAGAGAATAAATTTCTGCAGGTTTTAAAAGCTATAACGTCCGTTTTTGAAACACCAAGTGCTATTACAACGGATGAACGTAACTTAAACAAGAGGGTGAGGGGGTAAATTTGGCTGTTTGTAAGCGCATGTGAATCCTTGGAAGGCTAAGACATGGTGCAGAAATGCCAACTGTGCAAAGTTGCAGCGAACAGCGTGAACCATCCCTCTCTGCACAGAGGGCGCCCTCGGGGGTTGTACGATCCGCGGTCTACCGCAGCCACCCCTCACCCTCTCAGATAAATTGCGCTCATTTGCATTAGCGGGCTACACATCCCTCCATAAGAATATTAATGGCCCGCTCACCCCTACGGCAAAACTCTCCAGCTGAAATATTTGTACTTCGGCCCGCCATGTCCAGGCTCTCGGGGCGGCTAAAGTAATTGGCGGAGGAATAAATTGCGGAATCAGCGCCCCCACAGTTTGGTAGCGCATTAAGATAGGGCGGCGGGAACACGGGCTCCGGATCAGGGAGTGTGGCCGTGTAAAATACCACGACCCCCGAGATCCTAGCCGCAGGTAGCAGGCGCTTATCGCAGCCACCCTGCGCCTCTTGATAAATACCACAGTCCCCCACGCTGAACTCGGGACCGTGGAAATCACACTTTATCTATCCTCGTAGAAGCCGAATAGGGTATTGACAATTTAAATGAAAATATCGAGTTTTTAACCGTTTAAAACCTACATCACTTAGGAGTAGTTAGGGGGCGTCCATTAATTACGTGAAATGAAATTAAAAAAAAGAGGGGGTTCGGATTTCCGAAAAAACACCCAACACCCAAACGCCCACTTAGTAACCACACAAAAAGTGTTGATCCTTCAGCTTAAAAAATAATTGACGAGAAACCCTGATTTGTTAAATCACTAGATTTGACCTGCGCACACACTTTGCTATAATACTGGTTATTTGGGCAGATGGTCCTTATGTGTCTCGTGCAAATAATTTGTCTGTTGCACTCCTTCTCCGCCACTCTTCCAGTTAAATACTTTTTAATGTTTTTCAGTTCACTGAAAGGATTCTATTGCTACCATTTTACAACACGTAGATGCACGAAATTTAATTTACTCTATATCTATTAATAATCACTCACAAAATTCTTGACAATGTACTTTTCCAAAACAAAAAAAAAAAAAAAAAAAAAACTTCCTCGAATAAATCCCAAACTATTACATCTCTCATTCGGTCCAATTATACTGATGAAGGCTTTTGACCTTAGCTCCCTGCAATCCTACGTTGCCATGCTAAGTCTATTACCACGCCTTGCCTCTAACAATTCCACGCGCTATTGTTAATAATCAGTCCACAGCAAGTCGAAAAAATACCCCATTGTTAATTCTGAAGGCAACAATCTTTGAAAGCCAAAAAGTTAATTTAAATTTAATTAAACTAACGTAATACTAATTAAAGGTAATATGGACCGGGGGTGGTCTGATAGTATATCATATATGGGCAACCCCCGGCCCCCGGGCCGGATCCGGCCCTCCACCAGCTTCAATCCGGCCCGCGAGAGGTTCAGAAATTTCAAATACAGAGCATACCTTTCCGAAGAAAAATATCCACAGCTGAGAGTTTTCGCACGAAAAATAATTTGCACATTCGGAAGCAGGTATAAATGTGAGCAACTTTTTTTCAATCATGAAAATTAATAAAAAGTAAGCATCGTACTCGGTTTAGAGCATGGTTGGCCAACCCGCGGCCGCCTTGAAGATTTTTTCGCCCCGCGTGATTCATCACACTTTTTCAAATTATATTTAGTTTAAATTGCCTATGTAGTGAAAACCAATGTATTTAAAAAAATACATTATTTATGCATCCATATATTTCAAAATTAACTGTCAAAATTATGAGAAAAAAATTATTTGTTTTTAAAATATGTTTTTGCGAATATATGACACATATTGCCTGTTTTATTTATGAGTTTACAGTTATCAGTTCGCGGAATAATTATGTTATATTCTGCGAACTCATATTGCGCGCGCATCTCGGAACATCTAATATACAATATATAATTTTATATGCGGCCCGCGGAGTTATGACGCATTTCCAAAGTGGTCCGCAAGATCATTTGGGTTGCCCACCCCTGGTCTATGCAGTGGCGGATCTAGGAATTTTCCGAGCCGGGGCAAAACCTTTGTGACTGCCGCCTCGCCGAGTGTCGTCGCCACTATTATCGCCCACTGTCGCCACACGTGGCAGTAGTGGAGCTGAAAAGAAAGTTACTCCGCTACATACATTTGCCACCATCCTGAAGTTGCCGCCGGGGCAAGTGCCCCGGTTTTCCCCGGACACCTCCTCCTCATCCCCCTAGATCCGGCACTACTCTTTGACTTCGCCGTTACTGGAGGCGTTTTTGGAGATCATTAAAAAAAAAATCTGTTTCTTCGAGAATTAGAGTCGCTTTTAGCAGTACTTTAAAGTTTAACAAAACCAAACAAAAAAAATCTCTGAGTCTTACAAGAAATTCTGTACCCATAATAACAATTATGTCCAAGTGTGGATTAGACTTAAATACTAGGCGTGATCAGTCGCTTCAATTCAAACAAGTGTTTTCCGTGCATTCCTTTCACTCTTACTATAGACTGAATACCAGACACTAACTATTTCTGTGGAAGCAAAATATTCACGCATGCTTAGTCATGTCTACTACCACTCCTCGTTGAAGAATAGACATGATGAGTCAAATGTTTACGCGGGAAAATGAAGATCCATTACTTTAATTGCCGTTAGTAAGATGATCTCATCGATAGGTTAAAATCGCTGTTCACCTTTGAATTTCCAGTCTGCGCATTACTCATAAACCATTCCTCTCAACTTCAGAGGCATATTTAAAGATTTGCTGAGTGCAGTTGTTTCTATCTAATTGCCGTAATGATAGTATCCGATTCACTGGCTTCGAGTTTAGAGACCTGGTTCAAAGACGTCATATTAATAATCAATGGTAGCACCTTGAGTCAACATTCTACATGATAAGAACTCTGCACACCGATCTTTTTAGCGCGTTACAACTTTTACTGAGACCATTTATATTACTACGGTGTTAATACACTTATAAGATTTGTAGCAGCAATGAATCGCACCTTGCGCGGTGCTCAGAAAATATTATCTGAACCAAACTATCAAGTTAAGTGAATACATGAAATCCTTATTGTCAACCGTCGGCCGTATTTAGGAAAACAATGTTAGATCCGTGGTACAGACTATCTGATTGAAAGGCGTTTGTTTCTGAGAGGACGGAGAGACTCAGTAGGTAGTGATACCGAAGTCTTTGCTAGAATACCGTCAAATTTTGCTTTCCAAGTAGAACGTTTCGATAATTTTATCTGTCAATTGCAGGGGAATCCGATCTGCGGTCAGCTATTCTGCAGATCCTATTTTTATAGACAAGCTGACCATAGACGTAGCAGCCGATACTTGATGGTTGCAAAACAAAATTCGATGGCACAACCTCGAATGAGATACTTTATGCCTACGTTCAGCATCACTTGAAGTAACGATAAAACCTCTGGCAAGGATCCTTCTTAAAACCTGTCATTGACACTGAAACTGCAAGAAATAATGGGGTCACAAAAAAAATCATTTTTACTTTGTATGAAAAACATAAAACAGATGAAAATAGTTGCGAAGTAGAACACCTGTCCAAAAAAATTTTGTAGAAAATCTTTATCTTGATGTCTGTCGGCACCAGTGTCATCTCATATTGGTATGGTGTTCGCTTCTTGATGAAATTCAGAATGCACACATTCACAACGCATTGACCCAAATACAGTTCAATGAGAATTTCACATCAAAGAGTTCCCTCCTTAATAATACTACTTTTAGACCAAAAAATTAACGTCTGTAGGTAGTAATATGCCAGAAACTTTTTATCTATGGTCAAAACAATAGCTGTTTTTATTATTATTATTTTCTTAATAGCTTGAGAGATAACTATAGGGGAAAAAGATATGGGACAAAGACCGGAGAGGAATTTGACCACGGTTTTTAAAAATGATCATTCCGGCAATCACCTTGAATGATTTTTTCTAAAAAGAAAATAATAAGTAAACTGAAATTTGGATCACCCGATTTTTTATTTTTTTATTTATCACTCTTGTTTTATGGATCCCTGCTGAGGAAAGACCTCTGGGATGTGAAACATGTCATGGTTAATACACATACATACAATATGAGTCATAATCACAGTGAAAACAAGTATATGTTCCAAAGACAAATAAAGAGAATAACAATAATCTTTAATTTTACAACTGAATTTTGCAAAAGTCATGTTGAATACAATTAATTAATTTGTTCAAATTCTTGAATGGAGTGGAAGGAGTTGCCAATAAGATAATCTCTCAGTTTTCCTTTAAATATATCTTTATTATCTGCAGACTGTTTTAAACTCTTGGGAAGTTTATTAAACAGATGTATACCAGAATAATTAACTCCTCTTTGTACTAATAACAGAGATGTTTGTGTTTTGTGCAAGTTATTTCCGTTCTTGTATTCAGATTGTGTACCTGTGAATTGGAAGTAAACAGGTTAAAATGATCTATGACAAAGCACATGAGAGAATATATATACTGAGAAGTAATTGTAAGAATATTGAATTTTTTTAAAAGTTGTCTGCAAGAAGTTCTTGGTTGTACCCTACACAACATCCTAATAGCTCTTTTCTGACGGAGACAAACAAGCGTCCTCCCGAATGCGAGGTCAATAAATAGCTGTTATTTCAGGATTACGTCTACATTACAGAAAGTTGCAGCGTTTGAGTTTAGACTACTTGATTGTTCTGTTCCTTATCACTGTCACTCATAACGTACTGTTACAAATAGGGAATCAAACCGAGCACGCTTGGTGAACGGTTAACGCTCTGGCCTCGCATTCGGAAGGACGCGGGTTCTAATACCCGACCGCGCATCCAGATTTGGGTTTTCCATGGTTTCCCAAAATGCTTCCTTCAATTATTCCTTCCCGTTCCTTGCAGCTCATCCTTTCCAGTCTCTAATGAACGTTGTGTTCTTAAATCAAGACTTCTGTGTGGATTAAATAACGATTTTCCTTGTAACTCTGCATAAGATAATCGAAGACCGGCAATTTAACTGCTGCTTCGTAACTGGATCACCACCCGGTACAGCACGTCAAGTGTTCCTGTGGGGCCGCTCTACGCTCATCCCGACCGCCAAGTGCGGCAGTAAAACATTTACTGCGATATAAACCCGACCGAAAATGGAAACATGACCCAGCGGCTTTTTAACTCGCATAAAAGTCAGTTTAAAACGTCCGGCGGTTCGAGTACCCTGACGTGGGCTCCAGTGTTTAAAATGATTTCTTATAATTAATTCCCGGTGATGGATAGTAACGAGGTGCCATTAGCAGCGAAATATATTAGCGCTGTAATACCACCGCGACCTGTCAACCGTAATTTACCGCAAGAGGCTCACAATATGGCAAGCGGACAATGCCGCGCCGGCGCGGCGTCACATATATTTTGCGGCGCCATTGTTATTTTAGTAAAACATTTTACACAGTTGCCACCGGGTTATACTTTCCGGATTGTCCGCCACCATTGTCCACTCCTCGCACAGATTCGCCTCCCCTACTCCAAAACGTTTCTAAGCCGGCGTCCATTCGTCATTTCCAGAATTTAATAACACGGGAGTAGCATTGCAGAACGGAAATTACGATTGGGTAATAATTTTGGTGTTAAACAAACTGATTTTGTTAATTTACCACTCGAGAAGTTAATTTTGTGAATAACATTGTATCTGCGCTACCGAACTGTATATATAATGCATAGAGCGGTATTTTTATTAAAATATCTACTTTCGTAGAAAATTTAAGCGATTATGGAGATGGAGAATAGAATTACGTTAAACAGATTTGGTACTGCGTCATAAATCTTGATAACGGCATTTTTGAAATGCGCTTGGAAATAAAAAAAAAGATAAGTCATAAACGAGTTTAGTGACTACCTCAACAGTACTATCTATTTTTTAATTTTTTTTAATGTAGAAATGTTTCTGTGTTTCAATCAACAAAATTAGAAATATATGTCAATGTATGACTAAAGTATACCAAAAATGGTATAAAATGGTCAAGTTATAATCCAGTTCACCATATTTTCTCTTATTTATACATACTCAGTTTTCTTACGTATCACAAATCAACTAAGCTGTTACAACGTAAGAACTGCTTCTCTTATTTCGTAATCAGAATTAATACAGTAAAATAATATGTCGTTTTCTTTCTGAATATGAAATTAATAAATAACATATGATCTTAAAACAGAGTTATTAGATCCAAACACTAGCATAACTTCATACTGTCCCAAACCAATAACACCAGAAAAAAAAAAATATACAAAGTTTTGTAACTTTATATTTTGTTAAATTCATAATAGAATCAAACTGTAACTTCTGATTGTCCTTGACATTACATTTAATATCCTTTTTTTTCTATATTCATAAAATTTCTTGCGTGATGGAAAGAAACGGAGTAAAAATTAGTTGCAAGTTAAGATTTTAAGATTTAGCCACAAATAAGCGAAAAATCTAATAAAAATTGAATTCTTTCAAGCATGATACATATTATTCCCCATTACTTATTACATCACTCACAGGTGTGCATGGTTATCGTTGCAAATTCTGTAGGCTGTTCACGTCATATTCCTTCTCTTATTAAACTGGGTGGTAAGGGTTCCAAGTTATTAGCCCATGATACTACATAGGTGGCGTATGTGGCAACTTCAAACATTTTTACTCGTGCTATAATAACAAAAGAACATACCGATATTCATTACACATGTAAATGTGTCCCAGGAATAACTTTCAAATAGAAGTACAATAAACAAATCGAAATGCCGTTTAAAGACGAAGAAAATCGTGAAATCTTGATACCGAAATATTACAACAATACCATACTGTAGACTATGACGTTCAAGTCTAATAATTTCGTTCACTTTTCGCCATCAAACACAGCCAAACATCGCAGACTGAATTTTATACTTAGTTTAAATTTCTCCAGCACTATGTAAAGATTGAACAGGATATATATCTACCCCAAATTTACAGTAAATAAGTGTTAACCCTTATTTAAAAGATAGGTAGTGGCACTGAATTTAAAATCCTCCTAAAATTATTAAGATGATTTAATATTGTTGAATCACATGCAGCTCCGAAATGCAACATCTATTTCACTGTCGTCATAACTTCTCAACCAGTTCATTGCCTTCTCATACGTTGCTCGGGAATATAATATGTTTGAAACGAACCATTATTCATTTTAAAACTTTTGTTTCAGCCATGTGTTTTTGTGGGTTATAAATACACAGAAAGTTAAATCAAACTTCCCCATATTTGTGTAGTACAACAATTTTTTAAACGAAAATACTAGTTTGTCACTATTGACTGGGTACACTTTGTCTCAATTTAAATGTTTAGTAAAAGGTATGTCCGAACTTTTTTTTTTTTCAACTGAATTGAACGATTAATTACTTGGAAATAGTAAGCATTATTCGATTTTCTGGATATTGATGTCTAGAACGCTAGGACGAAGTGTTGCATGAGTTTGTATCGAAGTGGAATAAAGATTCAACGAACACGAACACATGTGCTATGATGTCAATGATAAATCAACTCATTGAGTAGTTTGACTAAAGTGTAATAGCTTCTCGCAGCAGAATAACTAGTGTAGAATATACAAATACTAAAAATAAAAAAATCGTATATTGAAGGTAACTAAAAATAACTATAGCTGGAAGAGTTTGGTGTTTTTCGTATTTGTGTAAAGTATTAATAGCAAATGATCGTTTTGTTGGTTAGGATTATTTATTTTTGAAACTATGCGTCACCTGCTTGGCGAGCCTAGGGATTCAAGTTTATATCGATATTTATATCGACGCCAGGCAGATATCGATAACAGCTACCTCATGAAGCCAATATTATCGATATTTTATATATTGTATTAGAAATCAGAAATAAGTATGTTAATAAAAATCAAGTAATAAATTTGAGGTAGTTTATTGAAAACTTAGTCTGCAAATATTCAGTGTCAACAGAGCCTGAAAACAGTAATTTGGATGATTTTTCCCCATAAAGTCTATTTGTAGTGGATTCTGCCTTTTAGAATAGGCGTTCAAAAGGTACCGACGATGCTACTTTGAGTAAATGACTAATTGAAATTTTGAACATATCTTAATCGATCTTGTATACCAATCATGATTGATTTTAATTCATTTTGCAGCAAAAAAATTTAATGTAATCTCCAAACTGTAAGTGTTACTCTAACAGACAATGTAATAATAATTTTAAAAAATGTTTCACACTTTTCAAGTTCTTATTTACAACTTTTTAAGCTTTTCATTCTTTTTTGTTTTGTTTTAGTAGTTCCACGAGAATGGACTTTGCTATAACTTTGGTAACTGCTTCATTAAATACTTAAAATCTTCGCCTTCAACTGCATTAAAAGGCCTATTATCAACACTGATAAAATAAGCAACTGTAGTAGTTATGCGGTGAAATTTTTTACCCTGGTTATAATACTGTAATACGTCCTAGAGAGAAACGAGAACCAACGAAAGCGAGTGTAACGCAATAGATTAAATAATAAAACGGTGAACGTAAATGAATAAGTAACGAACAACGCGCACGAAATGGAGTGGAACCACATACTACGAAAGGAACCTGTCATTTTGTTATAGAGCTAAATCGGTGTTTGGTTTAATCAAATTTGATCCCTGCTACACATACATTTAATTGCAGGATTTTTTTTTTTTTTTTTTTTTTTTTTTTTTTAGTGCTAAGAGGTTTGTAGTTTTCGATATTTCACTGCAACATATCGTATCGACCTTATAAAATTATCGATATAAATATCTATATTTTAGGTCCGTTATTATCGACAACATCGTTGCTAACCTAGGCGAGGCCTTAGCTACCGGTCCGGATGGTAATTATCGACCACGGCCGGTCTCCGTCTCGGGACGAATTTGTAGTATCGACCAGGGATCCCATGTTACAAACCACAGACCGCGGTCGACGCGTTGTGGGCTGCCTAACATGAGCTCCCACAGGCGCGTCCATGCGGCGACAAACACCAGCAAACAAGCTGGTTGGTCGCCTTCGTGCAGAGGGGGCCACCAGTATCGATTGTCGTCTATTAGTTATGTCACATGAGTCATTCATATGAAACTTAGACAAATTTCCCTGTAATTTCCGATTTACGATTAAACCCCCATGAAGGCTAAATATTCCGTCCATTGTGATTACTGGAAAATGTAATTGACATTATACACAATTAATATCAAACAAAACTGAAATACGCATCCCACTACAGGTAGTAATTTAAATAAGTATGATTTTAATGAGCGGGAGATAGTTTTCTGTAATTGCTGTTATCGATTTTTTTTATTCCAGTTTCTGGAATAATTTAATACAGTACATCATTCCATCACGTAATGTGCTATTCTTATCACTTCTACTAAAATCAAAATTAGAAGCTACAAATTATTTTTTTTTTATTTCTCTGCTGTTTCTATATTCATCTGTACATAATAATTGAAAATAAACGTATGCTCTATGTCTTACAATATGATTCATCATCGTCGTCTATATTTTGTAAAGGTTTTCCAGATTTATTTTTTCCCATTTGTTTCAGGTTAACTGCAAGAGATCTTGCTTAATTATCATTGTAGGCTATTCAATATAGAACCATTTAATTGTAATGAGTTTCAATGAACGTGAAGCAAAGTTAAAGACGGTATCACGTATCGTACATAACAACTGGCTCCTGAAAATGTCTTAGCTGGATTTACCAATTTTCTTGATTGTTTTTAGGCATTTCTTGCTATTACTATTATTATGGAAACATTTCTTAGCTAACTTATTTTTTAAGTTGTTAAACTTATTTTTCCCAGTTACACTAGTTACATATGAGAGTTTTTTTGACGCCGTTATCTTTGATAGGTTCCGCTCAAAGCTCACGTTATAGTAGACGTTTGTTTGATTACTCGTGGTAAAATGGATTAGTTGTGGCTTTCCTACATAGTAAAATGTCAATAAAGTTTCACTGGACCATTGCTTCATTTTCTTTTGAATATCATTTTCGATGCCCCAGAAATTTTGCTCCGAAAAACGATGTAGGTATTGTGCTTGTGTCATTGGCAAAAAGTACTATTTAATGTAACAGCAAAGAATCAAGAAGTGATCACATAAGAACGACATGTGTAACGTTTCCTAATTTTGAGTTTCTACCATTGTCTGTACTCATATCCCTCAATAATAAGATTTGTTTTGGCAATGGAGTTTTAGCTTTACACTTGTGACCCTCAGAATATGAATGTGAGAAATGTTAGTAATGTTTAAGCCTGAAATGAAATTCTAGCGTCTAATGAGTCATTTTATATCATAAACTAACTCATACAAACACAAAAAAATAAAGAAGAAATCCTAATTTCTGATACAAAAAGGTGTTTGTTAGAAAATGATTTGCTTTTTTAGAAGGAGTGTGTATCGTCAACATTAGTGATAAATATATCTAACGTCTAGTGTTTGTTAAATGTGAAATTTGGTAAGTCAATTTTACATTTACTGCATGATGATTGATACGCTCTATGATTTGCCTTCAGTGCCAATGTTCTCAAGAAGCCACTCATTATTTTTAACATCATAACGATGTATTTGTTTTTCTTCCTTCTCAGGTGATTTTACACCATGGCGATCATAATAGCTAACTGATACGAAGTCGTCATATCATCGATACGCCGTGAAAGTCTTCGTTCTCACATAATAGCTAACTGTTTTAAAATTTAGAAGGGGTCAATTCGTCCCATCAACTGGAAAATATTGCCGCATTGAATGAAATGATAGAAATTCAAAGTAATGGTATTTTTTTTCTTTCGCTTGAATTTAAAAAAGCGTTGTTTAATTTGAGTACACTTAGCGGAATTTGAAGTACCTATGTTCGTTAAAAACCAGAATCAAATTTGCATTATTATGAAAATTAAAATTATTAAAACCACAGAGTAATGAATGAGGAAATCGGCGAAAACTGAGGCTGAATGGACGAGAGCCATATTCAAACCAACATTACCATACAATTAGCATTACACAAAGCTGGTATTCGAATTTAAATTTGTAGATCTCGACTGCATTAAAAACTATAAATTAGTTGACTGCCTTTGAGTTTCACAGCAACCAATAAACTCTGCCAAAAGGCTGATTTCCTAAAAGTCCTTTTTTATTGTTGTATCTTATGTCAAAAAAACATTCAAAAGTTTATTTTTATCCTCAAGGGATTTAGGTACGAAAATATAAATTCGTAAAAGTCATTAAGAATAGTAGCCGAGATTCATCTGAAAGTTGAATTAGTTAATTTATAAATATTTCACACTTAGTTGAACCATTCGTCTTGAATCATTTTGGTGTTCATGTTAATGAGCCCAATAATTATTAATTAACGACGAAAGTTCAATCATAGAAAATGCAAAACTATCTGTAATGCGCGTTACGTAATGTCACATCATAAAGGCCACTAAAATTCATTTCGGTATAGTAGTATTTTATTACACGATTCAGTGTGAGATACACCATCACATATACTATCGGACCAAATCTGAAGTAGTAAGTGTCTGTTCACTTGGCATTATACGGTAAATTCTTGCATGAATGTTTATTTTTACCGCTGGAAGTAACGTATAAACTGAAGATACCACGAGAAAGAAGAATTTTATTGATTAAATCGTGTGGGTTACAGTTTACTTACCAGGAGACCTAGCCCTGCGAACAACATCGAGTTTTTGAAGCACATAAATTCCGCGGATTATTTTGAACTGTAATCAAGCTTAATTTGAAGCTACCATTGATTTAATAAGACGTGATAACACTTCCAAACTTAGAAACTTGAAACATGAATTATCTAACTGTGTGTTTATGAATTATTTTGCAAATAATTGTTTACAAATGCAGTCCCACAAACCAATCATGTTTCAAAAATAATCCTTCATTAATACTTTTATTATTATTAGATGCTAATATTTCCAAAAAATTACGCCTGTGATTTATGCTATTACTTTACTGTCTCTCACTTTTTGACGATAATTTTTTGGCAATTGCCACGGTAAATTATCCCCTTCTCTGACTCATCCACATATGGAAACATCCCACTCCTTTAAATCTTAAGTCGATTGTCGTTGTATGGCTATCTTGCTCCCTTGCCTTGCAGTTAACACTCGTAAATCTTCACCCAGCATCTATCCGTTCCAAAACGTCTACGTATGCCTTACACACACTCATTTCTATCTACCAGTGGGAAGCACGTGCAGTGCTACACCCGCCAGCTGACACTACGCAAAAGCTCTGTCTGGCCGTTCCGCCAGCGATGTTGTCGTTTCCGTATGTGTAATGAGAAATTCATCAGCGGTTATCGGCAGACAAAGGGCAGGAAACTGGTGAGACCGCAGCGGCTGCACCCCACGTGGGTTGGCGTAATTTATTGCCCAGGGACAGAGAGTGCATTAGGTAGGCAACCGCGTGGCACACACAGTTTGTCTGCCTTCCCAGCAGCGGCTGAATCACACTGATCGATAGATATAAGGCAGTGAGAAAGCCGGGTGATTGTTTTCAGATTTTTCCTTCCGTTTGTTATTATTTATTGGTTAAAAAACAACTATAGTTCACGTACAATTTCACAAAGATTGTACATTACTCTCAAAGATACTATACTACTCACAAAGATTATATAATCAGTATAGATGAAAACCCGCACAACCATTTCGGAATATGCTTGGTTACTAATAGCTTTCAGATTTTCAGTGTGCATAAGATATCGACGAACTACGCTCTCCCAATGCCCATACCACAATGTGCTTGCGACATTTCTTAACAGCACAAATGCTTTTTAAATTCTACATTCGACATGAATAACAAAGCTGAACCGATTAATTTGAGGTGTTGGAAAAAATTAATGATAATATTTTACACTTTACTTGTACTCAGTTACGGTAGATACAAGTATTACGGAAATAATGTGAAAACAATGATAAGCAAATATTGAGGTGAATGAACAAAAAAATTGACATTACCGAAAAGGAAGAACAGGAATACTACAATAAATGGACAAATCATATCTCCTCGTTGAATAGAACTGTCTTAGACTTTACTAGCAAAGTACCCATCGTTATCCGGTCTCGGGATTGATTTTCTCCTACACTATTTTTATATTTCCTACGTGAATTATGCATACCAAGTTTCATTGATTTGGCACCGGCAATTTCCAGAAGTAAATTAAACAATGATACATCTGAACAATTCCCAGAACGGGCTGAATCGGATACTGCGATACAGAATGTCAGTTTACATTTTGGTCCAGGCTGCATTTCAACCTATCATCTGCTCGATAGTCAAAACATCCGCGAGTTAATACATACCACATACATAAATCTGTATCTAGAATGTATCCGTTTGTTCCAGCATCATTCAGAAAATACGGATTTTTGATGGGTTTTCACAACTTTTAAGCTTGGGGTCCAAGCTAAAATCTGATGTACAAGCTGAAACATTAGGACACATTTATTTTATGAATATTCTGGCGTAACTTGAAAAAGCTGGATTTATTTTGACGAGTTTTAAAACTGTGGGTTTCTATAAAGAACACTGTAAATTAAAATGAGTGGGGGCAAACCTAATGTAGATAGTATTTTTCTACTTGTTTTAAAGCATACGTGTGTAAAATTCCTTCAAAATTGGATAGAATCTGTAGGTTTGTATAAAGAACATTGACAATAATTAAGGTATGTAAACGGGGAAGAGAGATTGGTTTCTTGTAAAACTAATGTGGAGAGTACTTTTAGCTTTGTTTTAAAGCATATATGTGCAAAGTTCCATCGAAATCGGATAAAAACTGTTGATTTACGTAATAAGTAAGGGGTATAAAGGCGGAGATGGTATGATTTTGAATTTTTTCTCCATGAAAAAATACATACATTTGTCAACATTCACGGCGATTGGTCAAAAGATGTCGACTGTAGCTTTGTATAAAGAACATTGACAAAAATTAAGGGGGTCTAAATGGGGAGAGAGGTTTGGTTTGGCAAACCAAAAGTTGA